>OZ010588.1:100603511-100613511 GCA_963932145.1 Acanthosepion lycidas
AGAAATATTGTTAAGATGGCTGAAAGTCTTAACTGAAAATCTGGAAAAAAAGAAACTCAATTATTTCATTTTTTTTTAAATATTAAACATTTTGCCGGATGGACGCTTAAGAACATTCAGGCCTCAATATTTATATGACGTGGAAAATACATCTAAATTATTTTCAAGCTCCTCCATTACCCTGTTTAAAACATTTTAAACAAAAAATTCACATATGGGGAAATTGTAAGACAAAATGGAAAAGGTATATTTGTGACGTTTTTCATTATTTCATCGGACTGGGTGAAGAGCGTCACAAATAAACTTTTTTCCTTTTTCACTTACAATTTTCTCAATATTATTCTTGATATATATATATATATATATATATATATATATATATATATATATATATATATATATATATATATATATATATAAGAAAAGATACGGAAAAACAAGTAAACGTTCCTTATCCTATTCTGTCAGATTGTAAATTATATTTGATCTATGTTTGATCCCTTCATATATATATTTTGTAAATATAGCTGTTAAAACGAAATGTCAGTGTTATTTTCATTTTGTCAGAATTTAGGCAAAAATATATCCATCGCAATATATATATATATATATATATATATATATGAGTGTGTGTCTGTGTGTTTTAATCAATCCACCACAAGCAAGGCGATAATACCACTAAGATGCAACATTCTACTAAGTCCTAATACTAAACATGTACCTCTACTCCCATTCAAAACAAGGTAGGAATGTGAAAATATAATACTACATAAATATATATATATATATATATATATATATATATATATATATATATATAGATAGATAGATAGATAGATAGATAGATAGATAGAAATAGAAGATATAGAGATAGAAACATATATACATAAGTATAACCTTCTTATATTTACACACGTTCGATTGCGAAAATTATATCCTTCCTTAAAACTATATTTCAATATATATATATATATATATATATATATATATATATATATATGGACATACGTAAGTGTATAATGTTATCTAATTGTGAGAAACCTCGTAAGAAATCTCTTTATGCCTGACACCCCGTATTTTAGCACCCTCTGTGCAACCATATAAACCCTCGAACGAATTTTATATGCATCAATCAATATACGTTACATTATAACTCTACGTTCTCATTCATATATTTACGTACGAATTATTGGTAATCGCTTTAAGACCCCAGAGATGAAAACTACGTATAAAAGCATTTAACCAAGCAGCCGCACAGATTCCTACCTATCACGGCTGCCAATCCCATGATGCTTTGCCTTCTCCCTTTGATGACCGAAGAACCAGGATCTTTGACCAGCCGCCTCCATCGATAGCCCGCTTCCAGCTGTTGGATGGAAGCCAATTCCAGCTTGCTGAACACGAAGCTCAGATGGGCAATTTCTACATAAACAAAATTCTTTGAAAAATTATAATGATCTTTGCTTGCCGATGAAAGATAAAGCTTTGATGGGGTTACTTTAATCTGGAGGGTTGCTTGCTGATTTCCGTTTCGGTGATGAGATTGCGTTTTCGAACCTGGCAATCGACATAGTGAAATAATTTGAAACTATGCTTAGATATTCGTCTATCTGCCGCGTCCTTTCAGGACATGAACGATTCCTTCCTAGACATTGTGTTCCTTAGAATTTTTTTCTGACTTGGTTAGATATCCCCTTTCCTCTACAGAAAAAAGTCCATAGGATTAAGCAATGAACTTTTTCTAGGGAACGAAACACGCTACCCAGGTCATTTTTCTAGTTTGACATCCATTTACCTAACACTGTTCTGAGATACTGAAATTTATAAACACACACCCACACCCACACCCATATATATATATATATATATATATATATATATATATATATATATATATCACTCCCTAATGACCCAAATGATAACACCCACACCCACAGCAATACACATAATTACTCACCCACTCCCTAAGAACAAAATAACACACACACTTAACAGAGACACATCCCCTCTCCAGGACAAATAAAACTGTCAAACTGACCAAGGGAATTCAGAGCCGCATAGATCCATCCAGCTCTTATCTCAAATAACAACTTAAAAGAGACCGTTTGACCAACACAGGAATGTTAAAAGATTCATGTTAAAAAGATTTTTAAAAATTAAAAAAAAAGCATGAAAACTACAGACAAAAGTTCATTTTCTCCATCAAGACATTCATTTCTGTGGTTCACTTCTACCAGGAAGCAGAAATATTCCTTCTCCTGATGATGGCCATTTTGGCCGAAACTAGTCGAGAAATCAAAATGAAATAATAATAATAATAATAATAGTAATAATAATAATAATAATAACGAAAGAATATTAATGTACAACCAATGTTTCGGAAGATTTTAATTTTTTAACATGTTTTTATTGTTCAATATATATATATATATATATATATATATGTTTGAATAAAAACAGACCTCTTTAAGGTTCCATGTAATAAGTTATTTCACCACAACCCCTTTAACAGGGCTCTGGATCATCAGACTTTACTTCCAAAGGTTGAAATGAAAAATGAAAAGAAATTCACACGTTTTTGATGGACCTCATCAAGCATATGTAAAATTAACGAAGTGAGGAAGTGAGGTGGGAGAGAAGATAAGATATGAGTGGTTTTGGTGTACCATTTAAATTCCTTTTTCTTAACCCCACTGTGTGTCGGCCAGACGTTGCTTAAGCCTAACGCATCTTGTCTCTAGATATAGATGGGTAAGGAGTGAAGACCGACATTAAAGGAAGAAGCTACAGCAACCCTAATAAATTACATTCCACGAGGACAGGTTTCATTCAAATTCTTAGACGCTGTTAATTCGCGTTACTTTAAAGGGCATATTTGGGAGGTTAACGTTTGATATAAATCTAAATGTCTAAACAATCTACGAAGAATTTAATTTGAAGTTCGTTGGAGTTTTGGGTATTTTCTATGAAACTCATCGACAGTACATTGAAAGAGTAATCCATTTTATATTTAGTAATCTTTTTTTATTTTTCTAAACTTTTATCTTATTGCTTGTTAAGTTAGCATCTATTCGTTTGATTTTTGTTCATTAAATAAACTCGTGGTTGTTTTTAGGTACCCAATTATCAACGGTTATTCCAATTTAAATAATTTTATCATCAATAATGGGGTAGTATATTTAAATTTGAATTAAATTACCAATTTAAACTTTACCTCCGTGCTATTTAAAACTCACTTGCAATTGGAGAATATTAGAGGAGAGATTTGGATAAAATGTCACTAGGAGAAAATTAGGTCCTTCTTTTACAATCTTTTATATATCCATACTCATATACACTTCTGCACATGTCCTAAACCCCTATCTATATCCACATACCTATATCTCACTATATACCTATGAGTCTTTATATACACCTGCACACACATCCACACCAAAAACTATATGTATATTCCCATATTTACACATATACACCTGCAGAGAAACACATACCCACATATCTACATACATATCTCCACATGCACTATATAAAGAACAGTAAGATATATAATCCGGTGTTCTTATAGATAATTTCATTTTTACAAAATAGTGCTCAATATAAATTTACAGAGCATTAATATTATGGTTAGAACTGTGTAGCGAAAAAAATATTTTAAACCAATTAATTTATAATATATATATATATATATATATATATATATATATATATATATATATATATTGCAAAAATTTATGCCCGATTAAAAATTATAAACGATGAAATCTTTTGTAATGTTCCAATATATAAAGACAAAAGAAAAACTTATCTTAGCCGACGCGTTTAAAAAAAAAATGTCCGTTCATACATAAACTTCAGACTAAGTGATAGGCCTTACGGTCAAATCGCATTGAACCACCGATTCCAGTATGATCATCTAAGTTAAACGATCTCTATAGCTAAATGTGTGAGCACATGGGAATCCTAGGTGCTGTTAACTTGGATGTGCGGTGGTGTGATGGATAATGACTGCGAATTGTAAATCGGAGAGTCGAATTCTAATTCCAGTTGGGTTCGTTATATTCACCTGTGAAAAGTACGAATACACCTCTTCTACATCCTCCATGGCTTAATTAATAAAACATTTATAGCTAAATCATAATTATCGCCCCCACTCCTAGGACAAAAAAATATTACATCTAAAATATTTTCTACCTTTAAATATCCAGCAAAGTATTGATAAGCCAGAGCAAATTAATCAACCAAATAAAATCAGGAGTAGTGAAAGTCAAGGTAAATGATGTAATTTAATGAAAGTGAGTAAATCTTTATATATATATATATATATATATATATATATATTTCAATCCTTCATGAGTTCCTGATCCTTAGTTAGTATCAATTAATAATGAGCATGTCATTTTCGTGTAGGATGGATTTCATTACGACACTTCTGTTAATTTAGGAGAATAATTATACAATCTTATTGCTCAACGTAGAGTCCAATAGTGTTAGAATTCCGGTAAGATATCTTTAATCAATTCTAAGATACAACGTTTCAGTGCTTAATTTGACAATTGTACAATTTTACTGTTACATGATATGTACAATTTTGCTGTTCTATCCTATACATGCATACATATATAACTATATATATATATATATATATATATATATATATGTGTGTGTGTGTGTGTGTGCGTGTACATATATATGTATATATATATATGTGTGTGTATGTGTATATATATATATATATATATATGTGTGTGTGTGTGTGTGTGTGTGTGTATAACTATGTTGCCATGAAGTTCAGAGCAGCATTTCATCTTAACGTTTATTCCAACTTTATTTCCATAAAAACAAATAGAAAAACATATGTATTTTTTCGTCAGTTTCTTCTTTAAATAATTTTATAATTTTAAACTTTTATAGTATAATTTAATATTTATTAATTAGAAGGAATTCTATTTTAGTCTAACCTCAACATTAAAACATTAAATAATTATTATAACCATAGTCCTTTGTCAAGTTTTTTGAATTCTCATATTCTAGTATTATGATTGGTCATTCTAGCTTATGTAACAGCCTTTCCCCAAGCGAGGGTTGTTTGATTGATTTCAACCGTTTAAAACCCTTTATTCTACATTCAACACCAACACTTGATAAGACACCAGAAGTGTTGAAACAAAAGGTCTATTTTTGTAGTGTTTTTATAACATATTATTTTATAATTATCGAATAAATAATTATATATATATATATATATATATATATATATATATATATATATATATATATATATTACAAACATTATTCCTGCTTATCTTTAGCATAATCTTTTTCTTTCACGAATATTTTTCCGTGAAATATATTCGTGAATATGAAAAGATTATGCTAAATATAAGCAGATTGATGTTTGTAATTTATTTAATGAGACATGCCTAAAATAGAATTTGCTGCCTAAATACTCAAATATATATATATATATATATATATATATATATATATATATATATATATATATATATATAGTGTAGAATTGCTTCGATGCGTATGTTTATAATTTTGCGCTTATTCAGTCAATATTATTGAAATGAAGGGGATTGCAGAAGCGAAGGCCGCGCTGGGATTAGACGAAGAAAAAAACGAATAGGGGAAAAAAAAATAAAGAATTGGCCTGAACAGATTTTTTTCCAAAATTGATTCATGTGTACGCATGCGCATTGCGAGTATGTGGGCCTGTTGAGAGATGAGACCTTTGCCTAAGGATTAACAAAGAAGGGTGTTGGGGATTTTGTTCAAGAATTAATCGGCTTTATCAATCAAGATGATCTTCTAAAGCGATTGGAATTGCTTCCTGTTGCGGAAAAAAAGACCAACCGAAAAACCTGTTTGAAAAGAAAGAAAAGAGTAATAGGACGATAGAAAGAGAGAGTGAGGAGGGAAAGGTAAAGGAGGCGAAGAAATACGGAGGAGAGGAGAAGGAAATGGATTAGATTAAAAATGAAAGGTGAAGGTGGGAGGAATAATACAGCGGAAGAGGTAAAAAAGAAAAGTAGGAGAAAAGAAACAAAAGGAGATTTAAAATAAAAAAAGTAATTATATTTCGAAGCAGAGTGTGAAGAATGAGGCGAGGGAAGAGGGAAGAATGAGAGGAAAACAAATGCGGGGGGGAGACGAAAAGAAATAAAAGAGGAAGAAAGAATATAAAAGATGAAGAGGTTAAAGACGAAAAAGAAGACAAAAATTTGGGGAAAATCAAGAAGCAAAAGTTGGAAGAGGAAGCCTGATGGAAAGGATAATGAAGATCAAAAAAGACCAATTATTAAAGAAAGAAATGGTGGTCGAGAAAAAGAAAGAATCAAGTATTGTAACGAGGAAAAGAAATAAGTGAATAGAAAGAAGGAGGAGGAGGAATATATGTGGAAGAAGAAGAAGAAGAAGAAGAAGAAGAAGAAGAAGAAGAAGAAGACAAGTAAATGGAGAAGAAGGAGGCGCATAAATGGAGAAGACAAAGAAGACGGAGACAAAAAAAACGTAGAAGAAGGAGGAAAGGGACGCAGGATGGGAGAAAATAAATGCATAAGAAGAATAAAGAGAAAAATTAACGCAGAAGAAGAATAAAGAGAAAAATTAACGCAGAAGAAGAAGAAGAAGAAGAAGAAGAAGAAGAAGAAGAAGAAGAATGGGGAGACAAATAAATGAAGAAGAGGGAGTAGGAGTAGAAGGAAGAGTGGAGAAAATAAATGCAGAAGAATAATAAGGAAACAAATCAACGGCAAAGAAGAAGAAGGGAGAGACAAATAAATGGAGAAAAGGAGTAGGAAGAAGAGGGGAGAAAATAAATGCAGAAGAAGAATAAGGAGACAAATAAACGAAGAAGAAGAAGAAGAACAAGAACAAGAAAAAGAAGAAGACGAAGAAGAGAGAGGCAAATTAAATTGAAGAAGAAATAAATGAAGATTTTAAAATATTTCATTAAGATAGAGGCGTGTTTTGTGTAACGGATAGTGGCTGAAAAGATAAAAAAACAATTTGCACTTTTTTCGTTACATTAACTTTGCATAAATACTATTGGACAGTGTATAAATCTATATCTCCCCCTAGCTATAGATTAAATAGTAGAATTTGTCATTGAAGATCATTGCCATTCTCAGAAAATTGATAACATTATATCCTGTCACAAAATCATATTATTCTTACAATCCAGCATGTTTCTGCTTAAACAAAAAACAAAAACAAAAACGAAGAATAATTGATTCAATAACACTAGAGAGGAATATGAAAGAGGTATTAGTCAATGCTTAATAATAACTGACATTTTACCTAGGCTTATTTTAATAGTATTACATCTAATACTACTAATGTATGCATAACCGTTGCTTAGTAACGATCGTTCGAATGATGGCGTGAGATGTTTTATTAAAAGGAAAACAAATAAATATAAAAACTATGTTCAAGCAGTCAGTTGTTTAGAAAGTTCGTATTCCGACTGTGGCCTGAGTTCGAATGTCATTATGATCGATTTGTTCGGAAGACGACTCCTTGTTATCGTACTGGGGAGGTGTTATAGTGAACACACCTATTCTATAGTTAATAGACACTCCAACCTATAATAAGTAGGAGTAGTAAGAGTAACGAGTCAGTCGCTGAGTCGCTCAGTGAGTTGATCAGTCAGTCGATGTCGGACGACAGTTAGTCGAATACTAAAGTATCAGCGACCACAAGTAGATTACTCTGCGTTATACCTATGATATCAAGTTCCTAACGTTTTGTACGTCGAACCCATTTTAGGACCGACTTAGTACAAATACAAGCCTCCACTGTGAAATCACTCCATAACAGGAGGCTATCCCAGAGTGCACCGGCTATAGAAATGTGTTACAGAGTGCGAAATAATGAGAAAAACAAAGAAACCTTATGATGTAGCTAGCACAATAAATGCTAAATCAATAAGACAGTAGATGACGACTGGCATTGCGTTTAAGGTTTTGAAGATAAATTTGGCTGGAGGCATGGAACAGGAAGAGAGTTCCACAAAAGAGAGGCGCGAGAAAAGAAACTTAACTTACGATTGCATCAAGCTAATTCAACTGTTAATTTTGAGACCTTGCCGACAATCTAGTACTGCGCTTAAATTTATAAAGTTTAGATACCTTAATGAAGAGTTTATCTGAACAATTACCATGGACGTATTGATAGAAAAGGCAAATTGAACCAACTTTACAGCTGTGGGAAAGACACTGAAACCGACACGCCAGGATGTTTCTTTGGATTCCATCAAGAATCTCTAAATATACAACAGGAACACCAGACCAGAAGTGGAAGCAATATTCAAGGCATGGACGAGTCGTAGACTTATAAATATATAAGATAGATTCAAGAGAGAAAAATTGTCTAGAGCGACACAATGAACCGACTTTTGTAGCAACAGAAAATGCATTCAATATCACCTTTCCCATACATGTCGAGAATGTAATCCCGAGAAGAGGTTAGTATCAGCCATATTGATGAGAGGCAGAAAGGGGTCTTTCAGGTGATAGAATAGAATAGAGTTTTGGAGGTGTTAAAATTAACAAGCCGTTCATTGCCCCAGTTAACAACAGACTAGATGTCCTTTTTTTTTATATCAGCTGGCAATTTCACAATATCGAACCGATCAGACTTAATCGTAATAGCAAATAAAATTTTTATAATTACAAGGATAAGATGCATTCTATTCGTGTATATCGAAATATCTCAACATACTTATAATACATACACTATTATACACAAATATGCGGAAGTAATGAAACGGAGAGAATAAATATCTTTTCCTCGGATTTATTCAAAATATATATCGAAGCGATCCAGAGAGAATTACTAGGATTTATTATCGGCCGGCACAATGTTAGAAACAGAAGATACACAAATAACATTGTGTTGATGGCGGACAAAGAAAGCCGCAATTTCTTCACAAGGTAATAAAGGAAAGCAAGAAAGACTAGCTATCACTAATAAAATGATAGTCAATATGGCCGTTAACAAAAGGGATGCTCCTCAGGATAATCCACAGATAATAAAGACAATTAATCAGTTTAGATAATTGACGCCTACGGTGTATGACATTCAAAAAAATGTCATTATAATTTTACTTGTTCCTCCCTTACTTAGAACGACCGCTACGCTCTGCCACTATCACGTAAATAATGGACACTTCAGTCTTGATCAAGCGGGATGACAGAAAATAACGAACCAAAGATGCGAATTAGTTTTAGTGGAAAAAAGAAAGAAAGAAGCTAGTGAGGTGGGGTAGAGGCGAGAATAAACAGTCCCATGTGGTTAATGTCTGTGTCTGAGAAATTGAAATGCTGTCAATTTCAAAACTTTTCATTTGTATCCCCTTACTTCTTAAAATAGCGCATTTATTATTTATGATTTTTATTACAATATTTGATTAATGTTGTTAAACTCAAATATTTAATGATGCGATGAGCGAATTTCTACAGATATTTTATTGTCGTAGAATTTGCCATGAGTTTATTCAGTCATTTAATTAAAATTTCATCAGAAAATTAAAACAGGAAAATCGAGAAATTTTCCCGGTTATTCCTAGTTATTGTTGTTGTTATTATTATTATTATTATTATTATTATTATTATTATTATTATTATTATTATCTTTGATTTCTGGTGTGTACACATTTCTTTCCGGATCCAGCCCAGAGACCTAAGGTTAGAAATGGCATCATGACATTTTCTACTGAACAACACACACACAAACACACACACAAACACACACACAAACACACACACACACACCTATTTTATATAGATAAAGCCCTTGGTAAGGTGTCCGTTAGAACATTTTTTTGTATTTCTTTAAGACATGGCCTTCCCGGAATCCCTTCAATTAGTCTGCTGGAATCTTTTTCAACCAATCCCAGGGCTCCAACTACAACAGATGTTGATGTTCCCATGTGCCACATTTTTGAGATTTCGATTTCAAGGTCCTTGTATTCTGACAGCTTTTATTATTATTA
>OZ010588.1:100618511-100648511 GCA_963932145.1 Acanthosepion lycidas
AATTTTATCATATAATTTAATAACTATTGGTTAGAATACATTATTTTTTTAATATTATCCCTATTTTAATGATTTGAATAGCTATTATAACATGACTTCGTTATCAAGCTTTTTGAATTTTCCTATACTTGTATTTTGATTGGTCATTCTAGCTTTTGTAACAACGTTTTCCCCTTGCGAAGGATCGTTAATTAATTTGAAACGTTTTAAACCATTTATTTTTCATTCAACATCATCACTTGATAAGACACCGGAGGTGTTGAAACAAAATGGCTATTTTTGTAGTGATTTTATAACATATTTATGTTATAATTTTTTAAATCCACTTCCTTAAGCCCGCCAGATATGCCACGCGTTCTTTCCCCTTGTCTCTCTTTCTATTTGACCCGTGAGTATTAGATTCTCGAGACCTTCCTTCCTCATTATAGTCAAAGAAAATGCAGCTGCCTCTTCCTGATATTAAGTATAAGCCACCTTCTTGTTTGTAACCCCTCTAAGATCTTATTGTTGCTCAGATGCTCGGTGAAGTCAGTACTGGTGACAATTGGTCGGAATCAAAGCAACATAACAAGGCAAAACTGTAATAGAGATGCGGGCTGTCTTTGATCATTTCGCCATTGACAAAAATAGAGATAATAAATGATATATATATATAACGGCTGAAACAGCAAAGTTGTCCAAATCGTGTAACAACAAAATTGTCCAATTATCAGATTAAGATTTAAACCGCTGTATCTTAGAAATGACTGAAGATATCTTACTGGAATTCTCCGAGGTTTTTATAACACTATTGGACACTACTTTGGGCAATACGTATGTATAATTACTCTCCATGCTTAACAGAAGAATCGTGATGAAATCGATCATAAACGAAAATAACATGTTCATTAATCAATCACAGTAATATTGTTAAGGATTGGAAGCTCATGAAGTATTGACATAAAATCCATATATATATATATATATATATATATATATATATATATATATATATATATATATATATATTATTCCAGGACCATTTCCAAGTTATTGAAGATGATTTTCAGACTCTGTCACCTCCTAAAATTCTGCCCTGGTGTAACAAGGGATTTCACACTTTTCACGTACGATTCTATTTTCAATTCTTTTTTCCCTACTCTTTGAACTGTTATAGCTGAAACTCCTCTCTCACTTGTCAAGCGCCTTATGGATTGAGTTGAATCTTTTCTAATTGATCTCTTTAGCTCTAAGTTAAAATTCCACGGGGGATATAAATCATGATAGCTCAATGTAGTAAACAGAGCAAGTAATAAATAATTAAGAAATCGGAGACTTCAGAAAGCCATGGTAATATTTTATATTTCGCGAGAGTGATAAAATTTGGTTTCGGTTCGTCAGACCTTGTTGTTTCAAAACAATGAGTGGATTCAAAAGTTCTTCCAGGAATTAACCGAAAAACAAAACTAAAAACAAGATTAGCGGAAGTTGTGTTTTAATATAGTTACATAGTGTAGAAAGGGGAGAGGGGTATATATCTCTAGGAGATACAATGGTTGTGGTGTTGACCTCTCATTCACCGGAAACGAGAAAGGAATATAGGATGGGGTAAAGGCAGGAAACAGAAGAAAGGAAGGGAGAAATAGGAGATCTTATACAATTCCCCATACCTACATATAGACATATTTTCTGTATACATATATAATTACACTTACAGATATATGCATATATATATATATATATATATATATATATATATATATATATATATATATATATATAATTAACAAATCGGAGACTTCAGAAGCCATGGTAATATTTTATATTTCGCGAAACCGATAAAATTCTGTTTCGCTTCATCAGACCTTGCAGTTTCAAAACAATGAGTGGATTCAAAAATTCTTTCAAAAATCAACCGAAAAACAAAATGAAAAACAAGATTAGGGGAATTTATGTTTTAAGATAGTGACACAGAGTGGAGGAACCACGTTGGAATGAGGGATAGCAGCTCGGATTGAAGAATCTTAGAGCCAAATTCGAATTCCAGTAAATTCCATTACATTCACTTACGTGCTAATAGTACCCTTGGGGAAAGGCATTAGCACATAAATCCGCTTCTTCTCTCCCCAGCAATGGGTAAATAGCAGGGCAGACCGGGTTCTATAGCCTTGGATAGCAACTGATCTACCGCAGAAAGAAATGACTACTTCGGGGAAAAAATCTGCCTTTTCAGTCATGTATCGATTGATAGATAATCGCCTAAGCGTGTGTCACGCACGGAACATTAGTGACATGCAGTAAGAAGGCGAAGAACGAGGTATATGTCTTTAGGAGATACGATCGTTGTGGCACTGACCTCTCGTTCACCGAACAAGTGAAGGGAATAAAGAAATCGGGAGAGGCAGGGAACAGAAGAGATGAAGGGAGAAATTAAAGATTTTCCACAAATCCATATACCTACATGCATACACATTTTCTATATACGCTTATAATTACACATCTAAGAGGATTCTTCTAGACACGATGAATTACTTATATATATATATAACTGCCCGCGACATTCATAATATTAGAGGAATCTGATATCGCTTGGGTTGCTGTATCGCATTGCGTTTGTCTTTTCTGGATTAATCAGCATGACCCGCATTCGTAAATATGTAAACATACGAATATATTTTGTTCCTGATAATTAAATAAAATCAAATAGAAAAAAAAAAAACGAACGAACTCTGATATGTTAAAAAAGACGTCAATACTTTTGATTCCATTTTGACACAAATTACGTATACAGTCATTTATACACATAGATACATACTTATATATATATATATATATATATATATATATATATATATATATATATATATATATATATGAATATTATTATATTTTTTATTTATTTGCAGGTAAGTGGAAAATTTGCACCAAATTCAACCGAATCTTATTTGGGAACTTTCAAAGAGTGCAGTGAATGTCGGCATATACCGGCATAAGATGGCAAAGTATTGATTTGGACGGACGAATATTATACACACGCATAGAAATATATATATATATATATATATATATATATATATATATATATATATGTGTGTGTGTGTGTGTGTGTGTGTGTGTGTGTGTGTGTGTGTGTGTGTGTGTGTGTGCATAAGCAGTTCTAAAAAAGAGTTTGCCGTGTATACAAGTCAAAAAGTAAAGTGCTCAATACCATAAAATAGGATAGGGCTTTTCTAAACATAAGAATTACCTGTCAGGTGTAGACAGTCCGACCTCTATTATAGTTTTCATCCCTTTAACCAATCGTGAGGCGGTCGGCAGCTGCAATGCGAAAATGAGAGCTTTTTTTTTTGTCCCATCGAAAGATTAAGATGGAAAAAATATGGAGGAGTTTTAGCACTATGCATAAATCAACGTGTCTCACCTGGAGGTGGAGGAAAGCAACCATTCAGCCAAGTTCAAAATAAAGCATTAAAAACCCAATTAAAACCTTTCCCTCCCTCTATCTATCTATCTATCTATATCTATATATATATATATATATATATATATATATATATATATATATAGATAGATCGCGATATATATATGAATTATTTTAATCAAGGCAATATTTATTAGTATTTAATTGATAGATTTATGATATACTGCTTTTTGTATATAAACAGGTACAACAAAATAAATCATATATAAAATCTATCGGAGGACGAAACGAGTCGGTTAAGAACAGATTTACCATTGTTTGTTTATATTCATACATATCTCTCTCTCCTTATGTATATATATATATATATATATATATATATATATATATATATATATATATATATATCTGTGTGTGAGTGTGTGTGTGTGTGTCTGTGTATATATATATACATATACATACATACATACATATATATATATATATATATATATATATATATAGATGTGATATATATGCATTATGGCCCGGTGTTGCCAGTGCTTGATTCAAAAATTGTACGACTCATACAGCAATCGCTATCACTTGACTTAAAATATTTTTGCCATTTCTTGCCTTTAAAGGAGTCCCCTTTGCCGTGCTGATGTTGCTACATGCCTTACTTCTTGCCTATCTCACACTGCGAATTTTTTCTAAGCTCTATACTAAACATTAAATCTGTTACGAAAAAAGAACTGAACAAAATGAACATAAAACGATCAGCTTTAAAAAAAGACTCGTAACTGGAAAAACCGAATGAAAAAAGAATGTTAACAACAAATACTTTTTCCCACCCAGCCCAGTTCTGGCGAATCAGAATCAACGCTGAACTTAAGCAAGCGAATGAGCCAATTGGAGTAAAGTGCCATGCAGATTTAAATTTTTCCCACTTGTAACGAATGCAGCTATCGATTTTTTTTGCATGCTAGAACGCTCGTTAACATTCGTGTCAGTCAGTTGTTGGCTCTTACGCAGGCCAATAGAATTTTCCTGCTTTCTCAAGTATATCTATATCTTCCTGATTTCTCAAGTACATCTATATCTAGTATATATGTATAAAAAATAAAAATTATATTTATTTATATATACATATATGCATATATATACACATATATACATATATTCATATATATATACACATATATATGTATATATATATATATATATATATATATATATATATATATATATACATATGCACATATATATATATATATGCACATGTTTTTTTTATTTGTTCTTGATATATAACATTTTTCATATAAAAAATTATATATCATTATTACATATATATATATATATATATATATATATATATATATATATATATATATACAGCATGGCTCGGCGTTGCCCGTGCTTGATTAAAAAATCGTACGACTCATACAGCAATCGCTATCACTTGACTTAAAATATTTTTGCCCTTCCTTGCCTTTAAAGGAGTGCCCTTTGCCGTGCTGATATATATATATATATATATATATATATATATATATATATATATATATATATATATATATATATATATATATATATATAAATTGTGAGAATAATATTTATTTATTTGCGTCTACCGGCCTGGATATTAGAGAAAAATTAAATAATAATTCTTGAGATATATGTGAACACGAAATTTGGCCTCGCCTTACCGATTCCTCTACGTAGCCTTGTCAGTTAAGGCGGGCCGGGCTAAATTACAGTTCCCTCTGCCCTAGGGATGCAGGTTCAATTCCTGCCGAAAATCACAATTTATTTTTGAATAATATTTCTCGAATATCCAGGACGGTAGTTCAAAGTAAATAAAAAAATATACTGTTTAATAAATATACGGAGCGTCTACTCAAATACGAGTATCCATTAAAATAACGTTTAAAGCGATATATATATATATATATATATATATATATATATATATATATATATATATATATATATATATATATATATAATGTACTGCCATAAATAGACAAAAAGTAGTTTTATTATTGCCTCTCATGATAATAAAAATACCTCGATTTGCTAGCCCGTTTTTCATTTTTACTTTTTATCATCGTCAGTGGTAATAATAAAATTAATTTTTGTCTGTTTATGATATCTGTGATAAAATTTTGTACCACCAAACATATCATTATATATATATATATATATATATATATATATATATATATATATATATATATATATAAAGAAAGAAAGAAAGAACAGTAAGATATATAATCCGGTGTTATTATAGATATTTTTATTTCTAAAATAGGGCTCAATGTAAATTTACAGAGCATTAATATTATAAATTTACAGACCATTAATATTATAAATTAATTGATTTAAAATGTTTTTCGCTACACAGTTCTAACCATGTTTCAAAACATTTTTTAAACATGGTTAGAACTGTGTAGCGAAAAAAACATATTTTAAATCAATTAATAATATATATATATACCGTTGTTGAATTCGACGTATGAGGGCCAAGCAGATCTGTTCCCAGGAAACCGACAACAGCTCATGAAATTTGATAATAGTGTTGAAGTTCTCTTTTTGCAGGGCCGAATACAGAGACCTGGGGCACTAACTGCCACAAGGTCCCCAAATGACCCTCCGCAGGTTTTGAATTATGTGTTGCTCTTCTCCAGTTGCCATCCAAGGCTATAGCACCCGATCTGTCCTGCTATTTACCCATAGCTGGAGGGCGAAGATGAGGATTCACACCTTTCCCAAGGATATTAGCACGTAAGTGAATATAATTGATTCGACTGGAATTCGAACTCGGCTCTCCGATTACTCAATCCAAGCCGCTATCCATTACTCCACCGTACCTCCACAAATATATATTGCTGTGCGGAATTCTACAATTGAATAATCTTGCATCTTGTATGCCATTTATATTCTGCACCATACCACATGTTCCTACTACACAAGCACGCGCACAGATATGCACACGTATACATTTATATGTTTCGGCTTTGCATAATCTTTGTGTGTGTTTGTGTTTCTTTCGGCAGATTTGTTCTAATATTCTACATTCAGTTGTGGTGTTTTTGTTTTTTTTTCTTTTCTATTGATTCTTCTCAATTTGATTTCTGAAACCTCCTGATATTCTGCAAGTCAAATTCCACCTCAGGCTGATAAAATATAAGAAAAAAAAGCAGAGAAAGAAAATAAAACATGAATCACGTTTAATACTAACAATATAAGGAGGTTTCTCTGACCAAACCATCTAAGCTGACACACTCACAAAAAAAGGGCTCAATCGCTTAAAATCCACGATCAATAGGCAAGTATTTGCTTGCGAATGGGTGAGAATAAGGTATTAGTTTGGTGTGGACGGTGAACGTGGCGAACAGGGTAATGATTAGTCATTTTCTGAACTGGTCGTTCCTGGAAAAAAGCCATTCAACGGAGAACGGCTACTGAACAAGACATTCACAGACCAGATCGATAAAAAGAATCAATAGAAAGGCAATCAAGTCAAACAAACAAATTAATAAATTCATAAAAGCTAAGGTAAAAATGGCGGTTAAAAAAATAAATTCGTCAGAGAGTTGACGATGAGCCAGAATTAAATCAGCTACATTGATAAAAAGCGAATAAATACAAATAATAAATCAAATATAATATATTTCTTCTAGGATTTCAAGTCCCGTTAAATGCAACAATTTCTAGAAGGTCAGAATCTATACATTTAGGTCGGTTAACTTAAAGACATAATAAAACTTCTAGGGCTATTTAATTTTATTTTTTTTTAATTTATGCCCAAATCTGTACAGGACTTGATCTGATATAGAAGCAAAAATTATGTTTGGGTTCGAATCTCCACAGAAGTTTCCGACGATATTATTTTGAATCAGTATAACTTACTTGCATCATTTACATTATTCAGACTGTTATCCTCATCTTCATTACCATATTTACGACGTTTAGCCCGTTGTAGGCTCCGGCATTTATGTCTATATATCTCTATATATCTCTGAGATGAGGTATTATGGTTACTTGCATTATTTACATTATTCGGACTGTTATCCTCATCTTCATCGCCATATTCACAACGTTTCGGCCGTTGTACGCTCCTGCCTTTATGTCTATGTCTCTCTATATATCTGTCTATATATCTGAGATGAGGTATTATGATTACTTATATTATTTACATTATTCGGACTGTTATCCTCATCTTCATTGCTATATTCACGTTGCGGCCGTTGTACGCTCTGGTCTTTATGTCTATACCTCTCTATATATCTGTCTATATTTCTGAGATTAGATATTATGATTACTTGCATTACTTACATTATTCGGACTGTTCATTTCTCATTGCCATATTCACAACGTTCCGACCGTTGCACTCACTGGCCTTCTTCAAGTGATTGGACCTCTGAGATGAGGTGTTATGATTACTTGCATTATTTATATTATTCGGACTGTTAGACTCGTCTTCATTGCAATATTCACAACATTTCGGCTGTTGTACGCCCCGAACTTCTTCAGCTGATTGGAATTTCGATTCGAACCCTTTATTTTGTCCACAGAAATAAATTGTTCCACTTCCAAGTGTCATGCCTCTTCCTCATGGAAACATAGCACAGTGGATAAAGTCGTTGTTTAGCGACTAGATCCAAAGAGTCGTGAGTTAAATATCTGTCTGCAGCAGTGGTGAACAAATTCTTGGAGAGTAGAGTTAAAGGGAAATAACTGAGCCAACTGCAAGAGGCATGGCACGTGGAACTAGATTACTCTATCCCGGTGGGCGAAGTAAAGGGATCGGTTTCTACACTTTTCTTTGTTTCTAAAATGAAATCTTATTTCTTAAGAATTTGCTTAAGTTTTGGAATGCAGTTTACATTATCCCAGTCCGTCGTCGGATTTGTACCATTGTCCTCGCTTTCAGATTATGTATACACTGGGTGAAACAACAAAAATGTCCAAATCGTATAACAGCAAAATTGTCCAATTGTTACATTACTCTATGAACTTTTGTATCATAGAAATGATTAAAAATATCTTACTGGAATTCTTCGAGAATTTTTATAACAATGTTGGACTCTGCTTTCAGCAATAAGAATTACTCTCAAAGCTTAAGAGAAGTATCGTGATGAAAATCGATCGTAAACGAAAACGACATGTCCATCACTGATTAATCTTAGCAAAGGATCGGAAGCTCATGAAATATAGAAATAAAGTTTAAATATATATTCTTTACTGAAGGACTGAATTCTCTGTTTCATCTCAGCTGGCAATACATAGTCGGGATGACACAATATACTTTTAACCTGCTCTCTTTTTAGCTGAATAACTCAAAGGGTTTTTTTTTCAGTCATTCTTACGAAAAATGGTGGTAAGATGGCTAAACGTCTTATCTGAAAACCTGGAAAAATAGAAACTCAAAAACAAAACTTCTCTCTATTAATCACCACAGAGATCCTTACCTGCCCTCTATTAGAATGTTTGCCGCTCAACTTCTCGAGAACACCTTTCTGCGGCTGCTCGGTCTCACGTTGACGGCTGACCTGAGATGGAACAAATACAGTGAGTCAATTGCTTCGTCTACCGCAAGGAAGTTGGCTCGCTGTGCCGCGCTAGGAAATTTTTCTCCCCGGAATCGATCCTTCAGATCTACAAATCAACAATTCGCCTTTGCATGAAGTATTGCTGCCATATATGGTCTGCAGCCCATTCTCTTTGTTTCGAGGTCCTTGATAAGATCCAGAGGCGGATATGCAATATAATTGTCCCTGTTCTGGCATCTCGTCTACAGTCGCTCTCTCACAGACGCGCCGTCGCCTCGCTCTGTCTGTTCTACAAATACTTTCAAGGTAATTGCTCCGAGGAGCTGCATTCGCTGGTTCCCAGACTTCATGAATTCAAGCGCCCTACGAGGCTGGCATCCCGCTCTCACCCTTTCACTCGAAACTATTAAATGTAGCCGTCTCTTCTACTCCAATAGCTTCATGTCTCGCACCTCTCGCCAGTGGAACTCCCTTCCCTATTCCAGTTTCCCTGAGAGCTATAATCTCCAACTATTCAAATGTAATGTCAATTGACATCTCCAGTTGCCTTGATCTATCTACTATCCTTCTCATCATCCTTTCCTCTATCACTCCTATCTGATCTTGCTCTAAATCTTCTGTAACTCTTTGCGTCCTAGTGGCTTCCCGCCTTGCTTGGTGTGAAACGCTTAAAATAAATCCATTATTTTAGTATTTTTTTTAGATATTAAACATTTTGTGGGATGGACAATTATACTGTTACACGGTTTGAACAGCTGTCCTGTTACACCCGGTAGGCCCTAATTTTGTTTCATATAGGAAAGGTAACCAGTTCAAATTCTAACTATCAAGAAACGTTACGAACTTTTGTTCCTGCCCAATAAAATTCCAAAGACAAGGTTGATCAAACACTGATCGGATGTTCTGGTCATTATTCTACAAAGAAACCCTATGGATCATGACTAATTAGAAATCATAGTGAGCACAAACACAAATGAAAACGTGCCACCGAATGTATCAAATGAAAAAGGCCCAAAATAACTGAGATGACGATGATATTTGGTGGGTACAAATTAAAAGATGGAGCGAAAAATATGAAAGGAAAATTGGCTAACCGGTTACCGATATTTGCTCTTCAAAGCCAATTGAGAGAAATGTGCATAACTATTTTTTTTTTATAACAAAGGAGAAAAATTACTACCAGAGAAGTAGCAGTATAAATTACAAACACATAATATTTTGAGCGAAAGACTATTTCTTCTGCTCACAGAAGGAAGGCTGCTTAGACTTAATATAAATGTCTTCGAAGTAATTCTCGCTCCTTTTTTGTCTTGTGCATATATTTATGTGTTCTACTCGAGTGGACTCCGAAGCGCGAGGAGCGATAAGTGCTTCGATATCGTTTTGTTATTTCTTTTTTCTTATATATTCTGTTCAATTTTCGGTGAGTAAGTTTTTGTTAATTTATTGCTCTTACTTCTCCACTGTCATATATATATATATATATATATATATAAAAAGACATTTTTATGTTTATGTTCTTTTTATAGATACAAATATTTAAGTAAATGCTCTGTTTATAATAAACAGTATTAACGACATTTACCGGCCAGAATGTCTAGAAATTTTCATAGAAAATATGCGTTCTCCGACAGGAATTGAACCTGTATCCTATACGAACCGTCATATAGCCTGACTTGCTTTTACCGATTAAGCGACAGAGGAGCGTTTCGGTTAGCAAGGTCGATTTTACTGTTTTTAAACTACATTTCTCCATGATTTTCTCGTGTACATTCATATCTGCTCGATGCGTATCCAAATGTAAACAAATAATTGAAACATTAAAAAATATTAAAATATTCAGACACACTGGGTTGTATATTAAAATTTGTCCTTTTTTTATTTCAGTTAGGTTCCTCGACTAGTTTCGGACAGCATGGCTATAATCAGAAGAAAAAAAAACCTCCCTTTAAGTAGCAGTGGACTACAAGAGTGAATGACTGTTTCTGAAGAAAGTTTACCTGTTGTTATCATTGTTTTTTGTCGTTAATTTTAGTCAATCGTTGTGTTGGTCAAATGGCCTCTTTCAAATTGTTTTTAATAGAGGATGGGAGATTCTTGAATTTAAGTATTCCTTCCTTGGCCATTTTGCCAGTTTTATCCGTTATTGGGAATGGGATTTGTTAAATGTATGTTATCTTTTAGTTCTTTGGGAGTGTGTGCGTAAAATGTGTGTATGTGTATATATTAGTATCAGTGTGTGTATATGTGTGAAACCTCAACACCTCTGCAAGCATGTCTGTCTTATTTGAGTCAGAAAATTATATATATATATATATATATATATATATATATATATATATGTGTGTATATATATATATATATATATATATATATATATATATATATATATATATATACATATATAGATAGATAGATAGATAGATATATATATATATATAATTATTTATTTAAAAATATGATTCCAACACGATACATAAGTAAGCTCCTTTCCATCTTCAAGCGAAATTATTTTTGGAAATTTCGCTTGAAGATGGAACGGAGCTTAGTACTCTAATTCAATTTAATTCAAATAATTATATTGAAGTTTTCGGCTCTTGTTTTGAAACATGAGGACTCTTATGTAGCGTGTTGGAATCATATTTTTAAATAAATAATTATATTTATGCTCTACTTTTATAACGAGCACTATTTTTAAAAAAATAATAACAAATACTAAAGAACTTTGGATTATTTACCTAACCAGTTCTTTCCTATTTTCTATATATTCTTCACATAGATAGATAGATAGATAGATAGATAGATAGATAGATAGATAGATACTTTTAAAATGTCCTTTTTTATAGGCTCACTAAGATGACAATGATTGGAACATAATCAAAGTGAAAAGTCAATATAATAAGGAGGAAAATAGAAGTGAATGTATAAATAAATAAATTCAGATATGATAATAAAAATCAAAGAAATGTTAATGTCTCAATAAAAACGCTTAACTGATCAAAAAAGGCAACATTTAAAAATAATTAGAATTGTGTTGCCGAAAGACAGTTATCAACTCTCTCTTACTCCCGGGTAGTTTTGTTGAGTGAAATGAAAGAATAAAAAAAAATATTCTGAATAAAACAAGACGTATACAAATAGTTTCCACCGAGTTCCATCGGGATACAATCTTCTTTTTCTCCTTCTTCTTCTTCTTCTTCTTCGTATTTTGCTTCCTCCTCATCCTCCCTCTGCGTCTATTTACTCCTCCTTCTCCTTTTTCATCTTTTTCTTATCCATATTTGACTTCTTTCTAATCCTCCTCCTCTGTGATGCACAGGAATCGGCTCAGAACGAGAAATCGGAGAGCCGAGTTCAAATTCCAGTCAGATTCTTTACATTCATTTACGTGCAAATAACCTTGGGTGTTAATCCATCTCTTTTCCTCCAAGCTATGGGTTAAATAGCAAGACAAACTATGTTCTATAGCCTTGGTTGGCAGCCACTCTACCGCCGAAAGAAACGGCAACATACGGCGGTAAAATCTTCTGAATAGTCATTGATGTATCGAAAGATACATGATCGCCCAAGTGAGTACCACGTATGGCACTTAACTGACTGACTGAATTATCCTCCTCTTCCTCCTCCTCGTTATTTCTCTTCTTCCTCTTCCTCCTCCTTTAATATCTAATAAAATAATTCCTCGGTATCTGGTGAGACCAACGTGGATAGACAGATTCATCTAAAATGGCTATTGAGGAAATTTTGTACTGTATCTTTTCATGTGCTCATTCATTTCGCATGGTTTTCCTTCTTTATTCTCTTGTCCATCAATTCTGTTCTTTTTCAGATGGTCACCAAAAACCACAAGGGTTACTAAATCATCTTTTTTCTTCAGATCTTTGTTAACACCTCGAAGCAAAATTGTTTCTATTTTCGTGAGAAGTCGTTACAAGTTACATTTGAAGTCTTCTACAGACAGTCAGGTATTAGTTTAGACGAAAAAAAGCAATGCAGTTATGAATAAGAAAAGTTGAAATTAATGCATGGAAGATTTCACAGCTCTAGTATCATTACTTCATAATAAACCTATGAACTTTTCAGTCCAGCTTCGTACCTGGAAAGAAACAATGTAGTTATTAATAAGAAGGGTTTAACTTAATGTATGAAAGATTTCACAGCTCTAGCATCACTCCTTCATAGTAAGCTATGAATTTTTTTCAGCCCAGCCTCGTATTCGAGATGATAACTTATGATTCGAAAAGGTAGATCTTAAATCCTACTTTTTGGAACATTTGCTGGAGAATGTTGACTTTTCATCCAAGACAATTCATAACTCAAATATTTATATCTATGCTTTCCGCATAACCAAAACCCTGGCCTCTGGAGGGAAAACAGGATTAACAAATGATCTAAGGAAATACAGATGCTTAGTTATTCAGTTCATGCGATCTGGGTTCGAATCCCACCATTTATCAAAGGGATGACAGCTTGAAAATATCGGTGTGGGAGTTTTTTAATAGCTTAGCTCCAGCTGACCCAAGTGCGACTGGGTAGAGGAAATTATTCGGAAGTTTTCGATGGCCGTGCAAAGTCACAAGGTCAAGAAATGTTTGAGTGTAATAGCAATATTCACCTGATGAGCTCATACGATTCAGGTCCGCTTAGCATACTTGTGATAGAAACCACATTTTGTCGCTATGCGTACTTAAGAAACACATATCTACCTGAAAAGAAACCAGCTACGGGGATCACCTTGACACCCAGGTAAACTTCCAAAAGAGAAACCAACCTGTATAAAAACGTCTCTTTTAGGGTGATCTCAATACAGTTGAACACTCAGTGCTGAAATACCCAAAAATATTCGGGGATTGTTCAAGGTTTAATAAGAATAAAAAAGTTGAACGGTGATCTTAGAAAAGAAGCTGTATTCAAGCGTCTAACAAGGTTTCATACGTGGGAAAGTAATATTTGCCATCGTGACCTGAAATCGAGAGCTTATGTCAACCGCCTTAAATCTCAGGTCTACGATAGCCTTCCATCAAGGCCAGATAGAAATGGGGTGGGCTAGTGTGATTCGTGGCACAATCAGCAAACTCAATTACGGTTTAAAAAAAAAAACATATAAAAATCCAGGAGGATGACTTTATTTAATTTGTACCAATAAAACCTGTCAAGTTTACCGCTTTTGAATGTCAGTAGCTACCCTCTGTGAAAATGGCATGCCTGGTGGAAGAGCTATAGATGATTTTTCTACGATTTTACAAATAATTCGTTTATATTCATACAATTAACACAATGGCAATTCTCTGTAAATCGTATATATATATATATATATATATATATATATATATATATATATATATATATAGTTAGTTAGTTTATGAAAAACTAGGTAATCCGTATGGGTAGAGCCAAGGAGGATAAAATCCAGAGAGCTCAATGTAAATACAGACCAAATAATTTAAATAAAAACAGACTTTAAGGTTCCATGTAATAAATTATTTCACCACAGCCCCTTTAAAGGACTGCGGATCATCAGACTTTACTTTCAAAGATTGAAACAAAAAAATGAAAAGAAATTTACACATTTTTGACGGGCCGTATTAAATATATGTAAATTAACGAAGTGAGGAATTGAGTGGAAAGAGAGAAGACATGAGTGAGTTAACGTGGAACCTTAAAGTGGTCTGTTTTTATTTAAATTTTATATATATATATAAATATATATATATATATATATATATATATATATATATATATATATATATATATATATATATACACACAAATCCTCTATAACCCCTTGCGTGCTAGTGATCTCCCGCCTTGCTAGGGGTAAGATGCTTATATATATATATATATATATATATATATATATATATATATATAAGCTATTAAGTACAAGTAATGAATCCTGGAATTGTCAGCTGGAATTTGAACTCAGCTCCCCGATTCCTCAATCCTAGCCGCTATCCATTACCCCACCGTGTTTCCTTTCACTTATGTTCTAATATCCTTGGGAAAGATATTAATCCACTTTTTCTAACAACAGCTATGGTGAAAATAGCGGGGCAGAGTGGATTCTATAGCCTTGGGTGGCAACTCATCTAAGAAATGGAAAACTCAGGGAATTCAAATCCGGCCTCAAGGCAAAAATTAATGGGCAGATACTGGAGCCTTGCAAGGGCACCTATCTATCCTTGCACGTCGCTTATCTCGTGCCAATCTTTGCACCAAAAAGCAGATGGCGAACATTGGACAAGAGAGTGAGATTAAGAATGTACAAACCTTTCTCACTTAAATAAATTTCAGGTACAGATGTATCTTTTACTTTCACAAATGAATCATCGTAAATGTGTCGATGGAATACTCATGCGTTGGCTCACGACGCGAGAATGCATGCACACATGCATGTATATATATATATATATATATATATAAATATATATACACATAAATCACGCCCTAACGACATTTCTCACCCACAGAAGACAGACATGCTTACAGAGGTGTTGTTGTGGTCTCACACTTATACACACATACGCATAAATACATACGCATACACACATCATACACACTCCCCAAAAATACAGATAACACACACTTAACACACATCCCATTCACAGCAAAAAATAAAACTGTCAAATTGACCAAGGAGCAAGTTAGGAATCTGCCATCCCCCATCTTAAAAACAACTTGAAAGAGGCCGTTTAACTAATATAAGGACTGACTAAAATCAACGAGAAAAAACAAATGAAACCTACAGATAAATTTAATTTTCTTCAGAGACCGTCATTCACTCGTGTAGTTCATTGCTACTAACACGCAGGGATTTTTTTTCTCGTGATGATGACTCTGCAGGCCGAAACTTGTCGAGGAACCGAATTGAAATAATAAAATAATAATAAAATATAAAAATAATAATAAAATACAAAATATTAATATACAACCCAGTGTATCTGAAAATGTTAGATTTTTCATATTTGTTGTTGTTCAAAAGATATATATATATATATATATATATATATATATATATATATATATATATATATATATTAACTGATTTAAAATATGTTTTTTCGCTACATAGTAATAACCATGTTTCAAAAATGGAAATTAAAAGCTTCAAATTTAATTTTGTAATTGAATTAAAAACATTAGTTCTATTTCATCCTCAAGGGAATTTTGGAGTAACTTATTTTTAAAATTTACTGAGTTTTAAACGTACAGAATATTCATAGTCACTGTTTCCAATCATATATCTTACTGTTCTTTATATATTATATATATATATATATATATATATATATATATATATATATATATATATATATATATATGTGTGTGTGTGTGTGTGTGTCTGTATGCGTGTGAGTGTTTGTATGTACGTGTGAACTGTGACTGGATGTGGAGCAAACATGAATTACTAGCCGACAGATTGATAGGATAAGTAGTAAAGAGGATACAATTATAAAATTAACAATTTATTTAAGGTTCATCAAACAATGAAATATAGAGGAAGAATAAAAAGTCTGATATTTCTTTTAATTTTTCTTTGGTCTTTTTTTTCTTGGATGAGTAGACCGTACGTGTATTTGCCTTGTCATGTAGCGTTCGTTTGTGCAATTCTTTTGTATTTGCGTATCATCGTTTTATGCAGAATTTGGTTGGCAATGTGAGCGTGTGTCCACGTACCCGTTTGGGCGTCTAGTGAGCATGTTTTATTTATGTTGTGTATTGCCTTACGTTGATTGAGGGATGCTTTGTGTCGGAGTAAAAAAAATTAGGTTACACCGGTTGTAGTTGTATCTTAGATCTGTCAATATGGATTTTATAAATGTTGATAGAAATGTGCTATATTTATAATATCCTTTAATATCAAGACACGGAAGGTTATTCGTGAGTATGAACGGATTTTGTTAAAAAAATATATACGGGTCAGTGGTGCATTGTGGGAAATCTATTTTGGCGGTTGTTTTATCGGAATGCTTGTTTTTATTTTTTGTTTCTTATTTTATTTATTTATTTATCTATTTTTTTAATCGATGTTTTTATTAACGTAGAAAAAATTTGTTTATGTCACTTATTTAATAGTCTTGTTTTAGTTTGAGAATTTAATTAAAGCTATTTATTCGATTTTGGGGTTGATTGTTGTAGTTTGTACTAACTATTATTTTGGCAGGAACAGTTTTTAATTTTTGTTTATTTTGGTTGATTATTTTTATTTGTTTTTTCTAACGGTAACTTTATCGGGATTGGTTTGTTTATTTATTTACTACGTTAATAAAAACATCGACGACTTCCGATAAAACAACCGCCATAATAGATTTCCCACAATGCACCACTGACCCGTATATATATAAATAGCCGAGAAAAATAACAGCACTTGTGGCCTGACGATTGCATATAGCATGAAACAGACTGTCGCCTCTAAGTGCTGACGTCTATGTTCACTTTTATATTCACACACGCTCTATCTCTGATATTGAGCACTTTATCCCATAAACATAGCACACCCTAAGACTATATTTCTTCATATATATATATATATATATATATATATATATGAAGAAATATAGTTTCAAGGTATGTTATATTTATGGGATAAAGTACTCAAATCAGAGATAGAGCGTCTGTAAATATAAAAGTGAACATTTGAAACTCCCCGCTCAACAATCAGAGGCGACAGACGGTTTCATGCTAGACGCAATCTTCAGGCCTGATAATTGCGTTTAGCATGAAACTGTCTGTCGCCTCTGAGTGTTAACTTCAATGTTCACTTATATATATATATATATATATATATATATATATATATATATATAAAGACAAAAGTAAAACTTATCTTAGCCGATGCGTTTGGCATCGGATGGACTTTACCGAAGCATATATAGGGACTTTATTTCACAAAAGTAATTTTATACAGAAGAAAAATGCCGTTAGTTCTTCAGAATTTTTAAAAGGAAAACCGCTCATAAATATCCTTCAGTCTAAGTGAAGGGCATATAGTGATATTATGTTGAAGTAACAGGGCATATAGTGATATTATGTTGAAGCAACTGTTTCCATACGATTACAGAAGCTAAGAAATATCTATCCTGGTCAGTACTTTGATATATTTATAAGCAAAAGTAAAAATGTTGTCAGTTATTTTAAATTTAAGGAACTCTCATAAATAATCAACAGGAAAAAGGGAAAAGTCGAAGCAAACTATGGAAGATTCTAAGTGACGTAATTTAATGTCTAATCAATGAAAGTGATTAAAGGATATTGTTGAGAATTTTATGCAATTAATATTTAAGTTGTTATAGTTTCGGTTTAATTTATTCAGAAGGCGATTTGAGAAGTCACATGGGTTACATAACGACATTTTTCACGTCGACACTTCATTCAGTAACGAAAGTGGACAGTCATTGAGTTTGTTTATAACATCTGTGGGCCAGGGGCGCCGGGCTGTTTCTAAATCTGCCTCCTCCAGCAGATGCTATCGTTTAAAATTCCATGGTGCCATATGCTTTTGGGAATATATCTTTCTCATATACATAAAGAGACTCCAGCTGGCAGCCCTCAATACGCTTATATTTGCTATTTCCTGTTCGTAGAATATATCCTCGTCTGGGACATAGTAGATGAAACTAGTCTGTTTTAATCTGGAATCATAACCATACTTTCTCCAGAAATCTCAGAATAGGAGGCACGGAGGAGTAATGGATAGCGGATTGAGGAATCGGAGATCCGAGTTCCAATTCCAGTTAAATCCATTACAACGAAAGTTATAATTCCTCTACATCTCCCTCTTCACTGAGCTATGTTTAAATAGAAAAACAGAGAGCGTTCTAAATCCTTTGATGGCAACTGGTTTATGACAGAAAGAAATGGCAACCTGCTGCAGGAAAAAAATCTGCTCCAGCTGGCAGTCCTCAATCCCCTAAGATTTGCTGTTGCCTATTCATGCAATATGCCCTCGCCTGAAACATAGTAGATGAAACCAACCCGTTTTAATCTGGAATCCTAAACATGCTTTCTCCAGAAACCCCAGAAGAATCTCCATATTATATGACCCTTCCATTTTGTTTCTCTTTATACTCCGCTCGCCGTGCAGGTATATGTGCTATATTATGCATTATTGTGTGTGTATATGTATATATAGTGTATGTCTTAGTGGTATAAAAGTATCTCTAAGTACAAAGCATGTTTGCTATTGTCTTTTCCTTTCAGCCATTACGTTCCGTCCGTGAACTAGGTGTTATACAATCATGAATATAATAATTCTCATATTGAGGGAAATACCAATGGTTGAATAACATTTTATTCTATAGGTACCCTTTGTTACATATATATTTTAAATAACAGGAGATTATGAACTTAATCGCCGTGTGTGGTAGCTTGTATTGACGCTTGCTTGTTGAAGTTTATAAATTCAGTGATAATTTGAAAATTGTCTTATTAATATGTGAACTCTAAGCGATTTTCTAAGTGTTACTTACGTGTGGCACAAGGATGAAAGTATGGAGCACTACTGGAAACCTGATCTACCAGACAATCTCAAACGGAGATTCTTTCGCGCCACTGTAGAGGCTGTTTTAATATATGGTGTCCTTGTTTGGACATTAAGTAAAATCCTTGAGTTCAAGCTTGATGGAACCTATACTCGGATGCTGAGAGCTACAATTAAATTACAACTCTATTGACCCATCATATATATATATATATATATATATATATATATATATATATAACCTTAGGTGAACGCAGAATGCTGACAACCAAAACAAGAAATTGCTAGTGTCCTACTGCTTCAGCAATCACCGACATTGGCCAAATATGTTTTAATGCAGAAACTAAACTTGATGCGGGATCGTGATAGTTGGAGGGATAGTTTTACGAATGTCCTAGCTTGCTCGATCTTATGATAGTGTTGACTTGAGAATGGAGTAATTCTTTTAGGAATTTTTTAAAGAGTGGGGCGTAGATTTATATTTTGATAGCTTTCAATAGCAGCACCCTCGAAAATTCTCCGTCTAAGCAAGTCACTTTCTCTTTTAAAAAGTGTGATATTCTTTAGAAGTAACGGTTGAATGTATTTCTATGTATAACTAAAGCCCATATGCATGAATTTATCAAATAGATTAGAACAATTTCCATACATTTTCACCTGACTTGGTTTCTCTTTTAATTAAGGTAGCAGATTTTAAAGAAAAAAATGTTATTAATAAGAATGGTTTAATGTAAATATTGCAAGGTTTCGCTGCTTTATCATAATTTCTTAATAGTCAGACTATGAACTTTTCAGCCCAGCTTTGTACCTGGAAAGAAACAATGTTGTTATTAATAAGAAGGGTTTAACTTTATGTATGCAAAATTTCACAGCTCTAGCATCACTCCTTCATAGTAAGCTATGAATTTTTTTCAGCCCAGCCTCGTATTCGAGATGATAGCTTATCATTTGAAAAAGTAGATCTTAATTCCTACTTCTTGGAAAATTTGCTAGAGAATGTTTACTTTTCATCCAAGACCATTCATAATTCATGATGATAATGACATAATGTATTGAATGTGTTGTTGTTGTTGTGGAGTTATTTCGCAGTGGAGGCTTGTATTTGTGCTAAATCGGTCCTAAAATATGTTCGACGTACAAAACGTTAGGAACTTGATATAATAGGTATTACGCAGAGTAATCTTTTGTGGTCGCTGACTACTTTCGTATTCGACTAACTGTCGACTACTGTCGTCTGACATCGACGCTATTTAGTAACTGCCCCACGCAGTGACATGTGGCACAAGGCCCAATTTAATGTAGGGTTCCCGAGCCCGTAGCCTCGGCCGAAAGCATAAACGGGATCGGGTCTGTCTACCTCCCCGGGCGAAACTCTGCCATTCGCCATAGCCTCGTCCGGGTTCCTCTCTGCTCGAAGGGAGAGAGTTCGACTGTCGTCCGACATCGACTAGTATTTAGTCACCCCCCTACGAGGGTATCATGTGGCACAAGGCCGGTTTAATGTGGGATCTCCGAGCCCGTAGGATCTCCGAGCCCGTGAGCTCGGCCAGAAATATACCCTTTGAACCCGTATAAACCGGTTCAGGGTCGGTTTACCTCCCCGAACGAAACTCTGACCTTCGGCATAGCCTCGTTCGGGTTCCTCCCCGCCCGAAGGCAGAGATTTCAACCGTTCAGCCGGTCGTACGACATCGACTGACTCTCGTTTGTCTTACTATTTCTACTTATATTAGGTGGGAGAGTATATTAACTATAGAATAGGAGTGTTTTACCATAACAGTTGTTAAAAGAAAACTCTATTTTTTTATAGATTTTCATAAAATTGTTCAGATATATAAAAATTTGTATATCGTTTTTCCATATATATATATATATATATATATGTGTGTGTGTATGTGTGTGTGTGCGCGTGTGTGTGTGTGTGTCTGTCTGTCTATCTGTCGGTCAATAAATATATTTGGCCCCTTATTATACATATGATCTAGGAATTACGCGATCACGCGTCCCCTAAAATTGTTAGAATCGTAAACGTACCATATGTACTGCAATCGAAGCAGAAGTGGTGTATCTTGGGCAAGATAGCCTGACGAAGCCCAACCCGCTCTAGGTTGGTTTGAAATCACAGTTTCCATCTTCTAGACCGATTTCTACCCACGCTTATAGAATCCAGTCTGTCGTATTATTTACCCATACTTGGGGAAGAAAAGATGGATTTATACCTTTCCCAACGATGTTAGCACGTAAAATAATTTAATGAACTTGACTGGAATTCGAACCCCGATTCCGCAATCGTTGCAGCAATCCTTTACTCCAGTAGGCCTTTAGCAATATTACACATTACAGATCGTAATGAAACAAGAAATGGTAAGATTGTGTAACATCGACCAAATTGAAACGTCTTGTTTCTATTGTAAATGAGCTTCCAAAATACTACCGTTTGCAGGGGGAACTATTATTGAATAGTGTTATGGTCCAAAGGTCCTTGTACCACGGTGATTGTCCAAGGTAGAACCAATAAAGAAAAACTCGAACACGTATATGGAATAACACAGATATATTACAAACAGTAATATATACAGAGAAATGGAAAGCGTTATTACGAACAATCATGTTTAGTAGAACAATGTAGTCTCGATCAGTATCCCTATTACAATGTTTTGTAGTAAGTGTCTGAACGCGACTCTTTTTCGGACTGCCTCTGACTCTACTGACTCGCTCGGTCTGACTGACTGACAGACTCCTGACGGACTTCACTCCAGACTTCAGATTGAACAGTATTTAGTCACCTCTCTACGAGGGCATCATGTGGCACAAGGCCGGTTTAAGGTGTGATCTCCGAGCCCGTGGGCTCGGCCAAAAATATCCCCTTTGAACCCGTATAAACGGGTTCAAGGTCGGTTTACCTCCCCGAAAGAGACTCCGCCCCTCGGCGTAGCCTAGTTTGGGTTCCTCCACGCCCAAAGGCAGAGAGTTCAACCGATCAGCCTGTCAGCCGGTCGCACGACTTCGGGCTGAACGGTATTTAGTCACCCCCCCGCCCCACGAGGGCATCATGTGGCACAAGGCCGGTTTAACGTGGGGTTTCCGAGCCCGTTGACTCGGGCAAAATTATGCCCTTTTAACCCGTATAAACAGGTTCAGGGTCCGTCTACCACCCCGAAAGAGACTCCGCCCTTCGGCGTAGCCTCGTTCGGGTTCCTCCATGCCCGAAGGCAGAGAGTTCAACCGATCAGCCGATCACCGGGTCGCCCGACTTCGGACTGAACTCTCTGCTTCTTCTTGAGGCGCAGTATTTATTGCGTATGGAATAGTCCATTGTGTTATTATGGGCAAGGTCCCATAACAAATAGAAACCAACAGTTGCTTCCACAGCAGATTTCTGTCTGTTGCATAAGCGGACGGGCAAACGATCACAAATATGTGCACATAAACGAATCACTCTGTATTGTTCTTATAATTAATCTATTTTTCCGATCGACTCTAGAAACGAAATTCTCTTTTTGTTTTCTACTTACTTCGGAATATAATAAATATTGATTTCTTTTGAAATATCCAAAGAAGTTATATGTGATTATGCATGGCCCGTTTTCTTTAATACGCCAGTGTTTGGATAATCCAAACCGTGATGACCAAGCCAATTTCAAATAAAATACTCGAAAATTAAATATATTGATTTTCCAAGCGTAACTGAGATGTGGCACAAGGACAAAAGTAGGGAACACGTAGTTAGGATCGAACTCACTGCTAAGTCGTAATTGTTCTAGCGAGACAAGCTTGCTATTACACCGCCTCGAGGTGCCGTAGTGATTTTCCAAGCATAGCACAGATATGGCACAAGGCCAAATTATAAGGAAAGTATAGGACACCCAATGAGAATCAAACTCACTACTCAGTCGTAATTGTTCTAGCGTGACAAGCTTGCTAAACATTACATCACCTCGTATATATAATTCATAAGTATAGTTGGTTACCCATCCCAGCGACAGTGTCGCCTGAAATGGTCATAGTCTTACTACGATAGAAATGCAAGTAGACACACCAATTGACCGACCAACACGTACTGTTTCATGTCTAACACACTAATTTTAAGCCACTAAATCACAAGTAGTTTCTGAGAATGAAAGAAAATGAGAAAAACACTTTTGTGAAGAAAAATGATGATAAAAATATTTATTCAAGAAAACAGATCATCGACGTTGCATATAAATTTTTGAAGATCATAAGTCACAAGACGCAAGTATATGACAGAGAACACTACAAGCAATAAATGTGAGAGAAGAAAACCATTAGAAACTAAATTTGAGATTACACTGGTGAGACCTAACTGCCAATTCGTTACTGCGCTTAAATTCGTGAAATCGAGATACAAAAGTGAAGAGCTCATCAGAAGAATTGCCAAGAAAATATTTGTAGAAAAGGCAGAGGGGAGTGATTGTAAGAAAGTAATTAAAGCCGAATTGCCAGATCAGGACAGATATTATTGCAGATTCGTCTTTGATATTTTGTCAAGAAAGTGCACTTAAAACTGTTATATCCACCACAAAACATCTTATAATGTATATATATATATATATATATATATATATATATATATATATATATATATCTTATAACTTATATCATGTCCAAATTAATGGTTCATGCTTAATGAAGATAAATGAGTTACATATTCAGCTTTAAACGTTAAAAAAGATTATGTTGTGCCATAAATAATATCTGTTTTTCTTTATCAAATTTATTCTTCAAAATATAAATTAAAATCCCATTCTATTCAATTATATAAATTCACCATTATTTGCAATGACTTGTCGCCAATTATGAAGTGGCTCTTTACTCGTGCACACACACACAAACACACACACACACAAATATATATCGTTTTAAATATATGCTATATTTAAATATATGCTATATTTAAATATATGCTATATTTAAATATAGTTTTAATACATGCTATATTTATGGGTAAAGTGCGCAATATCAGAGATAGGGCGTTTGTTAATGTAAAATTGTACACTGATTCCGATATCAACTTAAATCTTTATACAATGTGTGCACAATTCAAGGCTCAAGAGCCACACAAGTTAATGTGTGGTCCTATATGTACGTAAGTAAAGGGAACGAATGAAATTTATGGAGCTGTACAAAAAGAATAACGGTTAACTCTAGATTAAAGAGGTCAACATTGTTGTGATGAGGAAAACATCCATCTGAGCATCTGTTCCACAAAACAGTATTACTTTTGGAAGAAGCTCTCCGAAAGGAACTTACTTCTTACTCTTGGAATACAAAAGAAAAAGATAACAGTTAATGCTAGTCTTCAAGAACTGGGGAAGATTGTAGTTAATGGAAAATCATCCTGCCCGGTGTCTGTTTCACAAAACAGTAGTACTTGGGAAGAAACTTTTTTTACTAATGAAAAACGAAGGGAATGAGAATGTTTCCCTTTTGTCTACATAGAATGTCGGGTCCTAGATGTAAAGGTCAAGGGTTGCGGGACCAAGGAATGTAGCACGTCAAAACCCATGCCATGGAAATAGCGATAGAGTAACGAGAAGTCCACAATGTTTGGTTTTTATGGGAAATAGAATGTAAATTGGAAAATAATTCATCACCCAAAAGAACGGGTTGACGCATACAAACTCTAGCAAGTCAGGCAAATGAGGATTGTGAAATTCCAAATAAATGAACAACAAATTCCAAAATACACCTCGGTATGCCCTCCGTCCCTTCAAGGAGGTTCTCTCCACCTATAATGGTTTTAACCATGAAGTCAGTCTTATGGTTTGAAAAGAAATAGAATAAACATCTATTACAATTATACGAGAAATACTTTAGAATCATAGACGCTTAGATTTAAATATGTTTTGACGTTTGGTGTTTCTAGTATAATGTGGCACCATTCTACCTTTTAATGATTTTCGATTTTACTTTGATCCTCAGAGCAATGGTTTTTATTTATCCTAATTGGTGTCTGCAACATGTTTCATTTCTTCAAAATAAAATACTTCTGTTACAATGTATGTTATTTAAAAATAAATCCGATAAAAAATTTAAATAAAAAATAAAGCACACGCGTTAGAAACTCGATGAAGTCTCTTTGGTTTGGTTTGGTTTATTTTGTTTTACGGCATATCAACCTCAATGGGTTATTTAATGCCGACAACATTTTTAGGATAGATTCGTATGAATAGAATATATATTCTTTGGTTTAGATTGGTTTAGTTTATTTTGTTTTACGGCATATCAACTTCAATGGGTTATTTTATGCCGACAACATTTTTAGGATAGATTCGTATGAATAGAATATGTATTCTTTGGTTTAGATTGGATTGGTTTATTTTGTTTTACGGCATATCAACCTCAATGGGTTATTTAATGCCGACAACATTTTTAGGATAGATTCATATGAATAGAATATATATTCTTTGGTTTAGATTGGTTTAGTTTATTTTGTTTTACGGCATATCAACTTCAATGGGTTATTTTATGCCGACAACATTTTTAGGATAGATTCGTATGAATAGAATATGTATTCTTTGGTTTAGATTGGATTGGTTTATTTTGTTTTACGGCATATCAACCTCAATGGGTTATTTAATGCCGACAACATTTTTAGGATAGATTCATATGAATAGAATATATATTCTTTGGTTTAGATTGGTTTGGTTTATTTTGCTTTATGGCATATCAACCTCAATGAGTTATTTAATGCCGACCACATTTTTTATTGCTGGTAATATTTTGTTTTTTCAAAAACCTGTTTCTGATAATATTTTTCCTTCAGAATTGTATTGTTGGTAATAATTTAAAAACAAAAGTATTGCTGGTAATAGTTAATTGTTTGCCCATAGCTGGGACCCTAGCAGGTGCTACCACCCCGAGTCAGGGTGGACCTGTGAACACCAGCAATCAAGAGATTGTACCACGCTCCTCAAAACCTCCTTATCAGTGGCCTTTAACCTGGATGCAGTTTATCGTCTTTCCCAGGACGCGGATGTAGTTTAACGTCTTACCCAGGATGACTGATGAAGTCGGTTAGGTTAGTTTGTACAGCTAAATACACTTACCGTCAACATTTAAAAAATAAACCAAAAAATGTATAAAGCCATGCGTTCCGGTAGCTTTTCATGTTTGTTTTTTTAATGTCAAATTTGTAACAAACATTTGACATATTTCCCCTCAACTGTACTTCTCTAAGGCTTTCTTCCTTGATAAAACTATTATTATTTTATATATCGACGTGGTGTAATGGTTAACAATGTTCTCTCGCTAGGCAAATTAAGGCTGTAGAAGTAAATTTGATTTTCATTTGGTACTCCTTGTTTTCGACCATGTGTCACGTCAAAGGTACTCTTAATAATTCGCAATTAGAATACTTCCCCAGCACTAGCTAAGATAATTAATATTAGCTAAAGCCTTGGGGGAGGGGTCATACCCAGACTGTACCTCCTTTTCGGCAGTGGGGCGGGGATCATTACTCGGCGCCGGAGGCATCGCCTAAATGGCAAGTGCCGAGGGAGCTTTAGGAATTTTCCACGGTATTACCAGTAAAGCCACTTTAAACCTCGACCTTCTATCAAACGCAGTAGCGAATATGACACTTCCTTCAAGTTCAATCATTAGCCAGATTATCTCGTTAGATCAACTACGAATGAGCGGCGAGTTCGATTCTCACAGGGTGATCCATACTTTTGCCTGTCTACCTCAGCTAAGTTTGACTGGGTAAATAGTTTATTATTTTGAAAACAACTCTTCATCTTGGTGTAATGGTTATCAAGCTTGTTTCGCAACATAAATTGCGACATAGTGAGTTTGATCCTAAATGGATGCACCGTATTTTCTGCGCTAAATGAATCGTTCTTAATTTGAATAAAAATTAGAAATAGAAGAATTATAGTCGTTTCAGAAGTTTCATATTGTTGGCCTTCGAGAAATGGGAAGGTCATTTCGAAGAATTACCGTGCAAGATTTATCGAGGTCCGTCAGTGTTGCTTCGATAAATCGTAACAGTTTCAGCAATTAACAGGACTACATCCGTAGACCAGGTTCTGAACGGCCACTTATTGTAATGGCTTAACAAGACTGACACATATTATGGAGTGGATTGGCAAACTTCACACACGACGCCCAAAAAGAACATAGAAAAGCAAATATGGCAGCAGGAATATCAATATCTTTGGAATCTATTCACTGAAACAGTATTTGGACACGCATGACTGTAATCAGAATTTTGAATATATCAAACACCTTTGTGGTGTGCCGAGTAGTTTAATCAACGATGAATTATGGGGAGGATCGAGATAAAAAAAAACAAAAAAAAAAACAAATAAAAAAAAACACTGAATCTTATAGGAGTGATTACATCCCGATCAAATTGCCGGATATATATATATATATATATATATATATATATATATATAATTTTTTTTTTTTTTGAAATAGCGAAATTTGGCCTAAGCTTATAGTAGGTTAATTCTGTTTGGAATTCAGCCAATGAAAATTGGTTTTACAATTACTACCGTTCGGTTTGCCTATTTGATGTGGTTGAATTTTTTTCCGTCATTTTTTTTTTTTTGTTCGCAACCATTTGGCGGCGAAATTGCTTGGTTTTATTAATTTGTCTTTTTGTTATTTTCCGGGCTTACGGCTACATCATTTTGAAACACCGGTTCCCGCATGACTACTGAAGTTAAGCAACGTCAAGCCTGGATTGACTCGATGGGTGAGCACGTGGGAATAACACCTGCAGAGAACTATGATGTGCGGGTGGTGTAATGGATAATGGCACGGAATTGTTAAACGTAGAGCCGTGTTCCAATTCCTGTCGGGTTTGTTATATTCATTTACGCATAAATAACCTGCAACATATAAGCCGTAAAAAATGAATGATTCTATAAATCTTGTGATTTCTCTTTGGGAGTTTCTTTTTAATTTCCATATTGTGTTTTTAAAAATCAATTCACCCCAAGGCAGGGGATAATGTTACTAAGACTCATTGGGTTACTAGGAGAGAAGGAGAATGCAATAGACGTTAAAAGAAACCGGAAGTCCAATCTTAAACAGGAAGCAACTACTCCTGTTCAAAACTGTTGCCGAGTTATTTCGCATGGAGTCGGTCCAAAAATAGGTTCGACGTACAAAACGTTAGGAACTTGATATAATAGGTAATGAGGCAGAGTAATCTAGTTGTGGTCCCTGATACTTTAGTAATCGACTAACTGTCGTCCGACATCGACTGGCTCACTGACTGACCGACCGACTGACTATATTTAGTCACCCCCCCACGAGGGCAGCATGTAGCACAAGGCCGGTTTAACGTGGGATCCTCGATCCCGGGGACTCGGCAAAAATATGCCCATTGAACCTGTATAAACGGGTTCAGGGTCGGTTTACCTCCCCGAAAGGGAATCCGCCCTTCGGCGTAGCCTCTTTCGGGTTCCTCCTCGCCCGAAGGCAAGAGTTCACCCGAACAGTCTATCAAGACTTGAGCAACTGACGATATCCAGTCACCCCCCCCACTGGGGCATCATGTGACACATGGTCGGTTATTTATTGTGGGTTCTCCGAGCCCGTATGCTCGGCCCAAAAATATGCCCATTGCACCCGTATAAACGGGCTCAGGGCCGATTTACCTCCCGAACGAGACTCCCCCACTCGGCGTAGCCTCGTTCGGGTTCCTCTCCGCCCGAAGGCAGAGAGTTCAACCGAACTGTCGGTTCAGAAGTGAACGACAGACTGACTCGTTATTCTTACTACTCCTACTTATTATAGGTGGGAGAGTCTATTAACTATATAATAGGTGTGTTTCACCATAACAAAAAGACAGGTGGCGAGGTACGTAAGCCGGACACTAGGCGAGTCTATCTACTCATACTGAGGAAAAATAAATAAGCAGTATATAACATTTGAGGTTTTAGGTGCAGACATTAGAAATATAGTTTAGACGTTGGAAGTCACAGGAAGCACAGTCGTAAGCAGGAAACCAGGAATAAACCTCTATTCAAAAGGCCGGGGAAGAGTGTGAACTGGTCGATAGCTTAGGGGTAGAATCTCTGACTGATGCCAAATCGGTCGAGTTTCGATCCAGGCTTGAAGCAATCGGATGTCTAACTACACTGATCAGCTGTGATACTGCGAAATAGGTTTGTATGTGGATGACTATATAGGAGATATTCTCGGGACGATTGCTACGCTAAGTGAGCTAATGTATTCAGAGTGATGCCGATTGACATAGTCTTGGACACTGTCTCGAATTCACACTAAGTTATAACGTTATCGCTCACTTACATAGATTATAACAGTGTTTGGAAGGAAGGTGTGTAGAGTGTGGTCGTGGAACCGCACCACAGAATTTCCATCAAAGACCTTAGCTTGTGCGGCAGTTTCCCCCAGTCCGACAACCACTATATCTACCAGATCGCACCTGTTGTTACTTTTTCAGCTTCAGGAAGCATGATTTGAAAACCTCGAAGAAATCTAATAGAATAGTAAAGAGGCTAGATAAGTGTATGACTTCCGATGGGAACTACTTCGAAGGAGATTAAATGGTGAATTGCTATGTATTTAAGTTTTATTTTTTA
>OZ010588.1:100653511-100671011 GCA_963932145.1 Acanthosepion lycidas
TGTGTATGTATATGTGTATATATATATATATATATATGGATGTATATATATGTGTGTGTGTATGTATATATGTATATATATATATATATATATATATATATATATATATGTGTCTGTGTGTGTTTGTGTATGTATATATGTGCGTACGTGCATGAATTGATTTTAAATGAAATATTGGGTCATTCTAATGACATTTTAAATTTATTTTCTTAATTTGTAATGTCCTTCTTTTGTAATATTCTATAGTTTAAATTTTGTTTTCTTCTGAAGGGAGTTTCATTTCTAAATTGATAATTTAAATTTAAATATACCATTCTTTGACTATTAATAATAGTAATAATATTAGCTAAATTCCTTTAAAATGAAACACTTCCGAAATCACATAAAATTAAATTTTAACTGTGGAATTTAACCAAAATCTATATATATTTCAAATATTAAAATATAGATAAAGATAGTAAAATGTATATATAGTTTATGTACGAGGATAAATGAATTTTTGTGTTAATTATCTCAAGTATTTTTTTTTTTTTTTTGGACTTGTTAATGATCGTATGTATGTAGAGATTCACATGAATACATTTGTGAGACATATATGAATAAATGAAAATTAATATTACCCTCAAATACTATTAAATAATGAAACCTAATCTTTAATTTAGTTTACCAATAAAATAAATAAAAATTACATTCATAAATTAATTTTAAATATTAAAATAGATGTTATTGTTATTTTTATTTTTATTTTTTTTTATATATTGTGGAAATACAATTAGTCGGGTGAATAAACTATTAAAATTTTAAATATTTCTTTATGTCCTAGATAAATATGTTTATTACAATAATAGTTATATTTAGTCATGAAACTATTTACTTAAAAAATTAAAGATTTAAGTTAATAACAAAATTTTTTTCAGACATCGAACTTTCTATCAAACATTGTAAACTATCTTTTACATAATTTTGTTAAAACAAAATTATAACAACTCCATCTTCACCCCCCCATCTCTCTTTTTACCATAAGACTCACTTGTATACATTTTCTACAATTCATTTCCGTTTTATTAACCATCTAAAGAGGTCAAGGTTTTGTCGCTCCTCCTACTCCAATATAAAACATACTTAAGAGAGATATAAAATTAACCCCTCCCTATACTTTATATTGTCTGTTTAATTACCACTCTCAACCCCCTCTATTAAATTACAAAAATTACACTACCCACCAATTTCTAATCCCATTTTTCCTCTCAATTCGTTGTTGGAAGTTTTACCTGATGATCCTGATTCCTTAAAAAAGGATTTAGGTGAAATAAATTATCGTAATGCTACCTTAAAGTTGTTTGTTTTTCATTACATATTAGCTGTCCTCACATTGAGCTCTTAGGAGTTCATCCTCTTTGGATTTACCAATTCGGTTTACCAAGTTCCTTATAACTTAAATATATATATATATATATATATATATATATATATATATATATATATATATATATATATATAGAGAGAGAGAGAGAGAGATAGATAGATAGATAGATAGATAGATAGATATCTGTGTGTGTCAGTCTTGTATTTATGAATCTGTCTTCTGCATTTATCTTTCTTGGTATATTATAATTATCTTTCTATCTATCTATCTATCTATCTATCTATCTATCTATCTATCTATGCCTGTCCTTATCTAAGTTTGTGCATATCTATCTATCTATCTATCTATCTATCTATCTATCTATCTATCTATGCCTGTCCTTATCTAAGTTTGTGCATATCTATCTATCTATCTATCTATCTATCTATCTATCTATCTATCTATCTATCTATCTATGCCTGTCCTTATCTAAGTTTGTGCATATCTATCTATCTATCTATCTATCTATCTATCTATCTATCTAACTATCTATCTATCTACCTATCTATCCATCTTAGTCTGTTGATTATCTATCTATCTATCTCTCTATCTCTCTATCTATCCATCCATCTATCTATTTATCTAATGCTAATTTGACCTAACTGTCAATCTAAGTAGCTGTTAGTATATATATGTACATAAACATTATACTGTTTAAAACGAGTGTCCATTATAATGAAATTTGAAATTATATAATCTGTTAATCTATCTTTATAGTAGACACTATCTAAAACGAGGGTCCCTTTAATAACTTGTGAATTCATAAATATATATATATATATATATATATATATATATATATATATATATATATATATATGAGGCCTTAAATATGACTGAACGAATTCTGTTAAAGGTACCATATTTGTAAAACACTTCTTCAGAAAGTAAACAAGGCGACATGAGTAATATATATATATATATTACTAACAACGAATAAAAATTAAAAAGCCTGGTTTCCTCTTTTATTTTTTGGCGCTTAGATTATTGTCGTTACAAAGAATCTATCTGGTGAAGTGTTATAGACAAAAATGGTTCCGTTATTTTCAATGCCATATTTAAATTCTGTGGAACAGACTTTCTGTTTACATATATATATATATATATATATATATATATACATATATATATATATATATATATATATATATATATATATGTGTGTGTGTGTGTGTGTGTGTGTATGTATATGCTTCCGGGAATCCGTTTGAGCTCTCAAGGAAAAAATATATAAGCTCCCAGAAATCCTGTTGAGCTCTCTGGGGTTTTATGTATATGTAGGCGCATGGCCAAGTTATTAAAACGTTCGTTTTCAAGATTGCTTGTTCCGATATATATATATATATATATATATATATATATATATATATATATATATATATATATATATATATATATATATATATAGTCATCTATCTCTCATGCAAATTTCTTAAACAGGCAATCAAGAGACCACGATGCGATGCCATTATGGCGATGATTTTGATTTGCTGCGTTAGATTGATTTGAACAAAATGAAATTCGAGCAAGTTAGAAAAAAATTAAACGTTTTCTGAAAGTACTGAGCCACTGTATATATATATATATATATATATATATATATATATATATATATATATATATATATATATATGCATGCATCTATTTCTGTATATAAATGTATGTTTATATTATGAATTTATTTTCATATATTTTGGGCTTATGATTTATTTTTATGAATAGAAATATTTAAGTAAATGCTTTGTTTATAATAAACATTAACAATATTTATCGGCCTGAACATCCGAGAAATTTCATTGAAGATATGTGTCCCCCAACAGGAACCGAACCTGTATCCTAAAAGAATCGTCATATAACCTGATGTGCTATACAAGGGGAAGAGTTTCGTTGAAAATCCGTAATTTGAAATTGCTATCCAGACCTTCCTCTGTAACTCAATGGTAAAGCTCTTTAGGCTGTATGTCGGTTCAGGGTTTCGATAAGGTTTCGATTCCTGTCAGAAGACATATATTTTCTATGAGATTTCTCGGACTTTCATAAATGTTGTTAATACTGTTTATTATAAACACATAATTTACTTAAATATTTGTACCTATAAAAGTAACTTAAAAACAAAGAATATATATATTAATGATAGCTGGCCACTCGTTTCCAAACACACATAATTTTCATCTGTATCTGTTTCCACTTCATGCAAACCCGCACACACAAACAGATATATATATATATATGTCTTTATACATATATGTATATGTATATGTATATATATATGTATATGTATATGTATATATATATATATATATATATATATATATATATATATATGCGTTTGTGTGTGTATGTATATACATATGTGTGTTTCTGTGTCTGTATATATATATATACATGTATGTATATGTATACATGTATGTATATGTATACATGTGTGTATGTATTATATATATATATATATATTTATATATATAACTCTCATAGATATTGGTCTACTTTAGTCTTTTTATCTGTATATCGATCTGAATCTTTTAGCATATATCTCTTTATGTATCAATCAACAAGCCTCATTTCGTTTCGAGCCGTTTTCCTTACTAGTTACGCATAGATAATTTGCCATTTGGCACCTGACCAATTCCACTTGGGAAATATCCATTTCTTCCTGTGCATTCCTTGACCAAAATAAATTATTGTCGTAGCTTTTCAATTTCTCGTTTCTATGGCGTTTGTAGACTTGATTTCTGGAAATTTTAAAATAAAAAGAAAATCATTCTCAAATATATAAAGGAAATAATGTCATCAGATTTTATATCAACGGAAAGAAAAAATAATTTTGAATCCGCGCCGAAGCGTAGGCGGCAGAAGATAACAATGCACTCCGCAGCAAGTTCTTCGAATTCGTTCGTTTCTTCATTCACTTGTTCCTTCATTCTTCCTAGTTTTATAAATTTAGTCTCTTCTGTCATCTGTCCATTCCTTTATTCGTTTATTCGTTCGTTTATCCATTCTTTCGTTCATTTGCTTGTTCGTGTGGTTACATCTCGGTTTCGTCTGCAAGATTTTATTATTGTTATTATTTTTTTAATTTTTATTTTTTTTTTGCTTTTAGAGGGTACATTTTGTTTAGTCGAGGCATTTTAAATCTGCTTCTAGTTCCAAAATCGATAAATTACAAATTCTACTTTCCTGTTCATTTTCGGATAAGTAATGAGCCTGCGTTAGCTATCAGCTTATTGGAAATTACGTATTTAATTGCATATTTATGCGAAGATATAAGGGTGGATCACTTTCTGCTGGTTAAAATAAATTTCACAAAAGTGTGCTGGAAATTTATTTACCCGAAAATTTCTCAATCCAAAACATTTCGCCGAAAGTGAATTTTCAATATCAAATATCACGTGTTTCATGTTTTTCTATTTCTTTTTTTTTTCCGTTTATTTACTTTTGTTTTCGGAAGGGTTAGATTAACTTGAAAAACGATGTGACAAGTGGTTTACACTGCGGAATGTGTACACAGACAGACACACACAAACACACACACACTCGCACACACACACACACACACACACACACACATATATATATATATATATATATATATATATATATATATATATATATATAGATAAATAGATATAGATAGATAGATAGATAGATAGATAGATAGATAGATAGATAGATAGATAGATATTAATAATATCAGTGGTCAATTTGAATTCGGTTTTCTTTGAATTTTGATTATCAATGTATAAGTGCGCAGGTATGCAGGAAATAGAAAAGAACTCGTTGGGTGCATAATCCGGAGTTCCTTAGTATTTTTGTTTTTATTTTTAAGAAGACAGTGCTCCATACAGAAGTAGAGCTTTATTATAATATTTATGGCGAAGGAATCATATTTTTAAACAAAAAAATATTATATATATATATATATATATATATATATATATATATATATATATATATATATATATATATATATATATATATATATATATATACTCAAAATCATTTTTATTACAAGTTATCTACCATTAAGTTGTTATAATAAAAATATTATAATAATATTTTGCTCTAATTTTATTCAGAATTTTCTTTAAAAAATATAAATGCTACGAACGGTCGATTTCTTACTCCATCTCTTCTTTTTCTCATTCGCACACACACACACAAACATATATATATATATATATGTGTCTGTGTGGGGGGGAATATATAGAAAATAGGAAAGAACTCGTTAGGTAAATAATACAAAGCTCTTTAGTGTTTTTATTAAATATTTTACTTTCACTTTCCTTCCAATAGTAGACTGACTTAGTAACATATTTAATAAAAACACCCTAAAATTAAGTTACAGTTGCACTAAAAATCTAGAAAGCATAATAAAAAAAACAATAATAAAATTCTGAACAAACCCCCATCCCAGAATAGTATTAATAAAAACCCTACACTTAAATGAGACAAAAATAGTGATTAATTATTTGATTGTATAAATCCGGAAAACTGCCCATTGGAAAATAAATCTGTGGTATACCAATGTACTATCTCATCCATTGAGAGTCCTAATACTAATATGATATACATTGGGTCTACGAAGAATTAATTTAAAGCCAGATGGAGGCAGCATAAGTGCTCTTTCAACAATATAAATAAAAGAAATCAGACATCTCTATCTAAATATTTTTGGCATTTGAAGGAAATGAATAAAACACCAAAAGTTAAATGGAAAATTATAAACAAAACTAGAACTTGTAAAACTTGGGGTGACCCATGCCCTTTATGCCTACAAGAAAGACTACACATTATTGAGTTTCTAAATAATAAAAATCTATTAAACAATAGACATGAGTTAACGGTTTTACCGACATCATCAAATTTTTGCATTGAATAATTAGCATAAAAACAAACAATAAAATAATTTTTAAAATCCATAGTTTAATTGCCCTACAAAAAAAGATACCGTTTATGAAATCGTTAAAAAAAAATGTTAGCGATTTACGACAGTTTTTATATACAAAAAAACCCTTTCAGAAAAAAAAAATAAAAAATAAAAATAAAAAAAAAATCTCCATAGAAATTTAGACACCCCAACCTTACCCTGACTTGACATCTGTAAATGTAACTGAGATATTGATACAAATTATTAAAACCTTACACCCCTTTCTCTTTAAACAATTGCTGTGGCCGTTACCATAGAAATTTTGATTTCAATAATAATATGCTTATAAAACACGTAAATTTCAGAAATGTTATAATCCCGCAATTATTTCGTCCAGTAAACTGATGTTTCTGCCACATTTAGGGATTGTGGGTTTTTTTATTACTAACCCTATTTTGTTTTGTTTAATGTAAATAGTATTAAATCATATTGTAAATAATCATTGGGGTTTTTAAATTGTTGTTGTTTCCCCTCCCCCCACAGACTTTGAAATGTACATATGGCGACTAGTTAGGATTTCATAGAGAATTTGAGGTATTATGTGGACGCAGTAACAAAAGGTAGGAGTGAATGTGTTGTTTTGGTGATTGGACTCTTGTTGGTATGTTTGGGTCCGTGTCTGTGTCTAGCTAAGTTTAGAATTAAGACAGAAGAAGACCGTCCTTCCCCAAACCCCTTTTTGGCCTTGTGCCACATTTTATACTAACGTACAAATAAATGATTATTCAAAAAAAAAATTCGCTTGTAGATGGAACAGAGCTTAGTACTTTAATTCAGTTTAATTCAAATAATTATATTGAAGTTTTCGGCTCTTGTTTTGAAACATGAGAACTCTTATGTAGCGTGTTGGAATCATATTTTTAAATAAATAATTATATATATTATATATATATATATATATATATATATATATATATATATATATATATATTAGTAGTAGTAATAATCTTATAATTATAAGAAATTATACTCGTCCGGAAAACCTACGGTGTCTTGATTTGCGAATAATCAAAGCAATACCAAAGGGAAAAACAGGTGTATAAAAAAAGAAAGAACAAAGAACAGGTACGTCAGCCGAAAATAATTGTCTAGCAGCCAAGTCCAAAGCCCAAAGAAAAAAAAACCCGACACGAGTAAGCAAAATAACTAAATAAAGTGCTCAATACGGTAAGTAGAGCAGACCTAGTTAAACCTAGAGAGCCAGACAAAATTACCAAGTTTTCACCTAAGCCTTTTCTGACGATCCGCTTAGCTGAAACCTTGTAGGTTTGTCTGGCTCTCTAGATTTATATATATATATATATATATATATATATATATATATATATATATATATATATATATATATATATATATATATATATATATATATATATATATATTATGTATGAGTCGCAATCTGGAGTCCTGACTTAACAAACTGTGACTTTATCTTCGGGGTTGGTTAAAGGAGAAAGTTTACTATATCAAACGAAGACTTTTGAAGAACTTAAAGGGCAAATACAAAAGTTATCTCCCGTCCCACAAGAGTTCCTGGTGAAATCAATTGACGCGATTTATGGGCGCCTCCTGAAGCTGGTAGCGATATCTGCTGCCCATATCGAATTTTAAATATACCTCATAGTAAACGCTTTCCTGTCATATCCATTTCTTGTAAAAATTATAGTTAATAAATAAATTATAATTATTTTAAAATGAAGACTTACATTTCAATCACTCGTATATATTTTTTATTTCACAATGATTTCCAACCTGTATAAGGCCTGGGAGCCATTCGAAGTAGAAAGGTTACAGGGAAAAAGGCAGAATTTATGAGGTTATATAAAGAAAATGGTTAACCCTAGACTTGGACAGGTTAAGAGTGTAGTGATCAGGAAAGCATCACCCTGGGGGTCTGTTCCAAAAAGTAAGAGGTAAGAGGTACAGTTTAAGGGGATATTTAGAAAGATAACGATCAAGCCAAATCTTGCAAAGATTAAGTTTGTATTGAAAAGGGAAGCATCCTCCTGGGAGTCGATTCAGCAAAGGAAGAGTTAAGCGACACAGAATATGACGATATGTGGGGAATATAATGCTTAATCCTAGACTTGAACAGGTTAAGATTGTAGGGATCTTAGAAGCATCCCCATGGGAGTCGGTTCCAGAAAATAAGAGGTAAGAGGCACAGTTTATGCGTATATGTGGGAAGATAACTTTTAACCCTAGATATGAACAGATGAAGTTTGTATTGAATGAGAAGCATCATCTTACGAGTCGTTTCCCCAGAATAGCCGTTCCTGGAAAGAAGCTGCTAGAGTGGAAGTTATTTTATACGAATGGAATACGAAAGGAAAATGAGGTGGGGTCGCTATAAAGCGCCTTGTATGGAGGGTCTTAGCCTTGAAGGTTAGAACTGGTGGAACTAAGGAACGTCCTAAAATGATTTTCTAAACATAGCTTAGATGTGGCACAAGGCCGAAAGTATGGGGTATCCAGTGAGGATCGAACTCACTAAGTTGTAATCGTTCTAGAAAGACAAGCTTGCTTTCCATTATACCACAGTGAGGAGACCTAAACATTCTAAGCGGTGCTTAGATGTAGCCCAAGGCCGAAAGAATGGAGTGAGAAATTAACTCACTCCTGAGTCGTAATTGTTCTAGTGAGACAAGCATGATAGTCACTACATCAGGTCGAGGTGCCCAAAGTTAGACATATATGACAGAAGGCTGATTGTATGGATCCCCTAGTGTTGGCCCAACCCCCTTCTCGTTTGTAATTGACATGCGAGACAAGTTTGCTAACCATTACATCGAATTGCTCAGAAATAAAGTGTATAATTGAAGTAATTAGAACCTGGATATTTGTAGAAATTTTCGGTCTAGATTTGATGGTTTCAATTGAATTTAATGAAGTGTGAGATTTGTTGGAAGTTTTTATTTTATAACCCATTTCGATTATTAACAAGAAATTAATTTGGTACTCTCACTTGTGTATAAAAAAAGGTAGACAGGTTATATTTTAGCATATCTTCATTATCCTGATTTGCACTAGAATCACAAAGTTAGACAAAGCCCCCCTTTACTCGAGGTTTAAAAAGATAGCCATATGCCCGTGTTACACGAGAGTCAGCATTGTAGACAATTTTCACGACGATAAAATATACTGACATTGATCAGGTTTCCACAAGGGTCAAATAGGTCGACAAAAATGTTTCCAATTTGCAGCATAGCCAAAAGGGTAGACATACGTACGATATGCGCTAATATCAGAATAGACTGATTGATTCGTTTTCTACGGTATATCGACCTTCTTAGGTTATTTAAACCAGAAATATATTTACATATGAATGTGTTGGGGAGATGATACCGATCTAGTGATACAATTCTTACACATAAGCGGGGAGAAGACATAATTTCATACTTGTCCCTAGGGTATTTTTGTATAAATGAACATAAGGAACCCCACTGAGATTAGAACACGTTTCTCCGATTAACAATTTCGAGCCATTATCCATTACATCACCCGCAGGTATTCACAATCGGTCACCCATCTAGGTACTGACCAGACCCGATTTTAACTTCAGTGATCGTACAGGTACCTGCGTTACAATGTCATTAAGCTAGCCTGAGAAGGACCGTCATTGGTGCATTCGACAGCGCAGGATTAAGCTATTTCTGAACCTGTAACATTTTGTGTTATTATTATTAATGCTTTTATCCTAAATAGAAGTCCCAATGTCCACTCACGATGAAGGGTTACTGAATGAAGTTGTTGAAAGGTGATAACGCTTAAGACGACAATTGAAAAAGTTAAGTTTGATTTGGTTAGGTTTGTTTTATCGCATATCAAACACATTTATTTTAATGCCATTTTTTTTTAAATATATATATAATAAAAAGTATTCTTTGTAACAAAATCTCTGTAAATCAAGGTTCATTAAATGTTTTACAAAGACATTTACATGAATAAAAAAAAGTATTCTTTTTAACAAAATCTCTTTGTAAATCAAGTTTCATTAACTTTTTAGCAAAGAAATTCATAGGAATAAAAAATGATTATTTTAACAAAATCAATTCGTAAACCAAGAACCCTGAAAACTTAGGCACCTAGAAAATATCGGGTGCTTTAAAAAGGTGCAGTACTAAAAATTATCGAGCTCTTGAAAATTTTGGACACTAGAAAATTCGTTTCCCTCAAAAATGTGGTGCCCTAGAAACTGTTGAGCCTTTGAAAATATGGGTCCTTAGACCCATATGTCAGGCACTGGAAAATTCGTTGCTCTTGAAATTCCTTGCCCTCGTGAGGACGTCGAGAATGCAGGGACCTCGAAAATATGGGGCGCTTTAAAATACGGGGTCTCTAGAAGATGTCGGGCTCTCGAAAATGCGAGGATCTCGAAAATGCAGGGATTCTCGAAAATGTCAGGCCCTAGAATCTTTCGGCCCTCGAAAATGCGGGTCCTTAGTGTATGTCGGACCCCCGAAAAAGCGTGGCCTCAGAAAATGCCTTGCCCTCGAAAATAAGGGAACCTCGAATATACGGGTCCCTAGAAACTGAAAATGCAAGACCCAAGAAAATGTCGGCCCTTCTAAAATGCAGATCCTACAGAATCTGTTATGTTTGCTGCTAGTTTAATCCGGGGACATTCAGAAAAAAATGACCCTATTAAAACGCAACCTACCTTAGCCTGCAGACACCACAAATTAATTAACTCCTTTTATTATTACCACTAATAGAACAAATAAAGATCGGAAGAATGTATATATATGGTCATTTTTTGTTAAAGTCAGTCTTTCTCGTTAAATTGATAAAAGTTTTTCATTTATCTGTTTATTTATTTTTTAGGGCCTGTCAATTTTTTCGCGTTATTTAAAGCCAGAAAATATTTTTCGATTGTAAGAATTTTTTTTTTTTTTAGATTTACTGTTACTACCTCCAACTAATTAACCCATAACTGAGGGGAGAAGATGTAGTTTAATACCTTTTCCATGGGTATCCCAGCGTAAGTGAAAATAACGCATCCGACTGAAATTGGAATTCGGCTTTCCAGTCTCCATTTGTGAACAGTTACCCATTACTCGACCCCCACCATCGAAGCTTACGGCAACTGGTATTTCCAAGTGGTCAGCCATCTAGGTACTGAGCAGTTAACTTTAGTGATTGTACTGGAACCGGCATTTGAACGTGATAGGGCCGTAAGATTAATTGATAAATCACAATGTCAAACTCAAAAGCTAAAAGAATTCAGATATTGGGACCAGCCCTTATTGTTTATGATCTACACTAGTTCTCAACCGTTATGGAACTGGTAAATGTTGGTTGTTCCTTTAAGAATATACCGTTACCAAATCGACATTATTATGAATTAGTTTTACTGAAAAAGATAGAATCCTTCATATATATATATATATATATATATATATATATATATATATATATATGTAATGAAAAACAAACAACTTTAAGGTACCATTACGATAATTTATTTCACCTAAATCCTTTTTTTAAGGATTCAGGATCATCAGGTAAGACTTCCAACAACGAATTGAGAGGAAAAATGGGATTAGAAATTTCTAATTATGTATAAGTGGTTTGTTTTTCATTACATTTTAGCTCTGTCCTCACATTGAGTTCTCAGGATTTCATCCTTTTTGGATTTACCAATTCGGTTTACCAAGTTCCTTATAACTTAATTATATATATATATATATATATATATATATATATATATATATACATATATATATATATATATATATATATATATATATATATATATATATATATATATAAGTATATATATATATATATATATATATATATATATATATATATATATATACACATATATATATATATATATATATATATATATATATATATATATATATATATATATATATATATATATATATGGGGGTAGATTAAGCCAAATTTGACGGATATCCTTAGAATAAATTTTCAGATTAATAATGTGCTTCTTCATTAGGGATACCATTTGTATAGTTGAAACGTGACATTACTAATTCGGGCATAGTGATAACAACTAGTAGGTAGGTACCCACTAAAAATAACATTTATTGTAATCAGAAAAAATGAAAACAAGTTGAATTTATGCAAGTAACAGCATTTCCAAAATACTACCATATACCCAAGGCTGATCTTTTTCGTATCTATATAATTAGTTAAACCTTCCCTGCCTTCTCTGTCGATCCGCTCAGGTGAAACCTTGGGAGGTTTCTCTGGCTCTCTAGGTTTAACTAGGTCTGCTCTACTTACCGTATTGAGCACTTTATTTAGTAGTTTTGGGTACTCGTATCTGGGTGTTTTCTTTGGGCTTTGTACTTGCATGCTAGACAATTATTTTCGACTGACGTACCTGTTCTTTGTTCTTTCTTTTTTATACCTTTTTTTCCCCTTTGGTATTGGCTTGATTATTTGCAAATCAAGACACCGAATGTTTTCTGAACGAGTATAATTTCTTATACTTATAAGATTTCTATTCATAATATCTATATATTTATGTATCATTGAAGGAATACTGAAATACTGATGAAATGTTTTAGCAAAAGATATCTATGTAATTCCGTTTATATCTATGTGAGTCTGTTCATATGTATTTCTTTCTATCTCTCTCTCTCTCTCTTTTTGGTCGTAGAATAATGATTTCAATGGCCAGATTAATAAAGAAACAAGATGAAAAAAAACTTGTTTGAAATTTTTTTAAAAATATCTATAATTAAACGAAGTATTTTTGCAGCTTCTTACCCGTGAATCTAGGGGTTTAAAGTAGAGTTTACCAGTTAGCTTGCAGAGAAACCGAGCGATATTCGAAAATTGTAATGTTGTCGACTTAATACCCAGTTGTCACCGCAGTAACAACATGAGGTTTTCAAACACCCTATTTAAAATATCACTCAAGCAGCTGCCTCCACGGAACTGCTGCTTTGTAGAACCGACACCCCAGAGGATGCTTCCTCGAAAAGTGTGCCCCTCTATAACCCTCTGACTCTAGTGTGATATAGTTATATTAAATGTTTATCTTCTTATGTTTCTTTTTCTTTTCTTCTTCTTTCCTCTTCTTTTTATTTCTTCTTCTGCTTATCTTCATCTTTTAGTTCTTCTTCTCTTCCTTTTTTTCTTCTTTATCCCTTCTTTCTTCTTTTTTTCTTCTTCTTTAGTTTTTCTTCCATTTTTTTTCTTTTCTTCTTCTTCTTCTTTCCCCTTCTTTTTCTTTCATCTTCTCCTTATCTTCTTCTTTTAGTTCTTCATCCTCTTCTTCTTTATCTCTTCTTTTCTTCTTTTTTCTTCTTCTTTAGTTTTTCTTCCATTTTTTCTTTTCTTTTTCTTCTTCTTCTTTCCCTTCTTTTTCTCTCTTCTTCTCCTTATCTTCTTCTTTTAGTTCTTCTTATTTTTCTTCTTTATCCCTTCTTTTCTTCTTTTTTCTTCTTCTTTAGTTTTTCTTTCATTTTTTATTTTCTCCTTCTTCTTCTTCTTCTTCTTTCCCCTTCTTTTTCTTTCTTCTTCTCCTTATGTTCTTCTCTTAGTTCTTCATCATTTTCTTCTTTATCCCTTATTTTCTTCTTTTTTTTCTTTACTTTTTCTTCCATTTTTTCTTTTCTTCTTCTTCTTCTTCTTCTTCTTCTTTCCCCTTCTTTTTCTTTCTTCTTCTTATCTTCTTCTTTTAGTTCTTCATTTTTTTCTTGTTTATCCCTTCTTTTCTTCTTTTTTTTCTCTTTAGTTTTTCCTCCAGTTTTTTTTTCTTTTCTTCTTCTTCTTCTTCTTCTTCTTCTTCTTTCACCTTTTTCTTTCTTCTTCTCCTTATCTTCTTCTTTTAGTTTTTCTTCTTTTTCTTCTTTATCCCTTCTTTCTTCTTTTTTTTCTTTACTTTTTCTTCCATTTTTTCTTTTTTTCTTTTTTCTTTTTCTTCTTCTTTACCTCTTCTTTTCTTCTTTTTCATTTTTCATTTCCTTCTTTCCTTCTTTTTCTTTTTCTTTACTTATTTATCTTATTATTATCTTCTTTTTGTTCTTTTTTCATTTCTTCTTGTTACTTTTCTTCTTTTTCTTCTATCTCTTCTTTTTCTTGTTCTTCTTTTTCTTTACTTCTTCATTTACTTTTTCGTTTTCTCCTTATCATCATCATCATCATCATCATCATCATCATCATCATCATCATCATCATCTTCCTCGTCATCATCATCATCATCATCTTCTTCTTCTTCTTCTTCTTCTTCTTCTTCTTCTTCTTCTTTTTACCGATACTGGTTCATAAATTTGTCCGTTTTTCTCCCCACTCCGCTAATGTTCGTCGAAAGTTTGCTTCTTCTTCTACATGATCTGTCTATTCAATCAGAGAACAATGATAATGGCTCTCTCCAACTTCCTATTTTTTGTAGCTCTAATAATAATAATAATAATAAGCACATGTGAAAATCAACAATCCCTGTTGTAGTTGGAGCCCTTGCATTGGTTGGAAAAGATTCCAGCAGACTCATTGAAGGGATTCCTGTAAGCCCATGCCTTAAAGAAATACAAAAAATTGTTTTCACATTAAAAGTCCACACCTTACGAAGAGCTTTCTCTATGTAAAATATGTATGTGTGTTTTCTTACTTGGTCAGTGGAAAATTCCATGATACCATTTCTAACCTTAGGTCTCTAGGAAAGAAATGTTTACATACCAAAAATCAAAGAAAAATGAAATAATAACAATAGGTTCTGATAGACTCATTGTCGGGATTCCTGGTCGCCCATGCTTTAAAGAAATACGACGTTGCTTAACTTCGATGATCGTATGGGAAACGGTCTTTCAACGTAATGTGGCCGAGGGACATAGAAAAGAACATACCATAAATGACTATGTGGAATTCGATAGCAAATAGGACGAATAGCGAGGAGAAAGAACCCCCCCCACCAAAAAAAAAATGGAGGTTCTCTAGGTGATGCCAACGAGAAAGAAAAGAAAATCATGCGACAAGAATAAAGATAAATTAACGACAGAATAAGTCATGAGAGCCAAATTTTACCGGCTAAAAGAGATAAAAAAAAATATCCAGAAATTAAAATAAATATCGGAGAAAGTTTGAAAAAAGAAAAAAAAAGATCAAAACATTCCCCTTATTTTTCAACCCTCGTCTAAATCAACAAATCGAACGAATTTAATACAACTTCGGTTCGGCTTTTGATTCGCATTTCAATAGCACCTAACGACGTCTGGCTTGAAATATCGGCGGTTTTGTCGGAATCGCTCAAGAGACTCTTCGACGTATCACGTTAACGATTCCCCTGAACCAGAGGCACGGGGTGTGGGGTTGAGGCTGTTTTCATTGTCGCGCTTTATCTGAAACATTTTCAAACTTTAAAGTAAACAAATAAGAAGATGAATTTTCTGTTCAATATTTCATCAAAGTAATACCACATTTCTTCATTCATGTACCGTGTCCCTTCAAAACATGGCCGACCGTATCTCTTCACAACTTCCTGTCCTTTTTATCTCTAAGCAATGTTTGTCTCATTAATATTCCTTTCTAAACCTATTTTGCCATCCATCTACAGGAGCTGAGTTAAACTCTTACTTTTAACCGTTTACTTTTAATATATCCTATGGTTGTCAAGAAATATTTCCTCGTCATATGTCCCTGAAATGCAAATGTCTTAGTCTGATTCTAAGGAACTTAAGAATGCTCCTCTTTTTGTTCCAATTTCCTCTACAAGCTTGTTCAGCCTATAATGATTTTCTAATCGTAGATTATATGTAGCACAATAGCGAAAGTATGGGGAACCCAGTGAGAATCGAATTCGCTACTAAGTCATAACCTTTCTAGCGAGACAAGCTTGCTAACCATTACATCACGGTATTTACCAAACCTCTCCACGAGGTGGGATACGGCACAAGCCCAGTTTTTATTTGGGGGCGAATCCAAGCTCGTGGGGTTGGGCATAAATTCCCCGTAGACCCGGCAGGCACGAGGTCGGGTTTGTCTACCTCCGCAGACGAGACTCTGCCTGTTGTCATAGCCTCATTGGGATTCCTCTCTGCCAGAAAGGTGAATGTTCGACAAGATCCAATAACCCCGCGGGCGGAACGATCTCTAAATTAATCATTTTATAAGCGTAGCTTAAATGTGGCATAATACCAAAAGCATTATGCACCGAGTGAGAATCGAACTCGCTACTCAGTCCTAATTGTTCTCGCGAGACAAGCTTGCTAAACATCACACCAAATCGGGATGTCCAAGGATTTTCTACGCGAGAGCTTAAAGGTGGTACAAGATCGAAAGTACGGAGCAAATAGTGAGGATCGAATTCACCACTGAGTCATAATTGTTCTAGCGAGACAAGCTTGTTGACCATTACAGCACTTCGATCTGCTCCACGCTTGTTCCGTCTATGATAATGGTTCTTAGCCTTTTTTTGAGTCAGGGGACCAAAGTGTCACGGACTGTTTAGGAACAAACCCTTCATAGACAGACAGGCAGACAGACTGATATTCAAAACACTTCTACGTGTATTTGTCTATATTGTATCCTCATGCACAGTTTTCAGGCTTGAAAGAAATTGCGTCCAATTAATATTCACCAGTTTTTTGAGAAGATAATGCATGATGAAACGTGGGAAATGAGAATTATCACTATCTCTTATAGAATGGAAAAAGATTGTGGTCTTGTTTATTTGTTACAAGTTTCGACTTTCAGGACTGCATCAGAACGGGTCACAAGTAAGCTTTTTTCTACTTCTTCATACACTTTCCACAACAGTATTCTTCATATATTAAAAATATATATCGTTCTCTTTCATATATATATATATATATATATATATATATATATATATATATATATATATATATATATATATATATATATATATATATATAGATAATATTAGTGGTAAATATACATATATATGCAAAATCCACAGGTGCATATATACACATGTATATTTTAGAATAAAAAATTTCCGAGAGGATAAAATCCAGGTAGAACTCAATGTCCAGGACAGAGTAAGGATATAATAAAAAGGCTTAAACACTAATATTCCATGGTCATAATTTATTCCATTGGAATCGTAAATACGATCCAATTCATCAGACCTACAAATTCAAAAAGAAAACAGAAAAAAACCCACTCCGGAAATAAAAATAGAATTTAGAGAGAGTGTAATTATGAGAGGGTGGGACGAATGTTAG
>OZ010588.1:100673511-100728511 GCA_963932145.1 Acanthosepion lycidas
GGGCAATGATCTTTATTCCTACAATTGCAGGTAGGGTTACTTGATTGAGTCACATTACAATGGTAGTTTCTAAGTATTCTGCAATTATGGGAAGATATGATTTTCTCCATATTTCTAACGCATGAGTAACTAATTTTCAGAGTCTTCCTATTGAAAATTTTACTTAATGGATGTTTACTGTGAAAATGCTTATCAATTAATTTCAGAAAAAAACTTCCTATGTCAATATTAGAGAGCTTGCAATATGGTGGGTTGAACCATATTACCTTCCTCTTTCTATTTTTAGATCTGTTATTGTTCTGATTTCCATGTTCTCCGTTATAGTTTAATTCCTGTCTAAAACCACTATTTTTGAGGGCCTGATTGTATATAAATTTATTATCATCAAAGACTTTTTGGCTAGAAGATAGCTTATTTATTCTAGTATTCACAGTTTTAGGGATGTGGTCTATCACATGTTTAGGGTGGTTAGAGTGGACGTTGATATATAGGAGTGTTTGATCAACTTTATGGAAGGGTTTAAAGGTATCATTAGATAGATTTAGTGTAATATCCAAAAAGTTGACTATTTTCATGTTGGAAGATATTTCAATTTTAAGGCCTAAGTATTTGAAGGCCCTAATTATCTTCTTATGTAAGCTAGAAGTCAAGGGGCCATTGCTATTTGGGACAATGATTAGGCCGTCATCTCTATAAATTCCGACTTGGCTAAGGTTAACTACTCTACTCAAGGTGTCGAGAATATATATGCCCACCAGATCTGCAATTTGGGCGGAATCAAAGGCCCCCATAGGTACATCAAAACTACCATTATTATTCTTCACCCAAGTAGCGTCATTGTATGCAAGAATTGATCTTCTTGACGCTAAAATGATGTTCAGATCATTATCCGTTATATCAGTATATCCTTTGGCGAAATTAAGGCTGCTACTTAATAGTTCCTCCGAAATAGAAGGGTAAAAATCCAAGATGTCAAATTGGATGAAAGTGGCTCTTCTTTTGTTAGGGATCTTTCGGAACCATTTAATCGTCTCGGCCGAGTCTTTCCAAAGGTTAGCAGGGTATTTCTCCAGGACACATGAAGTTATTTTCTCAATAATACTCTTAGAAATTAATCCCAACTCAGATTTGGAGGGATTAATTAGACGGGACTGCAAGCTATTGATGAAGTTCGGCTTATGGTCTTTGAAGAGAATGTATGCATCTTTCAAACCAAATTTGCCCATTCTGTCAGCAACTCCACATTTGTTAGCAAATTTGCAGATGTCTTCATTGATAGATGATAAGGTACTATTGTCTTTGTCTTTTTTATAAGAGCTGGTAATTTTGTCAGTGACGATTTTGTCGTATTCAGAAGGTGTAACTTTATAGAAATTTTTAGATTTGTCGGCTTTAATCCATAATTTATTGGATTTTTTTATGTTTTTAATGTCTCTACCAATTTTAGTCAGGAAGTAGTTGTTATGATTCTTGAACTTAATCTTTTTAATTAAATCGATCAGATCCCCTTCGAACGGTATAAGTAGCTTGTCACACGGTGGAGTTTTCTGATGAATTGGATCGTATTTACGATTCCAATGGAATAAATTATGACCATGGAATATTAGTGTTTAAGCCTTTTTATTATATATATATATATATATATATATATATATATATATATATATATATATATATATATAAACAGACCACTTTAAAGTCCCATGTAATAAATTATTTCACCACAACCCTTTTAAAGGAATGCGGATCATCAGACTTTACTTTCAAAGGTTGAAACAATATTTATTCGAAAATTAATGTTATAAAATCACTAAAAATAGCCATTTTGTTTCAACACTTCTGGTGTCTCATCGAGTGATGGTTTTGAATGTAGAATAAAGGATTTTCTACTCTGTATTGAGCACTCTTTTAAGAATAGTATTTTGGGCGTATTAGAATTTATTCCGTATGCTTTAATCCCATACTTATATATATATATATATATATATATATATATATATATATATATATATATATATATATATATATATATATATATATATATATATTATTTATTTAAAAATTATAACATGAACATGTTATCAAATCACTCCAAAAATAGCTATTTTTTTTTCAACACTTTTGGTGTCTTTTCAGACACCAAAAGGGTTGAAACAAAATGGCTATTTTTTTAGTGATTTAATAACATATTCATGTTATAATTTTTGAATAAATTACATTTGATCTACTTTGTATTGAGCACACTTTTAAGAATAGTATTTTTGGTTATTGCAATATATTCCGTATACACCAATCCTATAATTATATATATATATATATATATATATATATATATATATATATATATATATATATATATATATATATATGAGTGCATGATAAAGATACTATCATAAAATGTGACCAAAAGAGGATTAGTTTTAAAAGTACTACCTCATGCATATTCCTTCTATCGCTGTTGGTGAAGAAGCCTAGCGGTGAAGACTAAAACCGTTGAAATTAAGGAATGCATAGCTCATCTTAACATTTTCGATCGAAACAACGATAGAATTGCGAGAGACTTGTAGAATTTTGTGTGCAAAAAGTTGGTTTTAGGTTTGAAAATAATTCATCACTCACAAGGACGCGGAGACGCTTTTGGTCTCATCAATTTGAATTGTTTTTTCTTTGCTTTTTTTTGTTTTTTATTTTTTACACCTTTAATTGACTTGCGATCTCCGCTGCATGCCCAGTGTAATTTTATTCCACTCTAAGAAAATTCGGACAAAAACCTCAAAATTAAAAAAAAATATTACCAGTGAAAAGGAATAATAAGGAAACTGACGGAGAATGCTTAATCTGTAATATAAATTAAGATAATAATTAATACTTGTATGTAGAAAGTTCGGGTAAACTATAATAAAATTGAAGCAAAATGCCGGACACCATTAATGTTCAGACGGAAGACAGTTAATGTAGACGGAAAAATGGAAAGTATAAATGTATCAAGATTTGAGACATGAGATATCATACACGTGGGGTGTGGTCTGAAGGAGAATTTGTTCCTGTTTTTGAGAGTGACTTTTTAACTGTGACAGGCTAAATCCAAAAATGGCAGTTTAAAATTGGAAATTTGATTCGATCTGTGATTCTTCAAAAACGAAAAAAAAAAACAAAGCTTGTGACAGCCAGAATTCTGAGAATGGTTTTGTTGATATTAAGCAGTGAAGAAATGATCATAAGATCTAACGAGGAAACAAAAAAGATGAATAGAATATCAACAACAAGAACAACACTTAAAGAAGAGAGCGATTTAAGAAAAGAGAAAGAAAATAAAAGACAGTGTTTGAAAATGTTCAACAATATTAAAAAATAATAATAATAATAATAATAATAAGAAGAAGAAGAAGAAGAAGAAGAAGAAGAAGAAGAAGAAGAAGAAGCTGAAACTGAAGTTTTTATTCTTGCTGCACGGGACCAATGCTTGTTAACTAAAAATTATCAAGCACACATACTAAAATATTGTGTTAGTTCAAAATGCAGATTCTGTGATAAATATCCAGAAACAATTGATCATCTTGTATCATATATTTGCACCAACTAAGTATAAAATCCGGCATGACAGAGTAGGCTAATATCTGCACTGGAAAATAGGCAACTTCTACGGGAAGGAAACTGAAAGAAACTAGTATGAACACCACCCAGACCCCGTTACGGAGATAGGATCTGTTACAATTCTATATGACTACATAATACACAGTGACAGAATAATCAAAGCCAACCCCCCAGATATTGTTATTAGGTTGGTGCAAAAAATAATGACGTAATAATGTCGTTTTTTGACTCATTTTTAACGTCAAAAAACGACATTATTACGTCATTATTTTTGCCACAAACAAAAAAGTGCCTCTTTATTGACATAGCAGTCCCTGCAGACTTCAATGGATCTTTGAAGCTGTCAAAATACAAGGACCTTGAAATCGAAATCTCAAAAATGTGGCATATGGGAACATCAACATCTGTTGTAGTTGGAGCCCTAGGACTGGTTGGAAAAGATTCCAGTAGACTAATTGAAGGGATTCCTGGAAGCCTATGCCTCAAACAAATGCACAAAATTCTTCTGACAAGTACATCCCACACTTTACAAAGGGCTTTATCTATGTAAAATATATATATATATATATATATATATATATATATATATATATATATATATATTGTCAGTGGAAAGTGTCATGAAGCCATTTTTAACCTTAGGTCTCTGGGCGGGACCCGGAAAGAAATGTGTACACGCCAGAAATCAAAGGAAAGAAAACAACAACAACAACAACAACAATAATAATAATAATAATCAGAAGGAGGCAGAGGATTAGTTCAACTAGAACTGTCTTGCAAAACCAGATCAACAGTTCTTCAAAGATACTTGGAAATTACAAAAGACTGGATGATGATGTCTGTGAAACAATATGAAAGAAATAAAAGACTTTATTAAGTAATAAAGGAAGCGAAAAATACAAAACGGCAATTTCAAGTGGGTGAAGAAGTACAAATAAAACATGAAACACCTCGGCAATAAACTTAAAAAGCAAGCAAAAGCAAATGCAACGTACTAAGTGCAAAAATGATGGCAAGATAAGTCCCCTTCATGGTCAATACCCTGCCCGTACTAGACCAGCTGATGTAGACAAACTCGATAACCACCAGTGGCTTGTGTATATAGTGTAGCCAGTCACGAACACGGGAATACACAGAGATATGCAAGCACGCACACATACACGCACGCGCGCACACACAGAGACAGTCGAATACCACAAGACAAAAACACGTCAGGTCTATCTGACAAATGAAAAACAAACAACACAGAACTCAAATTAACGGAGCATTCTCTTCCATAACCCATTTCCAAAAATTCAGATGAAGCATTAATAAAAGCGAAACATGTTAAATTAAATATGTTTTCTATATGTTCCCTGTTCTTTCATTCTTAAAGGATCTGAAAGAGGAAATCTCAAAAATGTGGAACATGAGGACAACTATAATTCCAGTCGTAATTGAAGATTTTGGTTTTATTGGAAAAAGGTATAGATAATCCCATTGAAGTGATCCTTGTTAGCCGATGCCTTCAAATAAATTTACTTAAAAGTACAGCTCACACTTTACAAAGGACTTCATCTGTGAAAATGTCTGTGTAATTAAGTTTCTTCCCATTTTTTGGCCTGATGCCATTTTTAGGTCTTTGGTTGGGACCAAAAATGAAATCAATATACAACAGAAATCAAGGGCAATAATAATAATAATGATAACAATAATAATAATAATCACCCAGACATCGTTAAGAACAATAAAAGCTAACTGCCTAGACATTGTTATTAGAGGCCGCAAACAAAAAAATTGCATCCTTATTGATATGGCAGTCCCCGCAGACTGCAACGTATCTTTGAAGATATTCAAAAAGCTATCAAAATACAAGGACCTTGAAATCAAATTATCAAAAATGTGGCACGTGATAATAGGGAATATCAACAATGCCTGTTGTAGTTGGAGACCTCGGATTGGTTGGAAAATATTCCAGTAGACACGTTGAAGGGATTCCCGGAAGCCGATACCTTAAAGAAATACTAAAAAGTGTTCACATGAGAGCCCACACTTTACAAAAGGCTTCATCTATGTAAAATAAGTGTTTGTTGTTTTGTTTTTTTAATTCGTCAGTGATGCCATTTCTGAACATAGTTCTCTGGGCTGGACTCGGATAGAAATCTGTACACAGCAGAAATCAAAAGAAATATCATTTATGTAAATATGTTTGTATAGATTCAGGCTTGATAAAGTTTACAGAGGGAGCTCAAATAACTTTTGATTTAGCGCTTGTAGAGAATCACACTCATTCAGTTTGTATGCAATTAGCGAGATTTAAGTTCCACTGGAGCAGCTTCTTCCCACGAACTGTTACTTTCCGGAACAGAATCCCAAGGGGAAGCTTCACCGACGACTACAATTTTAATTTGTTCAAGTCTAGAATTAATCTTAACTAGGTATTGAACTCAAATTAAGGACACATGGCACAGTAGATAAACATGTTGGTTAGATCCAGTGACAGCACCCAAAGAGTTGTGAGTTCAATACCTGATTAAAGCAGTGGAGAACTTGGAGAGGTGAATTAACAAGAGATAACTAATCCATTAGACATGGCACGTGGAACTAGAACAGTCTACCCCAGTGAGCGAAATAAAGAGTTCAGTTCGACATTCCAACTATTCTTTCCTTTGTTTTATAACGAAATATCTGTGAATACTTTGCGTATTGTTGGGTGACATATTTCGCTAATCAAATTCATCTTCAGTGTTCGGTGTCATATTTTCCGTCCTTCGTTAGAAAATGTCCTAGATATTTGAATTTTTATACTTTCTTTATTTTGGTATCTTCATTTCGTCGTTGACATCTAACCCTAACCCTAGCAACAAAGTCTCATCAAATTACAGTTAGATAAGGTGTAACCGTGATGTTCTATGCTAACAGTTTCTTTTCTCGCATTACTTGCTTGTGGAACTCTCTTCTGGTTCCATGCTTTCCAGCCAACTTTGATCTTTAAGAATTTAAATTCAATGTCAATCGTTGTTTAATGTTTTATTGATACCTGTTTATTTATTTTTCACGTTCCTTAATGATGTTTCTTTTTTTCTTATTATTTAACACTCACTAACCTCTTGTGTCTTAGTGGCTTTATTGCCTTGCTTGGTGTGAAATTATTAAAGAATTATAAATGGGGAATTGATATTAAATAAATGTTCAGCATCCTTTCCTTTGTTTTATAACGAAATAATTATAAATACATTGCGTATTGTTGGGTGACATATTTCGATATTCCGATTCATCTTCAATGTCCGCTGTCACATTTTCTGTCCCGTGTTAGAAAACGTCGTAGATAGTTAAATTTTTATACTGTCTTTATTTTGGTATCTCCAATTCGTCGTTGACATCTTTAGGCTGTTTTCTCTTGCTGATAACCATACATTCTGTCCTATTAGTATTGCTATATAGTATTTTCTTCTTGCTTTCTTTTACTACCTGTTCAAGATTTTCCTGCAGTTTTCGCTGTAGTGTTTATCTTAACGAGTTCATACTGCTTTTACGAAAGACGTTGTTTTGCGTTTAAAAAGCAGACGATATTTTTGTTCCTGAAGGAAAGGAAAATTAACTCTTTCTCATTTCAGAGATTGATTGTTATTTTAGCTCGAACTAATTTACGAATTCGTTTCGTCAAAATTAGTTATTTATGGAATGGAGAAAACGCTTTCGTATTATTGGACGAAAGATGAAAATATAATTGAACATTCTGCCCGGTGTTATTTTCCGCCATCAATAAAATTTTCGGAAGTGGTCACATGATGGATAATTAAGTTTATGCTTTTCTTTTTCCTGAAAAAAAGAAAAACATATTTATTTCAAAGCGTTTATGATAGTAAGGAGATATGCGTTTCGTGGAAATAATTTTTAATTGCGGATTTTACTTGGATTTAGTAACATTTCATAAGCATCGAATGAAAGTACACAAATCCAAGATGATGGAGACAAACTCCGTACCCATCAGTGGCTACGTAGTGCGGTGTTAAATGCTAAAACCGAAGGTTTTATCCTTGCTACACAGGACCAAATCGTGTTAAGGATAAATTATCAAGCACACATACTAAAAAAAAAATGTGTCTCCCCAAAATGCAGATTATGTGATAAATATCTAGAAACAGTTAATCATCTTGTATCAGGTTGCGTGGTATGGGCACACACTGAATATAAAACTGGTATCACAGAATGGGCTAATATCTGCACTGGAAAATCTGCAACTTCGGAAAGGAAACCGAAATAAATTGGTATGAACACCACCCAGACCCTGTACAGGTACGATAACAATTTTATAGGACTACATAATACATAGTCAAAACAGTCAAAGCTAATCGCCCAGACATCGTTATTAGAGACCGCTAACAAAAAAATTGCGTCCTTATTGATATAGTAGTCCCTGCACACTGCAATGTATATTTGAAGATCTTCAAAAAGCTATCAAAATACAAAGACGTTGAAATCAAAATCGGAAAAATGTGGCACAGAAGAACATCAACAATCTCTGTTGTAGCAGGAGCCTTCGAATAGGTTGGAAAGGATACCAATAGACCCATTGAATGGATTACTGGTAACTCATGCCTTAAAGAAATACAAAATATTGTTCTCACGAGTACAGCCCACACATTACGAAGGGCTTTATCAATGTAATATAATCGCTTTTTCATGTTAAAACTGTTTTTTTTTTCGTCATGTGACTAACCATACAGATTTTGACATTTTCAATTTCGACAAATCTATATAAACTCAATAAAGCAGTAAGGGTAAATAATCTTAGTCTATCACAAACATTTCCTATAAATATTAAACACTTCAAATACCTCAGTGTATGGATCAGTTATAACAAATTTAATATAGAAGATAAGCAAATTGAACATAGAATAGGCTGTTCTAGGAATAGTTTCGCCGAACACCACAGATTGCTACAGAACCAAAATTTTAACATGACAACTCGAGTCACGTTCTTAAATAGCTTCGTTAGATCGAGAATTTCAATTGGATACCATCATGGCTCAAAACTCGTACAGAAATTATTTTCGGATCAATGAACAGGAATGGCTGTGAATCGACCTTCTTTGAAACATGGGGACTGACGCTACATAATCACTAACAAAGAAATGTATAAAAAACAGAAACAACACAAATCGAGGATTCCAATATCAACAACAGTTAAAATGAATAGATCGAAAAATAAATAATAACATAATGAAGATGTTGACATTCCACACAACTCCAAACAAAAGGTTAGAAAGGAAATCAGCATCAATACTGGAAAGGGCGATAACAGTTTTGGAGTTGAGAGATCTAATTTTCCTGAAAATTTTAAGAAAAAGATTTTATAAATTTCAACCAAACTAAGTTTGTTTAATGTCATATAAACTCTCTATGGGTCAATCAATACCAAAATTCAATTTTCCTGGGAGCTCCCGAAATAAATAGAAATACATAAATTGTTCTGCTTTCACGATTGAATACATGAAAGATGATACTCATTTTTGTGCACATACATGTCTGTGCTGTGCATCTCGACAGGATGCAATCTTGTCTCGCTAGAAGTAGATATTTACTTGCCCCCCCCCCCCGCTGAATCAAGTTGTGACACAAGGTCAGTTTTTAACGTGGGTCATGAATGTTTTCCCTCGGGCCACTGGTCTAAGCTGGTCTTAGCTGGTCATAGCTTGTCCAAGCTGGTCAGAGCTGGTCAGAGCTGGTCTAAGCTAGTCATAGCTGGTCTTGGCTTGTCCTAGCTGGTCCAGGCCGGAACCGGAACAAGACAGTCCTAACCGTGATTCCACCAGTCCAGGGACGAGCCCTGTGCCAGGTAAGTATGTCTCGCTAGAAGTAACTGAGTAGTGAGTTTGATCCTCACTGGGTGCCACAAACACTAACTTCGGTTTTGCGCCATATCTAAATTACTCTCCGAAAATCACCATGCATGTTTGCATGTTTGTGTAGACGCAATCACCAGAGGCGGTGATATGTGTGTTTTATGCTAAAGTTATATCTTGGAATACAGTTCAATTTCTTTTTGAAATTATAGGATATTATATAGCTTAATGCCATGAAAAAGTTCTTTCATGTTGGTTTTTTGGTTAATTTTTTAGCAGCATATCAATCTATATGGGTTATTTAATGCCGAAATGTAAATATTTTAAACACAATTTTATGGCTTCCACTACAGATAAAATTTATTGCCTGTCATATTTCTATAAAATGAATTTCTAGTCACATTGCTATAAAATATATTGTTGGTATTTTTACTATAAAATATATTGATGTATGTTTGTTTTTTTGTTTGGTTTGGTTTTGTTTTTGTTTTGTTTTTGTTTTTTTATTACTGGCATTTTCACTACAAAAATATATTCCTACACTTTCATAATGTTTTGATATTGGGCCGGGGAGGATTCACTATTTGCCCATTGCTACCAGCCCGGGTCAGGGTGGACTTGGGAACAACTGTAATTAATAGCCGGCTCCCCGCTCCTCAAATCCTCCAATCTCCCGATCAGCGGCCTTGCAGCTAGATGTAGTTTATCGTCATACCCAGGATTAAATGAACGAAATATTGTCTGCTCGGTCAATGAACGTCAAATTGTTTCCTTATATGGTAATGACTAACATTACCCTTACTACTTCAACAACAACAAAAAAAGAGTAAATGTGCTCATGATTTCCAAGAATAATTGGGGTCGGTTGTGTTGGTCGGAAGAATTTTACATATCATTTGTTGGCGTTATATTTTTTGTTATACCTTACTGTATATGTAAAATTTGATTAGGCTTTTCCTTCACCCTACTCATAACAATCTGTTCGACTTTATACCAACGTTAAACAATGGTCGGTTTTACAATTGAGTCTGTATTTTAAGACATTTTTATGTTTATAAATTCTTTTTATAGATACAAATATTTAAGTAAATGTTCTGTTTATAGTAAACAGTATTAACAATTTTACTATGATAATGTGTGACGTCATTTGTTTACATTTGGATACGTATTGAGCAGATATGAAGGTACGTGAGAAAATCATGAAGATTGTAGTTTAAAAGCAATAAAATCGACCAAGCTAATCGAACGCTCGTCTTTGGCGAAATCGGTAAAAGCACTCCAGGCTATATGTTTGATTCCTGTTGGAGGACGCATATTTTCTATGACAATTTCTCAGACATTCAGGCCGGTAAATGCTGTTAATATGTATAATATAATATAATTACGTTTTATATATATATATATATATATATATATATATATATATATATATATATATATATATATATATATATATATATTGTTAAAAAACAGTGATCAAAGTTAAGAAACGGACGTTTTTAATATATATATATATATACATGTTAAGAAATATAGGGAATATCTTAAATTAACTGCACAACTACAAGTTTCATGCCGAAGTCATTTTCATATGCTGCAAATATTATTTTTATTTTGGGTTGACACCGTTTATTTTTTCTAGTTTTATGGTAATTGAATGACGTAACCATTTATTTTCTTTTACGTTTTCAAAACCAGCGCCTCTCTAATTTAGAATATATATTTCTTATCTTCGAACATATTTTCAATCCTAAATATTAACCTGGGCTTAAGTTCAAATTCAAAATTAAACTACAATTCAATTAAATATCTTAACTCCTACAATATTACACACGAACAATAATATATCTCGTCTCAAAAAGAAAAATTAAAAAAAAAAAAAAAAAAAAAAAAACGATACAAAACAAAAGTATAAATAAAAATAAATATATTTCCAACACTTGAAAATTGCTTCGATATGAAACTCGGAGTTGTGCAATTAATGTAATATATATATATATATATATATATATATATACATATATATATATATATATATATATATATATATATATATATTCTGTTACAATGACATGAGTTTCAAAGCGCGTGTTTCAAGCGTTTGCAATCATGTGACAAAATGTTTTTTTTTTACTTTTTTTTTTTTAAATTGTATCTATTTCTTGTTGTTTGACTATGTTTAGTGGAGGGAGAGACAATTTCCTTCCGTACATGCTCGGGATGATATTCTCATACACACAGTTTCACAAACTCATATCCATACCATAGTTAGTTCTATCACTGTGATTAAGCGCTCTCCACTTATTACTGCACATAGGAAATCAAAATACATACATATATATATATATATATATATATATATATATATATATATATATGTGTGTGTGTGTGTGTGTGTGTGTGTGTGTGTGTATATATATATATATATATATATATATATATATATATATGATATGTAACTATTATTTTGTATGTATCTGTGCTTGTATGTGAAATTATATATGTATGTATATGCTTGTGTGAGTGTGTGTGTGTGGACTTATTTCTAAAGTGTTTTATTTATAATCCGCCATTATTTATAATCCGCCATTACTTGCTTTTAATTTAAACGTTATATTTGGTGGACAGAGTTTAAGTACAGATTCCTGTGTTTTTAAAATACGTAAATTTATGTCGAGACTGGACAGATCGGTAAAAATAAATTTACCATTTCAAAAACAGAGATTTAAATCCTTTATGGAAGAATGTTTTGGTAAATCGTCTGTCTATTTGGTATAAATTTCATTCTTTGCATGATTTAAAAATATAAACCTTTTGTGGGACAACAATTAGACAAGTCCTTTATTGATTTTTGTTTTATTTTGTTTTTTCGTTTTTGCTTTGAAATAACAATTTACTATACTAACTGTGACTGTAACTGTTTTTTTTTTTTTGTTTTTTTATTGATGCAACATTTGAACTTTATTCATTGGCATCTTTTGGCGCGGAATTCCTTAAATCAATTTTGACATTTGTCGTCTGACTTACTGAAACGAATTTTTTTTTAATCGTCTATAGATGTTAATCGTAAATTAATTTTCAATATTTTTTTTCGACATTATTCTACAGTCTATTCTTTCGTTGTCAAAATGAATTTAATTTGACGTCTGAGAAACAGATCGGCGAAAAATAGTCGGATAAAACCGAATCTCGTAAAAATAGAATAATTCACCCCTAAATGGCAGGAGATAACAAAGCCTTTACGAATATACAAGACACAGTTAAAACGAGAAAATCTTTTTTAATAGATACTTTCCCGCTTACCTTCGTTGGAATTATATGCAAAAACTATAAAGAAATTAGAATCAAGCACCTTTAGATGATGAAAATAATGTATTATGGATGCTTTTTCCTCATACATAATAACTGAAATATAATATGCAAGTTTTGTTTACACGTGAGGATTGATATAAGAATATGCACCGAAAACAAATGCTTAATGTTCTGTTAAAAATGACATGAAGACAGAAAATGGAACTAGCTCAAGAACACCATGTCTAATTTCAATAACATTTGGAACTGCACTTGGCAGCCGTTACCAGTACAAGATACTCCTTAATTGGGGAATTTCTATTGTTCAAGATAAATCTAGAGAGAACACATATAGTTACGTACAAGATTAGAGTATTATATTCATATATATATATATATATATATATATATATATATATATATATATATTGTGCAAATAGTGTAAAAGCAAACTTTGTTAAATTAAGATTTGAATCGTTGTATCATAGAAATTATTAAAGATATCTTACTGGAATTCTCCGAGTTGTTTTTTATAATTATTTACTCTAACTTGAGTAATAAGAATGTATATTTACTCAAGATTTATTATAGTAAACAATATATTATTTACCCTCTAACCTTTACAGAAAAATCGTGATGAAGTCTCTCATAAACGAAAATGCCATGTCCATCGTTAATTAATCAGAGCTAAAGATCAGAAGCTCTTGAACGCTTGAATAAAAGTTTATATATATATATATATATATATATATATATATATATATATATATATATATATATATAGTTTATATATAGTTTATATATATATATATATATATGTGTATGTGTGTGTGTGTGTGTTATTCCAGGATCATTTTCTAATTTATTCAAGATGATCCTCTTCCTCTTTAAACTTCTAACTTTCTGTCCTTGAATAGCAAGCTGCCTCACACGTTTGACATACAGTTTCATTTTCAAGTCTTTTTCACTGCTCTTTGGACTGTCATAGCTGAAACTCTTCTTTCATGTGACAAATGTCTTCTTTATTGAACTGAATCTTTTTATCTCTAAGTTCAAATGATGATCCCCGTTGCTGTTGTGACTTCATGATCCCTGTTTTTCTCTCTACTGTTCCCTCATTTTAAACGTATTCATCGTAGTTTTGATGGTTCTGGAATGGACTTTGAAGATGGAAGCCAGATTATGAATGTAGGTACCATTACTGACTGTCTGAATGGTTATTTTCCTCTCACCATTGCTCATTTGGGAAGACAGGGGAGCAGACACAAAACAGCTTTAACCTGTCCTCTTTCTAGCTTAATAACTCAAAGGGTTTTCCAGTGAATCTTACGACAAATGGTATCAAGTTGGCTAACCATCATACGTGAAAACCTGGAAAGAAAAACTCAATTAGTTTAGGGATTCTTTAGATATTAAAGATTTTGTGTAATGGACAATTTTGCTGTTAAACCCAATTTTTAGAAACAAAAAATGAGCTTTATAGAAATAATGATGTACAGAAGATTTAGTGCAAGAAGGGTGAGTCTTTCGTCCCAAAGAATAGAGTGGCAACATTAAAACATGGAGGCGGCTCGATGATGTTTTGGTGTTGTTTTAGATCAAAGGGCGCAATTAATTGCAATAAGAGGAATAATGTAATCTGCAGACTATATCCAAACTCTGGATGAAAATTTATAACTATCAGCGCAAAATCTTCATCTAGGTTGAGGATTTACTTTCCAGCAAGATAATGTTTCCAAACATAACGTCTAAATCAGTGACTGCGTCGCTTCAGAAAAAGAAGATTCCAGTTCTGCCATGGCTTTTAATGAGTCTTGATTTGAATCCTATTTAAAATCTATGGCAAGAATTGAAATTTCGAATAAACCGTCGGTCACGAAAACCTTCAGTGTAACCATTGAATAATAGAAGAAAATCCCAGAAAAGACTCGTTCAAATCTCATCAAAAACTTTAGAAAACGTTTGCAGGGTTGTAAAAATGAGAGGTCATGCTATTGAATATTAATAATGTGAAAATTGTGTGGCTTCAGAAAAAGAAAATTGCCGTGACCTTCACTGAGTCCCAACTTGAATCCTATTGAAAATCTATGGCAAGAATTGAAATTTCGAATAAACCGTCCGTCCCGAAAACCTTCAACATTTAGAGCGTGTAACCATTGAAGAATGGAAGAAAATCTCAGAAAAGACTCATTCAAATCTCATCAAAAACTTTAGAAAACGATTGCAGGAAGTTGTAAAGATGAGAGGTCATGTTATTGAATATTAATAATGTGAATTTAAAAAAAAATTTTTCCATTTTTATACAGTAGGAATAATTTTGTCTTTTCCTATTTTGCATAATTCGTCTGACAAATTTTTGTATTTATCCTATTGCTCAGAAAAATGAGTTTTATATTCCTTTTTTGTGAATATGAACATATCAAAAACTGGCTATAGATTCTGATAAAGGGATAAACATTCTAAATTGATGGGTGTACGAATAATTACATCACTGACTCTAGTTTTGAGCTTTATATAACACACTAAGCGTTGATAAGCCGTAAACTTTTTGTTTTAAAAACTATCTATTGCGAATAAATCCATTTAAAGTTAACTGACTTGTAATAATGTTAAGAATAAGGCTAAACGACAAAAATGTGATAGTAGGGTTGAGTTTAAGTTTCACCCCTATAAAAAAAGCTCAAATAAAATAAAAACGGAAATATTTAGAGTAAGACACTATACAATACTTCGGAAAAAAGGGTTAAATTTAGGAACATTAAGATTACCGCCACAGTTATCCATTGAAACCAGTCAACACCGTGGATAATTTTAAAGATAGTTCGCGCTGCGGATTGGTTGTTACAAAGATCCAATTTGGTGTCCGGAAAACGTGGTCTTTCTTCGTCTAAGTCATTAAAAGGCCAGAGTAGCTGTTAGCGTTTGATTGAGAGGGGAAATCAGGGCTTGGTCTCCCCTGGTTGGGTCGATTTGGTGATGGGGTGTATGTTGTTGAAAGACCCGAAAGTCCCTGATGAACCAAGTCAAATAACATCACTGACGACCCTCTCTGGAGCATACTTATGAGCGTATTTTTGAATTATTCTCATAGAAAAATATTTTCTATTGTACGAATAATTTTGTTTTTTGCTTTGTATAATTTCGCCTATCAAAATTGTAATATGTTATGGTCTGGTTCCTTGTACCACGGTGATAGTCCAAGGTAGAACCAATAAAGAACTCGAACACCGGTATGGAATAACACAGATATATTACAAACAGGAATATATACAGGGAAGTAGAAAGTGTTAGTACGAACAATCAGGTTTAGTAGGGATAACAATGTAGTCTCGACCAGTATCACTATTCCAATGTCTTGTAGTAATTGTCTGAACGCGACTCTGTTTTGGACTGACTGACTCTCTCCCTCTGACTGATTGACAGACACCTGACGGTCTTCTGACGGACCTCACTTCAGACTTCAGACTAAGCAGTATTTAGTCACCTCCCTACGAGGGCATCATGTGGCACAAGGCCGGTTTAACGGGGTATCACCGAGCCCGTGGGTTCGGCCAAAAATGTGCCATTTGAACCCGTATAAATGGGTTCAGTGTCGGTTTACCTACCCGAAAGAGACTCCGCCATTCGGCGTAGCCACTTTCGGGTTCCTCCCTGTCCCAAGGGAGAAAGTTCAACCGATCAGCCGGTCGCCCGACTTCAGGCTGAAATCCCTGCTTCCTCTTGAGGCATAGTATTTATTACGTATGGAATAGTCCATTATGTTATTAAGGGTAAGGTGCCATAACATAATATTTAACCTATTTTTCCGAAAATTAAGTTTCATATTCCTTTTTGCGTGTTTATTAACATATAAAAACATGACATCATACGGGAATTAGATTCTGTTAAATGGATAAAAAAATATTCAGAAGTAATGGGTATACGAATAATTTCGTCTTTGCCTGTATATTTCGAGAACCGGAAAAATCTGTATTCGATAGCTCTATTCGGGTTTTGCTTGACCATGTGCTCAATATATGAGTAACGACCATCCTTTAGAGAAAATGTAAACGAAAAGAAAAGCTTTTTAGAGTACATACCGAAAGGTCAAATCACGTCAGGTATAAGAACAATTTGTAAAAAAATGTTGGAATCCTAATTTTAATGTTTTTTTAATAACCTTCTACTTATTGAAACATTTCATTAACAATGATGTTGCGGATTCTTGCCAGGAATTATCACTACTTTAAATTTCATTTCTCTTCGAGGAATAGGCATTCAGACATTGTACTGTGTTTGGTTTGTCCTTTAAGGTTTATTTGCAGTCAAATATTCTATGAAATTAATGAATGATACAAACAGTAACCCCACGAACCATCAAGTTAACAATTACAAATTCAAACTCGAATCATAAGTTAATGCTGACCGTATCTGTGGTAACAGATGAAGCGATCAACTGACGATACCCGCCGTTCTCCAATGCAACATTAATGAAGATGTCTGCTGTAATAGACGTAAAGTAACAGAAAGATGCCGAGAATACACTAGACTGCACATGTGTGAAACGGCGTTTTAGAGAAAATGGAAACAAAAAAGAATGCATATAGTTAGCATCAGAAACAGACAGCTGACATTTTGTTATAATCTAAAAAGACTCTTGTTTGACCCTTTGTGTGTGCCAACGTAGTAGAGACTTTGTAATCGCAACTACAACTTTTAGTACGCGGTTGAACAATACTAGTGTCAGACGTCTTCGAATAATACTCGTATTAATAGTACGTCGTATAATGAAATAGTATAGAGAATAGAATAGAGGTAGCGAAAAATATAGGATAGAGGATAGACTAGAGATAACGAACACGTTAGACGTCACGCGTATTCCTCTATATATACGTTTTCTCTACGGTCACGTGATCTACCTAATCAATAATGACATCGCCTGCGTTTTTAACTGGTGATCTATGTTCATGTCTCAGCAGCGACACTTTATTCCTATATAACACATTTCTAGAGCGCATAATGAGGAAAGAGGGTTTAGAAAGCTTAACACTCACAGGACATATCGATTGATTCAATCATTCATTTTCTACGGCTTATCAACTCTCTCTTTAAAACCAGAAAATATTTTAGATTATACGAATTTTTTGGTAGATAAATGTTTTCTGATACAAGTATTACTAATTAAGCCGTAGCTGGGGGAGAAGAAGTGGATTCATGCTTTTCCCAATGGTACTTGCGCTTAAGTGAATATAATGATGAGTGACTGCATGGCTTACACTTCTGCCATGGCCTTCAATGAGTCCTGACTTGAATCCTATTGAAAATCTATGGCAAGAATTGAATGTTCGAATAATTCGTCGGTCACTAAAACCTTCAGGAATTAGGACGTGTAACCAGTGAGGGATGGAAGAAAGTTCAAGAAAAGACATGTTCAAATTTCATCAAAAATTTAGAAAACGAGGACAGGATGTTGTGGAGAGCTATGATTGCCTACGTCCTGAGGGAATACTTCACATAATGAAGAAGATAGTTTACAACAACAAAAGAAAGTACATGAGGCTCTAACAATTTACTCATAGAGTTGTTGCAAATCTCACTCACTGTCGTATCAATTTCTTTTTCATATATCTTATTCATTTACGGCGATCATGGCTCGCCACAACTTCCGCGTCCTTCAAGAGTAAACAACCTTCAACTTTTCACTCTCTCTCAACATTCAATCATACAAATTTGTATGTTACGTTAGTCGCTGTTTCATTCTACTAGGTCTTGTGAATGTCAAATTTCCCTAACCCTCTTTCCTCACAAAGTGTCCCAGGAATTTCAACCGAATGGTTTGATTAGTATAGGCATTCTTATAGTTTTCATTTTCTTTTAAAGCTTTAGATAAGAACGTCGAGGCTCGGGTTGTGGCTTTAGATATTTTAATGAATCCACCCCAAGGCAATAACGTCACTAAGAGGCAAGGGAGTTAAAAAGAATAAGATTGTAAAGGAACCGGAGACCTTAGCTTAAACAAGGAACAAATATCTCGATGGCGTTCGACAGTGTTTGTCATACAGGCCTTCTCTACAATTTCCTCTTTGGTTCGTCGGCCGCATGTATTTAAGTGTTCTACTAGATTGGAAAATAGGTCTCAACATTTTATTGTTGAAATAGCTAGATTTAAACGTATACTCAATTCTAATAGTTTCTTCTATCGCACTTCTCCCCTGTGGAATTCGCTTCCGGTTTCTTGCTTAAAAAATTTAGCTGCAACACCAATCTCCGTCTTTCGTCTTCCTGTATTCTCGTTTTTATTGTCTTTTCTCCAGAATAAATTCTTCTGATTCTCTTTCATTTTAAGTAACATGTGCCATAGTGGCATTATCGCCTTCCTTAGCGTGAAATGATTAAAAAAGAGAAAAAACTAATTTCTGTCGTTTCGAGACTCTTCATCATCTAACCAGCAAAGTATTGATAACCCGTAAAAACAAATCAACTAATCAGAATTTCACCACGAGAATAGCAGTACAGCATTCTTTTTCTTATTTGTAACTAACGAATGTTTCCTATACCTTAATACTTTGTTTAATTTCTTGAAGGCATTATTCGCTTTCAGATACGCCTTAGGATTCCTACATCACAAATTCCTTCAACTTCTATAACGCTTTTTAGATATTTAAATTTCTGTACGTATTAGATTTTAACATTTCCAATTTGTATTTCATGCGTATTCTCTTTTGCTGACAACCGCACGTTGTCTCTCAAAAATACTAACTCGAGACTATGCTTAAAGGTCCTCTTGTAAAGGAACATCAATCGTCAGCTTCTGTCTCATTGAACCCTGTTTATTTTTTGCCGTCGCTGTTTCTTTCACTTCCAGTAAGCTCCTTCTGTCTTAGTCGTTTTATTGCCTTTCTTGGAGTGAAAAGATTAAAAAGAAGAAATTAAAAAAAAAAACAAGAACTTATTTATCATATTAATCATAAGCGCGACTTGATGCATTAATTATCTCTTTTCAAAATCATAAAATCTATTTTAAAGTAATCACTCGCAACAAATTGCAGGAAAGAGTAAACAAGGCTCCATAGTGAACAATCTAGATTACACCTAGTGATGTCTACAGACTTGAAATTATCGTATTATTATTTTAAAAACTTCCCTGATATTCATAAAAAAAATGGGATTAAAGAAGATTAATATTTTAGGATTTAATAGATGTTTAGGTTTTTGTTTTTTAATTTCTCTTTAATTAAAACAGTTCTTTTTTTTTTTTTTTTTTTTTTTCGAACCCAATTTTCAAATTGTGCCCGTGTCCTGCTATTATTGCTAAGGGTCTCACATTTTTCTTCGGTGTAAATTCTGAGGGGCTCCGTCATTGGTGAACGAGGAAAAGAACAAAGAGAGGTTGAAATAAAAATGAAATGTAAAATGCGAAGAGGAAAAAAAGCGGAAATGGCTGACAGGAATCGAAATAGCTTTGTTTTATGTTGAATTTTGGCGAAGAGAGATTTCAGCTCATTCCGTCAGTAGCTGAGAGTGAGACCAATGAGATATCTATTAGAATGGGGCGGGAAGAAAAGAATGGATGAAGTGAATGAGAAAAGGAAGGAAAAGAAAGAAGTTTATTAAATTAAAAGAAAGAAAGAAATCGATAAAGAAATAAACAATGAATGTGCGAAAGAAAAAACGAGAAAATGATCAGAAAGAAAGAAAAAATAAATGAAAAGAAAGAAAGAAAAAAGAAGTAAGTCATTAGAAAGAAAGAAAGAAAGTATTGAGGGCTTGCAACGCCTGGTCAACACCGAAGCCGCGAACATACAATATTTTTTCATTTACAAGCAACAATTCGAAACAAAGACAAAACCCGGTTTAATAAATCTAAAATAACATTTATTCAAAAAACGACTGTATGTATTCCCTGTACGTGATTCCGTTGTGTATGGTATTAGTGTTCGGGTATATTTGCCAAATGGTAAGTAAAAAAGAAAGTGTGAGTGAAAAAGTACTTAACTGGTGTTGCTAATATTGGGTGTTTCCAGTTCTTGGCTTGGTTACCATGACAATGTCGTGAATCACCGAGTTCGTTCTTTGGCCACAGTCGTTAAAAGAGTGGAAAAAATGAATGAGTGACTGCTTTCCTTCCATTTGCTGAGTTTTTAACGGATTTCTCCCTCTTTAACATAAATTTTTTTCGTTAATTATATGATTACGATGGCAGTCGATGACGTAGGTTGCGGAGATAGTTGTAAGCTCAAATTCGCACCTACTTGAGATAAATATTCGCGGCGAGGAAAATGAGTGTAGGAAAAACATATTTGCAATTAATCGTTTTTTAGGCCCGCTACAAAAGAAAGAAAGAAAAAGAAAGAAAGAAAGAAAGAAGGAAACTTATTAGAAAGAAAGAACTACATATCTATTGAGTGAAGTTTCCCCTTTCCTCTGTGAGGAAATTGTCCGGCATTCAGTAGCATACAGGAGGAATGTAATTAGAGAACTGTTGAACACTTTTTGTTTCAAATGAAAATTTCCACATTCATAATATTGGGAATAGTTTTTGGAAGCCATCTTGGCTAATCCAACGCGTCCTTGAGTCATTTTTCATTGTTTATTAAAACACTGCACGGATAGTTAAATTTCTGTACTTACTTTTTTGCAACTTGGGAAAGAAAGAAGTTTATTCGTAGCTCAGACATTAGGCCCCGACCTAAATAGCAAAGACCACGCTGCCGATTAACGGAAAGAACTGGGACTGTTCCAAAAAGAACTCATAGATGTGTGTGTATGTGTGTGTGTGCTCGCCTGTGCGTGCGTGTGTGTTTGACGAGACTTTTTATAATAGGCAAAGAACATCGCAGGTATCTTTTTGAATTTAACTAATGTCGAAAGTACTACGTTCTGACGCTTATTGTAACTTTGACCTTTAAAGCAGCCATAGTTAAAGGAACTTCTCTGATGAAAAAGTATTTAACAGCAATAATCGTAAACGCACAATCCACGAGAAAAATCAAAACAGAAAGAAGTCCAGTGGGTCGGTTGATCGAATCATTTTGAGAATGACTAAGAGTTATTTGTTCTGAAATAATTCCCTTATTAATCGTCTCCAAAACTAATGCTTATATTAATAAAAGGACACAAAATCAAAAAAAATGTCTCAGTATTCATAACATCCTCTTCAAAAAATTATCCATCTTTTTCAATCGTGACACGATCGCAGATCCAGAGATATACTGCAACATTTTCTTAACACTTCAAGCCGAGCTCGTCTCTATATTCTTTACCAGAGAGTAGCGGTTACTTCGTTTGCTTCTTTTTTCACCAGACAGCGTAGATGGCTAGGGAACCGGAAGTTATCCGTGATATGACTGTAAATTGCCAAAAGGAGTCGCAGGGTGTAATTTAAAAATGGGGAAAGTTCTAGTTGACGGATGCCACACAAGTCGATACCCGGTCGGTATCGGCTGTGTCGTCGTGGAGACTGGTATGATGCTGAAAGACACGAAACTCTTAATGAACCTCGGATAAAAAAACATCACTGATGATGAATGCCAAAGCATGAAACAGGTTGTATTTCCCTAAATGCTTTTCTTTAATTACAACAGTTTTAATACTAAACAAACAATGTATATTAATATGAACAAAAATATTTAAGGATTCCAAATTTAGTCCCCACCAGAGACTTATTAATCTTATCAGTCGTGCTAGGTTTCGGATCGAAATGTAATACATCTTCCTCTATAATTACAAATCATTTACTTATAGAAACACAGAAACCATACCAGAATAAACACAAAAGACCCCAAATTCTAAACCTACTCTATAAAATGGCCTCCCTCTCGTCGCAATCGTTGTACGAATATTGATCAGAAAAAGTATTAATTGCTTAATCGCAAGCAAGTCGATAATGTCACTATGATGCCGGGTGTTACTGGGAGTAAAAGAAAATGAAAAGACTTTAGGGGAAGGATCGGAACCCCAATCTTAAACTGAAAAAAATACATAAATTCTACTCCTTTTCAAAAGACAGGGAAAGAGTGGTACACTGGTGATAAACGATCCTATCTATTCCTGTTGGTATTTTCAGTGTCGATTTTTCTTGATTATAACAGATTTAATATTAGAAACTAACGAAATACCCAGAATAATTAGAACACTTCCGGGATTCGAAATGTAGACGTCAACATCGTCTCCTTGCTTCTCCATCATGGAAGAGCGCCGATTCCCAAAATAATAACTGTTTTTCTTTTCTTTACTTACAAAAGATTTATTAGTAGTACAAAAATCAGACCCAAAGGAAGAGAAACAAGTAAGGATTCCAAATTTAGTCCACACTATTATGTTCTGCCTTCTTCACCAAGTAATGTACTATTTTTTTACTTTTATTACAAAAAGAAATATTAGTTGCAACATGATATATACAAAATGAGATAGAAATGTCTCAAGATACTAATTCTTGTTTATCACACGGTATCCTTCCATCGCAGTCGCCGTATGAGGGACGATCACAAAAAACTAAAGAAACTTTAAGCATATTTAATAAACACACAAATTGTAACCAAAAGCAAAAGACTTCAGTTAAAACATTTAATCCTCATCCTAATTTGCTCGTTCTCACTCCTTGTAGGAGTATACTAGAGATGGAATATCTTTTCTTCTTTAGTTACAATATAATTAATGGTAGAACTAACTTGAGCATGATTAAATGAAAACAAAAGTGTTAGAATTCCAATTCTATTCCGAAACATCAAACATCTGTCCCTGCGGGGGCACCAGACCATTTCTGTCAGCAATATTCCAATATTGCTGATATAAATGATCTGGTGCCCCCACTGTAAGTCTCGAAATCATAAATAAAATCCAGAGACGTATATGCAATGTGATAGGTCCTAATCTGGCATCTAGTCTACAGTCGCTTTCTCATACACGTACCGTGGCTTCCCTCTGTCTCTTTTATAAGTATTTTAATGGCAACTGATCCGAATAGCTGCTTTCTCTGGCTCCCAAACTGCATGAATTTAAGCGAGCTGCTAGGTTAACCTCTCGGTCACACCTTTCACTGTCGAAACGGTTAAGTGTAACCGTATCTTCTTCCCTCGCACTTCCCGACAGTAGAACTCCCTTCCTCTTCCCTTGCTTCAACTATGATCTTCCAATATTCAAATGTAATATCAATCGAAATCTCCTGATACCTTGTTCCCCGTCTTTCTCTTTATCCTCTCCTCAAACACGCATCTTACCCTTGTTCCCTACACTCTGTAACCCCTTGTATGCAAGTGGCACTCCCACCTTTCTTTGAGTGAAATGCTTAAAAAAAAAAGCAGAAAATAGAAACACGGTTTTCGTAGTCTTAATGGGGGTTAATACCATATCATGTTGGGAAACTTAGCAATTTGATATGAATGAAAAGGTGTATTTCCAGGTTATATTTCCCACGTCATGGGCATTATTACATTTAACACTTTCATACTTGAACTAAAGGGATGCCACGTCAAGTCTTATTCAGTGAGCTAACTTCAGGGCAAAGATCATGTTGTTGCGCTTTCTGAATGTCCAAGGACTAACTCAGAACAGGACCGAAAACCACTGGAATTGAACCTAAATCGTTTGAAACACAAGCACAAGACAACTGACATTTTCCATTACCGTCGGAACCAGAAACTTGCAATCCACCTGAAAGATAAGGAAAAAGTCAAACGTGAAAGGTTCCATAATATCGACGTCGTACATCACCAATATAACTAAGCAGCCAATGCTATCGGCTCTTCCATGCAAGAATTGGTCCAGTTAGTCATCAGCGTTAAAATTACAAATGATTAAATTAAATTCTTGGATGCGAAATAAAGCCGCCGCCGACGACTTGGATGGAAAGGAAGAGACGAAACAAAAAAAAAAAAAAAAAAAAGAAATACAAAAATCTGTATAGTCAAACTTCGATTTGATGTTCTAAGTTGTAGTATTGCATGTCAAATGAGTTTGACTATTTCCAATAATAATTGTTATATAAATGGCATGCACTGTAAGACGGGCAAGATGCACCTTAGGATACAATGGGTTCGTGTGGTGCATGTTACGGTTCAGATATACCACTGCCATCCTTTGGCTGTCCACATTTTTTCTTCTCAACGCAACCCTGGATCTTTTCACCGCCTCAAAGGCTAGTACCGCGCACTTTTTGAATTACTGCTGTAGAGCAACTGACCGTAGAGCATTTACTTCAGTATTCTGCTGTTGTCACGGTGAATAACGTGGCCTGCCCAGTGAAGCCTATGTTGGTGAATGTGCGCTTCTAGAGCTGTTCCTGCATTTTTTCTGACGCATCTAGGAAGTTGAGTTATCTTCAGCGAAGTACTGATCGTAATTCATCAAAGACCTATTTATACGACGCTTCTTGCTGTAAACGAAGCCTGCATTGGAGAGGCATAGCTTGCCATATTCACTACATGTAAATTGCTGGTTCAATAATTTCCACTATCCTAACTGAAAGCGGCTTGATATTTGCCCAACTCATTTGAGGTTCTTGGAAGATTTTAACGTTTCATGAATTATACATCTCCACTTATTTCAATCACAAGCATCAGTTTGTTACCCAGAATACGGCAGCCTACAAGGAACTCTTTTAAACAGTCCTTGGAGCGCTCCCTTGCTTTATACTGGAGTCGAATGCTGTGGAGCAGTGGTTCTCAAAATCTTTGGGGTTGTCGCCTCCCTTAAATATCAAAACACATGCCTAAAACCCCCGAATGTATATACATAATCCTAACGCCTCCCCGAATGAATAGTCAAACTTTGATTGGATTCTCTTGGTATTAATATTACATGTCAAATGAGTCTCTTTGTATTTCCCGTAATAATTGTTATATAAATGGGATACACTATAAAGAGGGGACAAGATGAACTTCGGATACAATGATTCAGATATACCACTGCCACCCTCTGGTTTCCCGCTTTTTTTACACCACGTCCTGGGTCTTTCCACCGGGGAGCGGTGAAAAGATCCGGGTGGGGTACACCCATTTTAGGCATCATTGATTTAAATAGCAGTAATAGTAGAAATGTAGATAGCATAACAAAGTGAACGACATATTCACAGGTTACCAACTCTAATCCGCAACAATTCTCCTTCGTCCTCAATTAACGATACAAAGATCGGTCATTAATAGGCACTGGTCCAGAGGAAGACATTGTTGCTTCGTGAACTTGGTGACATAGTGATTATTAGTTTAATCACTGGGCTGTGGAGTGAGTACCTGCACTCATTGGAAAGGAGCGATCAAAAAAACGAAACAGTACTAAAAATAACAACAGGAAGATATTAACAGTGGAACGAGAATAGACTACTGTTACAGAGTAAATAAAATCTTCAGTTCTGCATTCACACAGATCTATATTCACCTGAGGAAGGCCGGAGGGAACAACGGTAGTAACGTTGTGATAAAAACAACAATGATGAGGACAAGAATCCGAATTTAAATAGTGTAAATATTAGGTTGGTGCAAAAAGAATGTCGTTTTCTCACATAGTAACATATGTTAGAAAACGACATTATTTTTGCACCAACCTAATAATAATACCTCTTTCCGTTTCCGTACAGCACATTTCATGGATAATGTACATAAACACTTGTGCAAATTAATTTAAAGAAAACGAATACTTCCGTTATTATTTAATCGTTTCTAATTTTATAATGCAACATCACACAGTGCACATTTCATACTTAATATGTCCGTTCCATGAAGTCGTTTCTTGCAGACTGACCACAGATTCATGACGGGATTTAAAGCAGGGCCAGACTATAATATTTGCTCACCAGTACGTGAACCGTTACAATTTTCGTACGCTTCCTTGGAGTAACGTCCATCGCAGAAAACGGCCGTAGGACAACTAATCGACAATCGAGATAATAGTGTTTGGGCGTGATGAAAACTGATGCAATTACGGATGATGCAATATTTTTCAAGGTCAAACAAATTTCATCATACACCCCCAAAATAGATTCATATTACTGCACACTGCTGCAAATGACCTAATCTGAGAAAAAAATAGAAATCGATAACACCTTGTCACTCCAGTGGGTCTAAAACTGACCGTATCGTGAAAGAAAGGAAACTAAAGAGGTTGTTTCAATTAATTTGAACAAGGAAGCAAGACACATGAAAATGAATGCAAATATCGAATTCTTTGCCTCTTTTTTATCGCAAAGAAGTCGACAATGTGATGAAAAGCAAAGGATTGATGAGATTTACTTAACTATTGCGTTAGGTCGTCGTTCAATATGTAATGACTGAATGTTAATTACAAAGACAATATTAAAAGCACACAAAAAGACATCAAAATGAACTCAGGTTTCCAGCTTTAATCAACAACATCATCTCGTTCCTTCTTCACCGTTGTATGACATTCAGCTAAAAGTTAAGGCCTCGTCTTCTGCGATGACTAAATATGTAATTATTTAAATATATTTTATTGATATAATGTTATTTATATATACACATCTATTTACGTAAATGCTCTGTTTATAATAAATGTTGTTAAAACTGTTTATTATAAACATAGCATTTACTTAAATATTTCTGTATGTATAATTAACGTATAACAATAAAATGTATTAAAATAATTGTCGAACCTAATCCATTTCGTAGTGTGTGGCGTTATTTGTTTAGGTTAAGATAAGCTCCAAGCCGATATGGACGTTCGTGGGAAATCATGGGAAGTTTGTAGCTTAAAAGCAGTAAAATCGACCTTACTAACCAGACGCTCCTTCGTAGCTAAACTGGTATAGCACGTCAGTCTATATATTGTTTCCGTGTAGGATAGAGGTTCGATTCCTTTTTGAGGACGCATATTTCAATTTCGTTCAAGCCGTTTCTTAATATTGTTTATTCTAAACAGAGCATTTACTTAAATATTTGTGTCTCTATAAATAACGTATAACAATAAAATATATTAAAATAATTGTCAGACATTGTCCACCTCGAAAGATGAAATTGTAGAAGCACGCAATGCGTATTATATGAAACAGAACTATCGTACGATTCCAAATCTAGTACTCACAATAGTCAATCGTGATATGAGTGTAGGTAAATAAAAGATTTCTGGTTATTTAATGGCAGCAGATTTAACACCAGTAGTACAACAAAACGAACACAAAACTCTTAGGATTTGTTATTTAGGTTTCAATATAGCCTCCTTTCTTTTCAAGCGAGCTATTTTTCCTTTAGCAAAGATCAAAATCTCGTCAGGAATCGCTCCTCGCTATTAAAAAGCGTCGGAAAATGTCAGGATTTGGCCACGTCTTTCAGCATAACAGCCTCTGCAGGACCACGCCCGAGGTATTGTTGAAGGCGGACACAAGCAGGAATGGCAACATCAAAGAGTGGACGTACATGACCAATGCCGGAACTCCTGAAAGGAGATTAACTGTTTCTGCTTACTCTCCCTTACTCTTCCAATCAAGCAATCAAGGAACTGAAGATAATTATCATGAAGCTTTCTCCTTTGAATGTGAACATGTATACAACCCACGTAGATGCTTTTTAGCTGCTGTAGCAATTATAAGCTGACTTTTTCACCTTATTAAAGGATTGCTCTCTGATTCAAGGAACAACAGAATTCTTGTTCAATCCCATAATCCTTTAGACAACCTCCGCCTTCTTCAGCTCTAAAATAGAAGAGCGGAAAGCGTACTATATGGAAAAAAAAACTATCCCACAATTCCATATCTAGTCCTTATCTTAGTCTTTACCGATCGTGATATGAGTGTCGGTAAATAAAATCTTTCCGTTTATTTGTCTGTTTTTGCTGTCCTTATGTCTCCATCCCAACAAATGAATCATGGACTTATAATCATGTTGTTGATGATGATGACGATAATGATGATGACGAATTCTGCTTGCATTTGGGCATGTTTACCTGCTTTGCAGTTGCTCCTTTGGCGCTATCGTAGAAAGTGTAAGCTGCCTCTTTCACCTTAATTCTCCTCTGATTCTTGTTCAATCCCATAATCTTTTAGCCAACCACCGCCTTCTCCAGGTCGATGGGGTCTGCCATCGGCTTGTCGATATTTTATGGTTTGTAGCTAAAAAATAGACCCTAGGCATTCCGAGTAATACTTTTAAAATCAAATTAGAATAGGCATTAGTTTTTGGTGGTCACTTGTATAATAATGCTAGCAGAAGTTTGTCTAAAAGATTCAGACTGAGCAAAAAGTGGGATGGAGTAGCGATTGAAATGTTAGAAAAAAGGAGAATAAAGAGGAAAAAACGTTCTCTCAAGAAACAATGTATAATATCCTCCCCTCCAAAAAAAGAAAAAAGAAAAACACAGTGTAATAATAAAAGCGCTACGCATACAAAACTAAAACAAGACGGAACAGGAAATGGCTAAAACCTTTCAATAAAGAAAATCACCAAAGAAGAGGGAAAACTGAGCGAAATGAATCAATATAGCTTCTCAGAAATTTCGACATCAAGAACAGAAATTACAGTATCAAAAAACTCTTGATAAAAAAAACAATAAAAAAAAGGAAGCAAAAAAGAAAAAAAAATATAGAATACAATAAGAAAATGCGTCCAAAAGAATCAGTATATCTATATACCTACACTTTTGCCAGAAAAAATAATACTATTATTCACCGACTAGAAGTCTCACGAGCCACTCAAGTTAGCTAGTTACTACTTGAGATAAATGTTCGCGTCGAGGAAAATTAGTGTAGAAAAAAAAACATATTTGCGACTAATCGTTTTTTAGGCCCGCTACAAAAGAAAGAAAGAAAGAAAAAAGGAAAATGATTAGAAAGAAAGAGTTACATATCTATTGAGTGAAGTTTCCCCTTTCCTCCGTGAGGAAATTGTCCGGCATTCAGTAGCATACAGGAGGAATGTAATTAGAGAACTGTTGAACACTTTTTGTTTCAAATGAAAATTTCCACATTCATAATATTGGGAATAGTTTTTGGAAGCCATCTTGGCTAATCCAACGCGTCCTTGAGTCATTTTTCATTGTTTATTAAAACACTGCACGGATAGTTAAATTTCTGTACTTACTTTTTTGCAACTTGGGAAAGAAAGAAGTTTATTCGTAGCTCAGACATTAGGCCCCGACCTAAATAGCAAAGACCACGCTGCCGATTAACGGAAAGAACTGGGACTGTTCCAAAAAGAACTCATAGATGTGTGTGTATGTGTGTGTGTGCTCGCCTGTGCGTGCGTGTGTGTTTGACGAGACTTTTTATAATAGGCAAAGAACATCGCAGGTATGTTTTTGAATTTAACTAATGTCGAAAGTACTACGTTCTGACGCTTATTGTAACTTTGACCTTCAAAGCAGCCATAGTTAAAGGAACTTCTCTGATGAAAAAGTATTTAACAGCAATAATCGTAAACGCACAATCGACGTGAAAAATCAAAACAGAAAGATGTCCAATAGGTCGGTTGATCGAATCATTTTGAGAATGACTAAGAGAAGAGATATTTGTTCTGAAATAATTCCCTTATTAATCGATTCCAAAACTTCATATTAACAAATGAAGGACACAAAATCCACAAAAGATAACCGCCTCAGTATACATAACATCGCCTTTAACAAAGTGTCCATCTTTCTCAAACTTGAGACTATGGCTGATCCTCAGATATAGAAATCATCGAACTTGGAAAATAAAAAAAGTGAGTGGAATCTGTGGCTTGGCGGAACCCAGCCAGGAAGGTCTGGGCAAGTAGAGCTAAGGCTGGTCTGATGATCCGTCATGAACATTACGATAGATCAGCGAGAGATTACCACCGTTTTGCCCCTGGGCATAGAGGTAGCGGAGTAGAGAGTAATTCATCACACACAAGGATTTGTAAATGCTTTTGAATTCTGTCATGATTGGAAATTGCGTTGGATGTTTTTCTTTAGCGGTATATCGACCTCTACGTTTTATTTAATGCAGAAATGTAAATATTCCGTACGTCAATATAGTTTTAGTGATACGTTATACTAATTAACCCATAGTTGAGGGAGAAGAGGTGGCGTCATACTTTTGCCATATATGAATATAACGAACTAAATCTCTAATCAAAATTGTAAATAGAAGTTCACCTAGAAGAAGAATAAAAAAGTTAGATGGAGATCTGTTTTGCACGTCGATGAAAGGGGTAGACGTGGGTTAGCTTTGAAAGAGTGTCATAAAATGTTTAACATTGCTTCAGCTTAAACAAGAGCCAAAACGCTAGGCATAGGTTTGATTTACCCACGGCTAAAATATAACGCCAGACTTCCTTTTTGCACCAGAGTAAAACGCTAGTTATAGTTTTTGGCTCTCACAAAAGCCAAGGAAATTGTATATATAGGTCAGGTTTTCGCGAGGTCCAAAAGCAGACATAGGTCCGGCTTGCAGTTGATTCATAGAGGTAGACAGAGGTCCGCTTTGAACGACAGTCAAGAAGGTAAATTTAGGTTATTTTTTTACCTGAGTATCATAAGGTGGTTGTCATAGATCCGGTTTACACAGATGTCAAAACGCTAGACATTCTTTGATTTAAACTTGTAGAAGTCAAGTAACTTACCTGCTAACATGGCTGCCTTCTTGTATCTTATTGGAAAAGAAAACCTGCTAATTTTACCTAATTTATAGGAGAGTACCTAATGCGCCAGTTGGGTTGGTCCATTTTGCTAAAATAGACCTGCCCAACACATTTGCAAGAGTGGTCTCTATTCACCCATATATCTCTCCATTAAATGACTTAGGTCAGTTTTAACTTGGGATTAAACCAGTCTACTTGTGTTTAAGAACACTTCTAAGCTAACCAATATTCTACAATAGTAAACTCAAACATCGAGGCAAAGCTTCTACTTGAACGAAAATCAAAAAAAGTTAGAAATACTTTTGATTTATATCACATTAAAAACAAATCAAGATATAGATCCTATTTGAACGAGGGTTAAAATACAGGCATAGGTCCATTTTGGACTAGAGTATAAAAATAGTCATTGTTCTGGTTTGCACAAAAAAAAAAGTTAGACGTAGGTCCTGCTTTTCTTGAGGCTCAAACGATAAATATTGGTTTGGTTTTCACCAAAGCCCCAAAAATATATGCATAGGTGTGGAAAATATAAAATAGGCATACATCCGTTTAGCGCATGAATACAAAATGTTAGATATGTTTAACTTATACCAGGTCCTCTTCGCACTAAAGAAACAAAGTAGAAAAAAGTAGACAAAAGTTTGGTTTTCACAAGATTAAGAAACCTAGACATTGGTGCCATTTTCATAAGCGGGAAAAGTTAGACAAAAATTGAAGAAATATGTACATAGGTTGGATTCGCGTGAGGCCCAAAAGTAGACATACGCCCGGTTAGCACAAGAAATTAGTTCTAATCGCATAAGGGTGAAAAAATAGGCGAAATTCAAAGAAATATTTAGACAGGTCTGATTGGTGTCAGGCCTAAAAGTAGACATATTTCCGGTTTGGATAGGCACAACTAGATATAGATTTGGCATGTACGATAGTTGAAATGTTGGTCGGCTGGTTGGTTGGTGGATTGGGTTATTTAATGCCGAAATTCTAATATTTTGAACACAATTTTATGGCTAGATTAATTTTAAATGTAATTGCATGCCTTCCACTACAGATAGAATGTATCGTTAGCCATTTTACGGTAAATAACGTTTGTTAATAATTTTACCATAAAAATGTTTTTATACTTTCATAGTGTTTTGTTCTTCTTTGGGAAGTTCATTATTTGCCCATAGCTGTGTCCCTAACAGGTACTACCACCAGGTCAAGGTGAACATGGGGAGAACAACAATTAAGATGTTCACGCTCCTCAAAACACCATCTTCCGATCAGAGGCCTTGCTGCCTGATGTAGTTTATCGTCGTACCCAGGACTGACTATCTCTTTGATTTCATTTATTAACAGTATATCAACACCCTATTGGTTATTTAATGTCCGAATTTAATTTTCTTTGGAGCTTTGAAGTTAAAAAATACGATAAGTTATTCTGTTTTCATAGTTGAATACATGATAGAAGATACTCAGGTTTTGTTTGTTAGGGTATAATTGCTAGTAGTGATGATATATGCCTTTTATGTTGTTTTACTGAAGTTATATTTTGAAAGACACTTTTATTTAAGAAATTGTAGGATATTATATGGATTAATATCATCAAATATTTCCTTCATATCGGTTGATATTGTTTAGCAGCATATAAACATCAATGGGTTATTTAGTGCCGAAATGTAAATATTTTGGACACAGTTTTATGCTTTCAACTACAAGTAAAATGTATTCTCATTTTTCTTATAGATAAAAATATAGTATTTTTAGTATAAAAATGTATTTTTATATTGTCATAGTATTTTCTTTTCTTTGGTGGTTCACCTATGACTGATAGCTGTGACCCTAACAGATGATAACACTCGGAGTCAAGCTGGACCTCAGAACAACTGCATTTAAGTGCTGATTCGACGATCCTCAAAATTTTCCATTTTCTGATCAGAAGCTTTGACGTCAGATGTAGTTTATCGTCTGACCCAGGACTGAGTCTAAAAACCTTCGTATAGGTACACTTTAAACTAGAAGGAAAAAAGTAGACATAGGTCCGGTTTGCACAAAAATAAAATGTTAGGGTCAAAAGACACGGTGAAAGAACTGGACTTTTATCGTAAGTTAACCCTTTGCCTAGTGTTTCAGTCTACGTAATTTTGACTGCACGGGGACATAGCAACAGAAAATTGTGCGAATATAATGTTACTCTGCTCAGTCGATAATCTTTCTGGTTAATCTTCCAGCGACTGAAACAAATTTAATCATATTATTTTATCACGTATGTTGGTTACTTTTTCCTGCATTAGGAATTTGTTCAATTAAAAATTCACGAACTTTCTCCCCTCTCCATCAGCTCTAAACTCAACTTGAGTAGTTAAAAAGATAACGAGCGATAATGTTATGGATTTAACCATTTCCAAAGGATTTGTCCGTTTCTGCATTTTCGGCTGGGATCGTTTCAAATAATTATAAGCCCCAGCTCCCAAGAGCTCCCCTGAGAGAGAACCTATTCTTCTGGAGGAGGTTGAGTTTATTGCCTAGCACTCGAGGCGTCTCCAAAAGGGGAAGTGCTGAGGGAGCTTGGGAATTTTCCCATGGTATTGCAGTTAAACCCACTTTAGACCACGACCATCCGGTAGCGACATGAGCGATGGTGAAAAATAAACTTTTCCGAAGAATATGTAAGACTGGAATCTACAGAATGAAATGTATTGTTTTTGTATTCATGTCATGGTAATAAATGGCGAGCAAAAGCTTGCCATTGGAAGCAGACGATTAATGTCAGGCCTGGATAGCACGGTAATAGTAATAATGACAAAAAGTAAGTATAAAACGGAATAAAACTGAAATCGCCATGTTGTTTTCTATCCTGTAAAACAAGTTGAAGCATCTTCATGTAAAACGAAAAACAGAAATAACATGTAATGTTAAAAAAAACAGCACAAAAAAATATTCGAGGTAACTCGAAAACATGAAATGAAAGGGAAGAAACGAAATGTATAAGTCTGTGCCATTGTCAAACCGGCGACAGCACGGATGGGCAGATAAAAAGAAGACGGAGAAAGTATTTGAAAGAGCAGTGATAAAATGGTGGTAGGAGAACATTGGAAAAATAAAGATGGCAAAGTTCTAAAACAAGAATCGAGCGAATAGTTGAGATAAAGATGTTCCATGAATTAAGAGTTCTGGGTAAATAGTGTTGGACAAATAATTCAAAAAACATGTCTAAAGACAAAAAGATCTAAAGTCAATGAATAATATAAAAACAGAAGACAAGAAACAACTATTTAACATCAATTCACGTGTATAACTCGAGGAATTCACGGAGAAAAATGTAGGGCGACATCACTAACGCCATGATGTATTTTTTGTTTGCCACAGACCTTTACTCAAAATCGTATTTCATGTAAAATTCAGCAATGAATTGAATATCATTATTAATGGTATAATTATTTATTATAAAGGTAGCATTAGTCAGACACATACGAAAAATTCCCCTCATTCACTAAATAAATAAATATAGAAGCAGAAAGATTTATATTACTTGACGCCTAGTACCGCAACTTCCCGTAAAAGAATGGACTCACTATCATTCTCCAACAACCGTCCTCGGAAGACGTCTTGTTATCTGACACTTCTAAAACACGAACCCACAAATACGAATATCAGTAAACGCTGGACAATATCCACACAGATGAAGGAGAGACATGAAACAACAGAAACAAAGAACAGTGCCGAACTATTATGCAATATGCGATTATCCTATATGGCAGTGGATGCTGGACACAGATGAAGAAGACTTGAATCAGCAGAAATGTAGTTCTACAAAGGATGCTGAGAATACCACGGAGTGAAGATGTGTGCAACGACAGATATTTAAATTGTTGTACTTTTTGTATTTCCAAATTGTAATTTGATGGTTGGGATGTTTGTTTTTATTAACAACCATGCATTTAATCATATTGCAATTGAGTTGGCTAGAAATGATACGGTCTAGGATTGGCTTGAAATGCTTTATATAAAAATCATCTAAAATTATAAGTTGTCGTCTACAGTTAGATTTATTTCGAATGGTGACGTTATCAATAAGATTTTTTTCTAATGAGACCAGGTTGTTGTTTGTGGGTGTGTCGGTGCTTTTTTTTACATGGAAACTGAGATAACTTGAGTGTTTTGTCAATCTTCTGCTCATAGTAGTCGTCGTATAAACGATGCAGTAAATCGGGTTATAACAAGAAACGTCCTTATATACACGTCAAAGGAACTGATATTGTGATGTTACTTTGAATTTGATAAGAATGTTTTATTTTATATTGGGTTGTTTAACGTTCATTTCCATGGCGAATTCATACAGTGTATACGTTTTATGCGTCTGGTTGCACGAAAAAGTTATTAGTGTTTTGTTATGCTATGTATTTAGTGTGATTTAATTTATGTACAAATAATTTTATTTGGTTATCAATGAAACAGTTGTGAAAATTAATGTTAACCAATAATCTATAAGATTCAATAAACCAATAAACTGGAAAATTTATTCTCATATTATTTAAATACTATTTGTTGATATATACAATTAAACAACGTTATATTACGTATCATAAACCCCCCCACACACACACACATATATATATATATATATATATATATATATATATATATATATATATATACATATATATATATATATAAATATATATATATATATATATATATATATATATATATATACATATATATATATATATATATATATATATATATATATATATATATATATATATATATATATATAACATAATATAATATAATATACGGGATGTCCATAAAATTTGTGTGCACTTTAAACATTTATAATTTAAAGTGCACACGAACTTTATGGACACCCTGTATATTAATATATTATATATATTATATAATTATAATATATATATATATATATATATATATATATATATATATATAATAAGATCCTATATATATGTATATATATATATATATATATATATATATATATATATATATATATATATATATATATATATATATATATAGGATCTTATTATTCATGGAATTTATAATTTATATCTCATTAAGTTTTGTTAGCGAAGTGATTTCGCCATTAATCACATTATCATTGATAATAAATTCTTTGTATAAATTGCTTCTTTATGCTATAAGATATAAGCTGCATACTAATATATATATATATATATATATATATATATATATATATATATATATATATATGTACATATACATATATATTGCTAGTAATCTATAAATCATATTCGATCAATCCATAGACTGACGATATGAAACGGAATTATAATAAAGCTGAAAGAAATAGTAAAATATTAAGATTGTTTTAGACATTAGTCTTTTAAAACCGTATCAGGAATTCCAATCTATAATCGATCCGTACAGTCTTTTGACTGAGGAATTGAAACCACATATATTTCCGTCTCTCTCGCTTTTAAAAGTGTATTCGAAATCTTTGAATATAAGCACTTATTGAAAATCAGTTTCAGCTGTACAAAAATAACGATCGCTTTTAAAATTATTGTCATCTTGAATATAACTAGCAGTGATTTAACACCTACAAGCGCGCGTGTTTTTCTTCTTTTTTTTTCAAAGAAACAGTCGCTAAAACTATAAACTAATTAATGATAATAATCAAGAATAGTTGCGTTTAATTTAGATGCATTCTTTGCAAAATTTTTATGCATTTCTTTAAATGCATTTAACTAAATCGATTTCATTATTGGCAAGAAATCAAACCGACAATAAGCCGGTATTGGAGAATGTGACGTCACTCAAGGAAACAAAGAATGAACAAAATGGATGGAAAATTATGTCAGGTAAAAAAAATTGTAACAGTGGGAGTTTCAGCAAGATAAGAAACGCAGAACTAAAAGAAAAACATTGAAAGAACTATACGAAAAAAAATAAAATAACATTGCTAAGCATTTCTGCGAGAGATATACTCGACTTTACTGCGATTCTTTGCGAATATATCAAAAGATAGACTGTTCTTCGTTATAGATTCCTGCTGAGAAATGAGGCGCCGAATTGTAAAAGGTTTGCAAGAGATGAAAAGGAAAAAAAATACAGATGCATTGCTAAGAAGACTCGTTCCATTAAGGCAAGATTAATAAGAAAAGCAATAATTTAAAAAAAATATATCCTTTTTCTCACGTGCAACGTGTCATCTGGGTTTCTAAGATCACAGATATCTCATCGGGGTTAAACTTTAATACTGCAGTCAATATTATGGCCATTACGCCGAGTTTCAAGTTAGGTAACTCAAGCTCAGGTTACCTTACGGCAAACTTTGAAAAAATTTATATCTCGAGCCACATAGCCGTCCTTGGGCGGAAGAAATAAGTTGTATAAAAAATTATGTACTTCCCTACATTTTCAACAAAACATCTATTTTTATCGTGGCCTTTATCTTCTTTTTAATGACTTTCTCACAATGAGAACTGGGTTTCACTATCACTATGCTCGATTTGTCTGGAAGGTGACTCCTTGATGTTATCGGACTCTCCCAGGGTGCGGCACCTTTGAAAACTGTCTGAACGCCATACCACGAGTTGACCGTAACCATGTGAGTAAGATTGGGTAGACAGGACTCTTTGGGGATCCGTCGATGGCTGTGCTAGTACAAAATCACAAATTATCGTGACCGAGAGTTTGTGTGTTCTGGCCTTGTTCAGACTGTTTACCACGTCAGATAAGGCGCTCTCTCTCAGAAACACTAACTAAGGTCTAATCGGTGTATTTGCAGTATAAACTACAGTTTGGATCGGTGGGTTCGGAACAAACTCAAATGTGCCTGAGCATGCGTCTGCAAAAGGGATTGGCAAGCCGCCCTAAGAGGCGGGAATCCTCGGATACGAGAGGTTAGTAATTCTTTTGGGCTTTATATTATGTCCATATTAATTTCCTGCATTAAACTTAGATTATATATAACTTACAATGAGATAGACGAGAGAAAATGTTTATATCAGTAATAAATTAAAATTGATTCAAACAAAAAAAAAGAATTTTTCATTCGTTTAAATAATTAAGTACAGTTTTTAAAAAGTAGAATTAAACAGATTTTGACTTATTTAGAAAATTCTGTAATTTTATTTTGACTCCGTTTGACTAAATTGTACTAATGTGAAATATCAGACGACATCAATACTTATTATTACGAACGTTTGCTAACTTGAGGGTAACATATTTACAAAGCAGATATTCTATACAAACACGATGAATTTAAAATTAAGGCTTTATCAATAGAAAGATTGTATGTTTTTAAAGTTTGAAATAAAAATAAATAATACAGAGAAATGTTTATTAAGATAATTTTCCATATTTTTAACCACACTAAATATTAGGTTGGTGCAAAAATAATGTCGTTTTCTCACATAGAAAACGATATTATTTTTGCACCAACCTAATAATGCCGCTAACGTTTTCAACGGTGTTCTTTAGAAATATTGCAAAGCTTAGAGATTTCGTCTGTTCACCCGCATTATCACGTTGGCAGATATCAGGTTAAGTATGGCCGCCCCGCGCACGTGCCAGGTCGCCAAATTGCCCAGCCCCCATAATCGTGGGGTGCGCCGGGGTCGGTATTACTACCTCACTCATCTGAATAGTGCAGTGAGAGAGGTACTACCGTGGTTAGCTATTTCACGGGACCGGCATCTCTCAATAATTAAATTTGACTATAACAACGCCTATAATCTGACGCCTAATCGTACCTCTGCTGAAGAATTCCGATGTCGATTCGGCCACGCCCAATCAGCGACGACAAATGGGCTAAGCCGGAACGTCTCATTTCCGAATATAACGAACCAAACTGGAATTGAACCTCGGCACTCTGATTAACAATTCAGAGCCACTAAACATTACATCAAGTTTATAGCAATTGGTATTCACAAGCGGTCACCCATCAAGGTACTGACCAAGCTCAATGTTGCGTGACGTCGGCGATAGTACGAAAGGAACTGATGTTTCAACGTGATGGGGGTCGTAAGTCTCCAAGGAAAAAGAAAGATCAGCTCAAGCATCAACAGAAATGTAGCAGAAAAATCAAGAGATGAGATAAAAGAAAGAAAGAAAGAAAGAAAGAATAGTAGCACAAAAGAATACATGAAAGACAGAAAAATTATAGGCAAAAGAATAAGTAATTCGAAAGAAAGAAAGACAAAAAAAGAAAGTAAAGTAAAATAATAATTGATACACGGAAGAAAGTAAAGAAGCAGAAAATTAATACATGAAATAAAATATGGAAAAAGAAAGTAAACAGATTAACTAAATCCAAAGAAAGAAAGAAAGAAAGAAAGGAAAATTAACACAACATGAAAGAAAAGATGGAAAAAAAGGAAACAATGTCTAATGGCGTATAAGTGATAAAACTAATGAAAAAAATATATCAAAAGACAGATAGAAAAGAAAACAATCAAGAAGATAGAAACAAAAAAAAAAGAAAGATAGAAAAAGCAAAAACAGTTGAAAAGACTATTTTTCAAAAAATTAAAAGAAATTAAAACAAAATTTCAAAAATGGAAAAACGATCCAAGAACGCGTATGCCATAAAAAAATTTCTTAAAGATAAAAAACATTTCATTCTGTGAAATGATGTTTACTGACAGAGATATTACAACAAGAACGCATTTGAAACATCTAGGTAGAGACAACTATAATCAGGTTGCAATGTTAGATGTCTCTGGTAAATATGCCGCCATATTTACGACTTTAAATATTACTTTAATTCGAAAGAATGTTACATTTTCAAAAAAAATAAGTCGAACATCACAAGTGCAAGCCAGTGCACCTAAAGCGATAGAAATTTGTCTCGCTGTTCGGAATGAAAACGTTGGTAGGTCATATGGCAGAAGAAACTAATGAAAAAAAAATTAAATCTTACAGGAACACGTTAATGCAAATTCATCTCTCAAACTTTTTTACGGAGGTGTACGACACGTTAAAAAAAAAATAAAACTTCTCTTCATACATAGTAAAAGATTGAAGACTTAAAAAGTTAAAATGTTCAAGACAACAGGAAAGTTTTTCACCGCCATTCGTACATTTGCATACCTTATTCATTTCCTAATTCATCTGTTTGTTTTTACGTTTAACTCCAACTTTCTTACTTATCCTCTAATTTCGTTTTTCTTCTCTGTACATAACAAATTCCCCTTTCATTGGCCATTCTTGTCGATTTTCTATAGCTTTCTTTCTTAATATCACCTTTGCTTCTTTTCGGGACCATATATTATGTCCTTTCCTTTCATTCATTTTTCATTTTGTTTTTCCTTCAGAGTTTTGGTTTTATCCCCCGACAACTTATTTCTTCGGGTTTCTTCTCTTTTACATTCCTTAATTCCGATCTCAAACGAATAGAGAGAAACTTTAAGGTCTTACTTTGTGAACGCATTTCCCAGAGTGCATGTGTATAATACGAACATGCAGGAGAGCGTGCACAGATTCTACGTAGATATGTCTACTAAGGCATGAATAAGCCAAACATGTTATTTTAGGACACATCGAGAAAGGAACAGAGAAAGAAAGAGATGAAGAAAGAAAGAAACAAACAAAAGTAGCGGGAAAATGAATATATGAAAGAAAAGATAGAAAATAGAAGAAGAAAATTAATCAAATATAAAGAAATAAAGAGAAAGAAAGAAAGAAAGAAAGAAAAGTTGAATAATGATGAATGCATGAAAGAAAAGATAGAAAAAGAATAAGAAAAAGAATAACCAAGTCCAAAGAAAGAAAGAAAAGACAAAGAAAGAAAAGTAGTAGAACACGAATACAGGAAAGAAAGATGGAATAATTGTACGTAAATAAATGGCTAAATCCAAAGAAAGAAAGAAAAAGGAAAAAAAGAAAGAAAGAAGAGTAGAATAATAATGAATACATGAAAGCAAAGATAAAAGATAAAAAGAAAAGAAAAAATCTAAAAAAAGAAAAAAAAGAAGGAAAGAAGGACAAAAAGAAAAGTAGGAGAAAACGCATCCATGAAAGAAAAATAGAAAAATTATAGATAAAAAAATAACTAAATCGAAAGAAAGAAAAAAGAATGAAAAAAGAAAGAAAGAAAAAAAGTAGAATAATAATGAATACATGAAAGAAAAAAGAAAAAAAGAACAGGAAAAAGAATAAGTTAATCCAAAGAAAGAACGAAACAAAGAAAGAAAGATAGAAAGAAAACTAGCACAAACAATACATGAAAGAAACATAAAAATAAAATATAGGAAAAGAATAAGTAAATCCTAAGAAAGAAAGAAAAAAGAAAGAAAACTATAATAATAATGTATACATGAAAGAATAAAGGAAACAATGAATGAAGAAAAGTAGAATAATGATTGATATATGAAAGAAAAATACAAAAAGAATAGTAAAAAAAAATAATTAAATTTAATGAAAGAAAGAAAGTAAATCCAAATAAAGAAAGAAAAAAGAAAGAAAAAAAAGTAGAATAATAATGAATATATGAAAGAAAAGATAAAAAGGAATAGGAAACAGATTATCTATATCCAAAGCAAGAATGAAAGAAAGAAAGAAAAAAAAAGAAAGAAAAGTAGCAGAAAATGAATACATGAAAGAAAAGATAAAAAAATATGGGTAAAATAGTAATTAAATCCCAAAAAAGAAAGAAAATAGGAAGAAAGAAAAAAGTAAAATAAAAATGAAAGAAATGATAGAAGAATAGGAAAAAAATAACTAAATTCAAAGAAAGAAAGCAAGAAAGAAAGAAAGAAAGAAAGAAAGAAAGGTTGCAAAAAATGAATACATGAAAGAAAGTTGTAGTAAAAAATAACTAATTCCAAAGAAAGAAAGAAAAAAAGAAAGTAAAAAAGTAGAATAATAATAAATTCATGAACGAAAAAATAGAAAAATAATAGGAAAAAGAAAAAAAGTTATAGGTAAAAGAATAACTAAATCCATAGAAAGAAAGAAAGAAAGAAAGAAAGAAAGAAAGAAAGAAAGAAAGAAAGAAAGAAAAAAAAAAGAAAGAGAGAAAGGAAGAAAGAAATGCGACGTCCCCCCGGTGTCGCTGCGCCAAACGTGACGTCTGCCTAGGCGCGTCCGTCGTGCTATCCTGTCCTGTGACGACCAACTGGCTTGGTATTGGTCGCGGCACCAAATGTGACGTTCTTATCTTTTGGTGATTCGGATGGGAATCTGGTTAGATTCGGTATCAGCCTTGTCGTTCCTATCTCGCCTCCAACGTCTGGTTACCGAAGTAACTGTTTTGATTTCCAGTCTAACCTACCCACGTTGTGCATTGATCTTAGGCAGACGAAATCAATCAGTCACCGGGCCGTAATGCAAGCCGAGTTCGATCAAGGGTAACACCGCACAAGTATATGTAAAAGAAAAGAAAATAATAACTCGAAAAGTTCAAATATGTTAAAAAAAGGATAACAATATTTTATATCTGGTTGCTGAATACAGGACTGTGTCTTCTTCCCAACCTGCTATATGGATTCGTGACCCTTTGTGTTTGTTAGGCGAGTCTTAACATCTTAAGTTGTTTGTTCTTTAAGAAACTGGTTCTTGGTGTATCTTCAGGCGATATTCGTAAAACTTGTTTTGGTGGTGTGAGTCGAAGTCGTTCTTCAAAATTAATTGTTCTTGGCTAAAAATTGAGTCGTGATTTGCGTGGAATCTTTCAAGTCAGCTATCTGCGAGGCGGGTGCAACTCCAACTGCGAACTTCACTCGAACTCAAACTGAACTGGTTTTCACTCGTTGCGACTCTGCTTATATGGACGCCGACCAAAACCGGAGTGGGATTGTCGGGGTTTGAAGTTCCTTGATAATTCTAAACCCACAATCCACTTCTTTGGTTTCGGTCAGGAAAATTTTATTATTTTCCATTTTCGGAAGTATTTCGTTTTCCCACCTTCTTCTGTTCTCATATTGGTATCTCACCATGCCCTCAGAGGGTGTCAACGGGTTTCCCCTCTCTCTCACAGTGGCATCTGACACCTATCCCTTCAGGGGGCGCAACAGGCCTCCCCTCCTTCTTCACATGATTACCTCCACCTAACTCTCATGCCACCATCCAGCCAATGGGCGCTCAGCAGCGTGGATGTGGCCAGACTAGCCTCGGTTTAAAAAATCTTGCTCAAAGAAAAAAAATTATCTTCCTTTTTTTATTTTTCCTTTCTTCCCTTTTTTCTGCCCGACAAAAACCCTAGACTTATCTTAACCGAATAACCTGGACTTTATCAATCGAGATTTTTCGCCAGCATGAAGTGGGTGGTCATCTGATGAGATCGCATTCTGGCGTTAATTATTCCTGATAAAATAATTTTCTTATCATAGCCAGCTCCTGGCACAAAACAGATGCCTTTTTCAAAGATATTCGTAGATAGCCAATGGCTCAGTCTTTTGTTTTTGTAATTCTGCGGTTGATCAAATCGGACATTTTTCTGCGACCCAATTAATATTTATCTATTTAGAATCCTCCCTGTAGGTCACCTGAACGACCTGAAATTCTCACCATTCGGCGCGCCGTCATGAATCAAATCAAATCCGACACATCCGCGACCTTACCTTCCTCGCTAATGAGAATAAAGCCTTTAGCATTTTCTTTGTTAAAAAAGAATAACATCGCTTAGTGTCCTTTTCGTGGTGGTTTCTTATCACCTAAATTTAATTCTCGCCTTTTTTTTCTTCTTTCCTTCTAGCGACCTAAATAGTGTCGCAGAACGAAAAGTAGCAGGAATATATGAAAGAAAAATAGAAAAATTATAGGCAAAAGAATAACTAAATCCAAAGAAAGAAAGAAAGAAAGAAAGAAAGAAAGAAAGAAAGAAAGAAAAGAAACAAGGAAAGAAAGACATGTAGCAGAAAATGAATTAATGAAAGAGCGAAAGAAGAATTATAGGTCAATAATAACTAAATCTAAAGAAAAATGAAAGAAAAGAAGAAAGAAGATTAATAATGAATACATGAACGAAAAGATCGAATAAGAATAGAAAAAAGTATAAGGAAATCCAAAAGAATTAAATGAAGAAAGAAAGATGGCAAGAAAATTATTAGATGAAAGAAAACAAAGTATACATGAAAGAAACGATAGATAAAATTGGGAAAATATATAACTAAATCCAAAGAAAGAAAGAAAGAAAGAAAGAAAGAAAGAAAGAAAGAAAGAAAGAAGGAAAGAAAGTAACTGAAAAATGATTACTTGAAAGAAAAGATAGAAAAACTATAAGGAAATATTATCTAAATCCCCAAAAACGAAAATTAACTGAAAATTGTATAAATGAAAGAATGAAAACTAGAAAGAAAGAAATGTAGCAAGATTATATGAACATGATTACATGAAAGAAAAAGATAGAAAATGAATAGCGAAAATAAATCCAGAGAAAGTAAAATGGAAAGAAAGAAAGAAAGAAAGAACGAACGAAAAGAAAGAAAGAAAGAATGAAAGAAAAAAGAAAGAAAGAGCGGAAGGAAAGAAAGAAAGATATAAATGTAGCAAGAAAATGATTACATGACAGAAATGAAAGAAAATGAACATGAAAAATATTAAACAAATCCAAAGAAAGAAAGAAAGAAAGAAAGAAAGAACGAAAAGAAAGAAAGAAAGAAAAATGAAAGAAAGATCGAAAGGAAAGAAAGAAAGACATAAATGTAGCAAGAAAATGATTACATGAAAGAAAAGAAAGAAAATAAATATGAAAGATATTAAGCAAATCCAAAGAAAGAAAGAAAGAAAGAAAGGAAAAAGGAAGATAGGAGAATTAGAAAGACAGAAAATAAAATAGGAAAGACGAATAACAAAAAAATCGAAAGTATGAATAAAATTTTAAAAGAAATAAAGGGGCGAAATAGAAGGAAAATGAAAGAAAAGATTCGTAAAAATCGGAAAACATTGAATGAAAATCAAAGAAAGGAAGAAAGAAAGAAAAAGGAGAAGCGAAAAACAAAAAAGGTCGTTGAAGAGATAAAAATATCAAAACAAACAAACAAAATGTGAACGTAAGAAATAAATATAAAAGAAAATAGGAGTCGATAAATTAGAAAGTAAGAAAGAAAAAAGAAGAAAAGAAAAAAGAAAGAAGAAAAAAAAGAAATAGAAAGATGAATACATGAAAGAGAAGATAGAAAAAGAAGAGGAAAATCTTAACTGAATCCAAGGAAAGAAAAAAGTAAGAAAGAAGAAAGTGAAAGAAAAATGTCATGAAAAAAAAAAATGAGAGAAAAAGAATGCGAAAATAAGAACGAAATCCAAAGAAAGAACGACGATAGGAATGATAAAAAAAAAAAAATGAAAGAATCAAGCAAACTAAAAGAACGAAGAATGTTTCAAAGAAAAGACAGAAAAGGTATAAGAAAATGAAGACCAAATAAAAACATGAAAAAAGAAAGAAAACAGAAAGGTGACAGGCGCGATAAGATATTAAAAAAAAAATATGAAGTCATTTATAAAAAATATGCAAGAAAATAGAAAGTGACAAAAAATCAACTGTTTAATTCGACTGTACGGACAATTTTCTATCCCTATATAAACAACAAACTCCACTTTTTTTGCCTGTAATTTAAAGAATTTCTATCTATCTATATATATATATATATATATATATATATATATATATATATATATATATATAAACATTCTGTAAATGGTTTAATAAAACCCCAAACAGTTCCACTAAATATGGGAAACACAACGCAGGTGTCGTGTGGGACACGGCTGAAGTCTCAGATTTCTCCCGGGTAAATCGTGTGATGCATGGCAAAAGACGAATACAAGTCACAGCTTAGTCAGTCGGGAAACGAACACAATACTGGTGTAGGTCGGGCGATTTGAGCAGGACACACCATATGACTTATATGATCCACAGGAAAGCCTTGTGATAAATACAGGAAGATCAGAATGCCCATGGTGCATGTCATATCCGAAGAATAAGATGACCAGCTGCTGATTTGTGAAGATACACCGGACGAACGATAAGCCGTTCGGGTGAGTGGTGAATTGAAACGTATTGAATGATCATCTTATGGTTTCAACCTGATGCAAGACAGAGAGTAAATAAAAGCAGTTGTCGTCATGTAGTGACGAATGCATAGGCAAAGAATATGACCAGATGAAAGTGGCAACACAAGTGAAATCTATGCTCGATGGCAAACTGAATAAAAGGAGGAAACCTGAAAAATGAGACGAACAATTAGATATGAAAAGAAAGAAAAAAAAGATAGATAGATAGGTAGATAGATAGATACGTTCAGACAGTAGTCGACACATAGATAGATAGATAGATAGATAGATAGATAGATAGATAGATAGATACGATCAGTGTTAGATTTGAACAAACACTATTAGCTAGCTAAACTGATAGTTAGTACTAGATAGAATTGAAGAAACTTTATTAGCAAGCTATCTCACTGGACAGCCAGACATACAAAGAGAGCTGAAAGATAGATAGATAGATAGATAGATAGATAGATACGAGCAAACAATATCAGACAGATAGATTTCAAGAAACTATTGATTATGTCTTAAGAGATAGATAGATTTGAAAAATACCTTTAGATAGATAGATAGATAGATAGATATTAGTTTGGTGCAAAAATAATGACGTAATAATGTCGTTTTTTACGTATTTTTAACGTCAAAAGACGACATTATTATGTCATTATTTTTGCACCAACCTAATAGATAGATAGATAGATAGATAGATAGATAGATAGATAGATAGATAGATAGATGGGACTTGTAAAATTTGAATTCTAAAATTGATTTAAAAAAATAATCAATTGACTAAATGTCGTTTGCTTACGAAACCTGAGAACAAAAACTTAATTCGAAAATAAGAAAAAATCTGGAGTCAAACGTCAATTGAAAAAAGTCAACAAATATCAGCAGATCAATTTTTTTCCCACCTATGAAAAAAGAGAAAAACGAAGCCACTTTTCTTAATACAAAACTGCAATGGCTAAAAAAAAAAATGACCTTTATTTTTTTCCCTCCATTTTCTGAAAGTTCTGTGGTCTCCTATTATAATTTGACTCTCAAGAAATTCAAACAGAATTAATTGTATTTGATGTTTCGACCCTTTCCTATCAGATGCCAGTTTTTTTCGACTTTCCCGTATTGTTATATTATTTCTGATCAGTTATCTTGATTCTTCTTATTTTGATTCAATCAGAGATTGCCTTTTCCTGCCGCATACGCGTTTTTAGTTTTATTGATCTGTGATTTTCACTAATGAAATTTTAGAGGCTACAATTAGCTTTCATTAAGCCACCCTGTCGATTTGAAATTTATGAAGCTCATTCCTATAAAACAATTTTTTCACTGAAACTGTTATTAAAATTTCCAGTATGGTTTCCTTACTATGTTTTTCTTCCTAATCTTTCGTTTAACTACTGTGGACTGTCGACATTTTTATTATAGCATCACTTTCTGATTATACAGGGTGACTCCAAAAAATGGGAAATTTTGAAGTGCGTATTACCAGACATGAGCAAGTGGCAAGACTGCGAGACAGTGACCTTGAGCAAGTAAACATTGCGTCATTTAGAATTCAAGATGAAATTCACAGTATCCCAGCTGAGATATTGCAGTAGTCAATGCGGAATCTCAACAGCAGATTTCAAGAATGTATTCGTACAGGAGGACGCCATCTACAGGACATAATTTTTAAAAAATGAAATTCCCATCATTGTTTCTTAAATGGCATGGTTTAAGGTTTCAATTGCTATGAATAAAATATTTTTCTTCCATCCCTCTTGGTTTTATTGGATTGTTAAAAACTTCCAGTTTTTTGGGGTCACCCTGTATTTACATGTTATTCGTTTTAGTATTTGCTGTTGTCGGACGTCTTCAAATAATGTAGTTTCTGCTATCTTGGTACAGTCCTTTGTTTTATTTTTCTAATGACACCTCAAAGAAGGTTGGTACTCGCTCATACCTACAGGCATCATATGCTCGAGGCTACCATTAACTATTGATTTAATAAAAGCCTCGTATACAGCTGACAGTTTAGATATTAGATTGGTGCAAAAATAATGACGTAATAATGTCGTTTTTAACGTTAAAAAATACGTCAAAAAACGACATTATTACGTCATTATTTTTGCACCAGCCTAATATTTCTGAATCCATACGAAAATCTAAATCTGATCAACTGGCTGATTTATTTGTTTTTTTTTTTTTTGTTTTTTTTTGCGGGGGGTTCTACGATTTATCAACACTTCGTGCGTTAATTAAAGCCGAAATTTATTTTGGGGATAGTTTTTACTTGTTTCCGTTTGTTCCCAATGACTCCGTCTCAGAACTTTATATCTAAATATTCCTGTCTACTTACATATCCGTCTGTACTACTTCTAAAGTTAGTAAAAGCTTCTAATTGCATAAAAATATAATTAGTCATGAGTAAACGCTGAGGACAAATCCGGGTCAGAGTCCTTAAGAAAGTCCGATATTACGTTGAAAATCGTTCTGGTGACTTCACCGACGATGAAGGAAACCAATCTGTATTGTCCTCTGCATTCCCCTTGGACAACGTCATCGACGTTAAGAGACGTGCTGCATGGGCAACCACAAGATTTCTCATCAAAACCTGCCCAGGCCCGCGCTCTGGAAAGGACACGCCAGTGTCGCCTTACTACGTTGGTAGAACACGGGAAGCGACAGTCTACTTATCGGGAGAATTCCGAATGTCCTTCTGTACGGGGAATCAGCCACCGTCAAGAGGGCACAAGATATTCGCTTCAAGTACGTCTACAATAAGGATATGGGGGTGATGAACATGTACATCAAAAGGTGGGATGAGATCGCCAATGATCGCTCACGCTAGAGATACAATTTACTCCAGGGGCTGGTGCGAGGAGAGAAGAAACGGAGACTTTCCGTCGGGGAGAAGATTGCTCGAAGTAAATAAAACAGCACGGTGACATTGGGGGAGGATGTCTTCACATGCATTCATTTCAATCGAGATTGTCACTCGCCATAACAGATGCTGCACCAACAACAGCAGCTGTATCGTAACTATCTGTAGATTCATAGTCTCTCAAGACTGATGAATGCAATATATGGACATGTCTTTTCGCATCTGTCTGAAGAAGGCCGGAGCGTACAATGGCCGAAACGTTGTAATAAATAATGGTGACAAAGATGAGGACAATAGTCTGAATAATGTAAATAATGTCTATTCGCATGTTTATTATATATTTATCACAGACTGTTCATATGTATCACAATCGATTTGTATCAATTTAAATATTTTTTTTAATCATTTCACCCCACTCAAGGCAATAAAACCACTAGAATGCAACGGGTTACTAAGTGTTAGAGAATATGAAAAAGAGAAATATTATGGAGAGAGGACGATAAAAGAACAGGAATTAAGAAGAGAGAATTTAATATTCACATTCCATTTAAATTTTTGAAGAAGCCGGAAAGTAATTTAACAAGCAAGAAATGAAATAGAAAAAAAAACTATTGGCATAAAACCTTTGGTTACTTATAGCCATTTCAATTGTAACATAATGGGACCTTGCCGCCAATCGAGTACATTTTTTTAAATTCCTAACGCCTAGGTACCATAGCGGAAAGTTTATCAGAACAATTACCATGAAAATATTTATAGAAAAGGCAGAGGGAAGATATGTTACGGAGTGGGAAAACGACTGAAGTCGAGATGCCAGGTCAGAACTAATAACATTGCAGATCCTTCTTTGGAATTTTAACAAGAAACTCTAAATACCGGATGTGGTAGCAATATTCTATCTATCTATCTATCTATCTATCTATCTATCTCAGTCTATTCTTATCTATCTATCTATCTATCTATCTATCTATCTACTTCAGTCTATTCATATCTATCTATCTATCTATCTATATCAGTCTATTCATATCTATCTATCTCAGTCTATTTATATCTATCTATCTCAATCTATTCTTATCTATCTATTTATCTCAGTCTATTCATATCTATCTATCTCAGTTTATTCATATCTATCTATCTATCTATCTATCTCAGTCTATTCTTATCTATCTATCTATCTATCTATTTCAGTCTATTCATATCTATCTATCTCAGTCTATTCATATCTATCTATCTCAATCTCTTCTTATCTATCTATTTATTTCAGTCTATTCATATCTATCTCAGTCTATACATAGTTATCTATCTATCTATCTATCTATCTATCTATCTATCTATCTCAGTCTAATCATATCTATCTATCTATGTATCTATCTATCTCAGTCTATTCATATCTATCTATCTATCTATCTATCTCAGTCTATTCATATCTATCTATCTATCTATCTATCTAATTCAGTCTATTCATATCTATCTATCTCAGTCTATTCATATCTATCTATCTATCTATCTATATATCTCAGTCTATTCTTATCTATCTATCTATTTCAGTCTATTCATATCTATCTATTTCAGTCTACTCATATCTATCTATCTCAATCTCTTCTTATCTATCTATTTATTTCAGTCTATTCATATCTATCTATCTCAGTCTATTCATAGTTATCTATCTATCTATCTATCTATCTCAGTCTAATTATATCTATCTATGTATCTATCTATCTCAGTCTATTCATATCTATCTATCTATCTATCTATCTATCTCAGTCTATTCATATCTATCTATCTCAGTCTATTCATATATAACTATCTATCTATCTATCTCAGTCTATTCAAATCTATCTATCTATATATCTATCTACGTTTATTCTTTATCTACCTAGCTACTCAAAATCATAATCAATATGCACACTTCTTTATTATCATCTTACCGTCCTATCTATCCTAGAAAACCAATTTCTAAAAGATCAGAACAGATCGGGAGATTATTTTCCGAAACCTAAAAACCAAGGTTAAACGAAAACTCTTTATCTCATCGCACAGCTGCACTGCAAAACGAGGGGAAAATATTTTTTTCAAAAACTTAAATGAGCGAAAAAAAAACAAGAAGAAAAACTTTCAAATGTTTCAGAAAGCAATTATTAAAAAAACAAAAAACAAAACGTAAATTCCTCTAAGGATAATGCCACAAATTTTCATTTGGCTTTCTTTAAAGAAGAAACTTTTTTTCTCAACGATTTTGTTTTTCGTTGGACTAAAAATAAATAAATGTCACCTGTTCACATCAATGAGCATTGACAAGTTCAAATAACTTTTCAAACAATGAAAAAACAGATGTTGTAAAAAGTAGTATAATGGAAATTCAAAAAAATCATCAAAACAGAATAATTAAAAAAAGTCTTTTAGAGTTCGAAGAAGCGATAATATATTAGCTATTTCTTAAGTAATTAGCCATTTCTTTGATGTCATGGTCGCATCGTACCTGGATTGATAATATCTCTAAGTATTATTAGTTAAAATGATGTATGTATCCTTATATATATATATATATATATATATATATATATATATATATATATATATATATATACACACATATATATATATATACATATATGTATAATATATATATATACACACATATATGTATATACATATATCTATAATATATATATATATATATATATTATGAAATGGATTATGTTCGATAATTATTTTAATATACTTCTACATTATAAAAATGGTAATATAACGTATAAACAATATATATATATGTGTGTGTATGTATATGTATATATGTATACACACACACACATATATATATATATATATATATATATATATATATATATACTTCGTAAAGGTAACAGATGAGTTGGTATATAATCAAAGTAGATCCTAGTAATATAAAATTTTAAAACTGATCCACAAAAAGAGCTGAATGTATTCATTATTACAGACCAAATACTCTATAGATAATAAAATCCCAAATCACCTCATATGGGGAATAGCCTATTTCGGAATAGCGGAAATAGGCTATTCCACATAAGAGGTGATAGATAGATAGATAGATAGATAGATACTGACACAGTCCGAGAGTAGATAGGTAGGTGAATAAACGAAGAGAACGGTTGAAAGAGAAGCACATAAATATCCCCCATATATATATATATATATATATATATATATATATATATATATATATAAAGATGCAATTAATGTTTCTTACATGTTTTTGGTGTAATATCCTAAAATAAATAATATTGCTCTACTTTGTATTGAACCCTCTTTTAAAGTAAATCTTACAAACGTTCTCATCGTACCTGGATATATACACTGCGTGCCAAATTATTATCGTGATAACTTTCTTTCTAATATTTCAAAAACCGTCCAATCACTTCACAGAAAATTTTCACACAATGTTGGCAACAGTGACCTGCGCAATCACTGAAATTTTCGTACTGATCTGCAAAATGTAAACAAACTGGCGCTATATTTGTTATCAACACGGTGATTTGAGCATGCGAAATAAATAGAAAAGATTTTTGTAAAATTCCCAGAATTTAACAAACAAAATGTTTATTAATGTTGCACGTAAATGTTTATGATCAAAAGATGCTAATCAATAAGATAATCAACCAAATAATAACAGATACAAATAAAGGCACAGTTTTAAACAAATTAATAGAGAATGTGCTTTCCCTATTTTGAAATTACTTGAAAAAGTCGACGATTCATAGAATTTGTTAATTGTAGGATGTCATCTGCTGTAATGCCGCGAGATATGTCAAGAATTGCTTCCCACAACTCAGCGTTGCTCCTGAATTGTTGTCCGTTGGCGTACAGTCTTCGCTTCATGATTCTCCAACGGTTTTTGATTGGATTCAAATCCGGAGAATTTGCTGGCCACTTCATTTTTCGAGCTCCATCGAAGCCTAACTGTTTCAAATATTCAGTAGTCTTGTGAGCAGCATGTGAGGGAGCATTATCTTGCATTAAAACAATGGCCCTTCTGAAGGCAACTCTTTGCCTTTTCATCCCCGGTTTAAGATGCTCCTTCATAAACGCTATGTATGCATCAGCCGTCATTTTGACGCCATCTGGTACTCTCCATGGGCCCATTAATTGTTTTTCCAATAATACCACCCGAGATCATTATTCCTCCACCGCCTGGCGTCTCAAACACTGATGGTGATTCTGTCCGTTCATTACCCAACCTTTGCACCATTTATCTGGCCCATCAAGTGTTGCTCGAATTTCGTCTGTGAACAAAACTTTAGAGAAGTCAATTTTCATATTATCCTCGGCCCATTTCAATCGATTTTGAATGTGATTTCTAGTCAACGGAGGTTTCGATACAGGTTTGACTGTTGTTGCTATTTCCCTCAGATACCGACACCGAGTAATTTTAGATATAGTAGGATCCCCAATGCGGCTGAAAAGCTCTTGACTGGTAAGTTCAGCGTTCTTCGTGACCTATCGTTTAAATCGTGACATGAGACGACGTGAAATAACCCTCGGCTTACCTTTATCTGCCCTTTTGCGTACTTGTGTAGGGCGGTGAACTTTTTCACTGTTTGATGACACTTCCCTATCATTTAAAAATCTCTAGGGTAGATTTACCTTTTGAGAGTTCTGAGGTGATAGTTTTCTTTTCAGCATCACTTAAACTGCTTTTACGGCCCATATTTTCACTAAATTCTTACACTTTTCTAATAATTTGGCACGGTCAAATCACCGTGCTGATAACAAATATGGCACCAGTTTGTTTACATTGCGCAGATAAGGACGAAAATTTCAGTGTTTGCGCAGGTCAGTGTTGACAACTTATGAACTGTGGCGTGTATACATATGCCTCTCTCAGAATTATTATCTTTTATAGATACTATTGGAATATACCCATGATAGTTTTCGGCGTGGTTTTAATCAATGCAATATTGTTATGATTGGATAAGTTGTTTTACATAGTAAATGCTAATAAGTTATTAGGTAGGTTGTATGTTTTCTTCTATGTAGTTTATGTTCATTGCTGTTGTGGTCGTTATTATTTGCGTATTTCTCTGTAATGAGCCGTCAGTTTGACGATAAACTAAATCTGACAGCACGGCCTCTGATCGGGTGATTGAAGGTTTTGAGGAGCGTCGAACAAACACTTAATAGCGTTTGTTCCCAGATCCAGCCTGATTCACGATGGTATTACCTGTTAGGTTCTATAGAGTTCTGGGGAGATCAGCTATGGACAAAATGTTAACACTCAAACAAAAACAAAGCACTATGAAGATGTAAAAATCCATTTTTATAGCAAAAGTACCAGCAATACATTTTTATATATAAACATTACTGACAATATATATCTTGAAATTAATAGCATTACATTTTATAGTAAAAACATCAAGAATATATTTTATAGCAAAATGACCAACAATAAATTTTATTATAACATTATTTATGTTATTCTTACTGTTATCCTCGTCCTCATTGCCATATTCCCAGCGTTTCGGCCGTTGTACGCTACGGCCTTCCTTAGCTGTTGGGGCACCCACCTTCTCATCAGAATGGATTGATCTCTCTACTACTAATAGGACAGTTCTATAGAGTTGTGGGGAGATCAGGTGACCATCACACTTCCGTCTCTCTACTGGAAGATACAAATAAAGTTATAAATTTTTGAAAGTGCACACGGTCTTTATGGACACCCTATATAAAAACAGCCTTAATCTACCAGTAATTCTTAAATTGATTCCCGACCACTGACAATACCCTTCTTCTTGATTTTCAATTAATTAATATAGTAAAGTCATTTGAAATGTATTTATGTTATACATATAATAGATCTATTCAGACATTAATACTTGCAATAATTACTGACAATTGAAAATCTCTGCCTTCAGATTATCAGTGCATCACTACAATAAAATTATTAGTAATGAATTTACATTATCCATTTAAAT
>OZ010588.1:100731011-100781011 GCA_963932145.1 Acanthosepion lycidas
GCGCTCCTCACAATGTATTCACTGAAATGGTTAATTATCTTGAATTTTACTTCTTGCAAAGTATTTATTTGCAGTTGTAAATAAATATTGTTTTATATTAATATTGATGTCTTGAGTTATACTTAATGATTAACCGGCAAGAAACTGCCTGATTATTACAAGGAGAGGGGTTGAAACTTTTGGTATGACATTTGCCAGTTTGTGGAGAGCGCTGTCTATTCCTGAAATAATAGTGCCCATTGGGATACCTGTTTTGTGGAGAGACCGTAGATTTTGAATATTCTAGGGTGGTATTCTATTAGTTTATACCAGAATTAATTTTCATTAGTTTTCTAATCACGTTATTATTTTCCTCTTCTTTCAGCAATTATATTCTATTCATTTTTTTTCCCAAAAAATTTCGTTGATATATAAAATTGCTGACTTAGCTGATTTATGCTATATTCAGCACACCGACTCGAGAGTTTCGTAGACGAAACATTTTGTAATTGTTTGCTCCAGTTGTCTGGTGGTATCAGCAATTGTCAGTCGATTTTCACATATTGTTGTTATTATATTCAGTTAAAAAATAATCTTGGTGCTTTTGTAATGTTTATTTTTTTCTCTGTGTATGTGCGCGTGTGCGTGTACGCGTGTGTATGTGTGCGCACGCTTGTACGTGTATGTATGTGCACACGGGTAGAATGTCGTGATTATTTCTTAATTTTCGTAATTTTCTTGTCTCTTTATACTATCTAAAAATTATTTTTCTTTCCTCTCTCACTTTCGGATCTGAGTGCCATATACATATATATATATATATATATATATATATATATATATATATATATATATATAGATAGATAGATAGATAGATAGATAGATAGAAATAACAGTAAGATATATAATCGGGTGTTCTTATAGATAATTGAAACATGGTTAGAACTGTGTAGCGAAAAAATATTTTAAATCAATTAATTTATAATATATATATATATATATATATATATATATATATATTCTTCTTTGTGTATGCGCACGAGTGTGCGTACGAGTGTGTTTGACTTTGTACGCTTGCACGTGTATATATGTACACATCTGTAGTGTTAGGATATATATATATATATATATATATATATATATATATATATATATATATATATATCCTAACGAAGCTTCAAGGTGAACAGGCTGTAGAGGATAGAACAAGGTTTTCCCTATCTTCTGGCTCCCTAGGACATTTTATACCCTGCTCTACTTTTTTTATTTTACTCGATTGTTTTTTTTTTCTTTTGTCTAGGGCATTGCGGTTTCGGGCAATTTTTTCGACCATCTCTGAAGTTTTCTTTTTGTTTTTTTCCATTTTTTTATCCCAGATCCCACTTTGTTTAAATATATTTTTATTTGCAAATTGTACTATCCGTGTTTTCTATACCAGTCAAGTATAGGTATTAAAATAAATGCGCGCGCACACACACCCACACACACACACACACACACACACACACACACACACACACACACATATACATATATATATATATATATATATATATATATATATATATATAGTTTTTCAGTATTATAAAGACGTACAAATCATGTGAGTTACTAAAAGTGCTGTGGTAATAAACAGACTTTCAGGCGTTCAGAATTGTCCAGTTCCATTGTTCTTAGTTTTTATGTAAGTGAAGAGAGGGTACGACCCCTCCGAAGTTGAGAGGGATGAAGTAGACGTCAGCCATGCAAACACGCGTATAAATATTCATAGGAGAGTACGAAATAAAATAAAATGAAACAAAATGCCCAGATATATCATTTTCTTTCATTTCTTTTCTTTTCTTCTCGTTTATAGGAATCGATCTTTTCTGATTGACTGACGATCGGTTTATGAACATGAAACTTTTAGTAACGCGTATGATCGATAACACTTTTAATACGATCCAGGAAAACATAATATTTACATTGTAGGTGGCTCTGTAGGTAGCTTTGTCTACAGGATATTGAGCACTGTATTTAAAAAATATGTTAGATTGCATTTAGTTGAATAGTTTAGTTTATATTCTCCATGAGTTCGAATCCTACCGGAAGAAAGGCGAAATAAACAGTGTTTAATAAATGTAGCCTCTATTTCAATATAATAAAATAGCCACTATAGTATTGTTTGAAAACTGATAGATACATAAGCACAGATATATAGATAGATGTACTGGTTAAATGTTCATTGCTATGTATACTCACCTGTGGGCGTGGCTAATTGACGCTGGTTCAAACGCTTGCTCAGGCACATTGGTGTTTCTTCAACACCCGCATGTCGTTTAGGTTGCATCTATACTGAGCGGACCAAAATTAAAATCTCCAGCTGTGATCAACAGTTGATCTTTGCCAGACTTATTCAGGTAAGAAATAGCCACTATAATAATGTCTGCAGTAAAAAAAAAATGTCGGAGTAAAAATAAATCCTTCAATATTTTAGAATTTTTTTTAAGGATTAGGATGTGGGCTCCCGAGTAAGATAATCTGAGTGAAGGGTAAGGTTTTCCTTAAATCGGGTGAAAAAGAGCGTTGCCTACTGTGACGTCATTGGTGGCCGAGGTGGTTCGATGCCTGCAGTAAAACAATTTACTTAGTTTTTCCGAAAGCACACGCCGAAAGACGTAATAAACACTGATTAATGAATGAAAATGGAGCGTCTACTTAAAATATGAAGTATCCACTATAATAATGTTTGAAAATAGATAGATAGATAGATAGATATGAACATGCAGACAGGCAGATGGACAGACATAGATAGATAGATAGATAGATAGATAGATAGATAGATAGATAGATATGAACAGATAGATAGATAGATAGATAGATAGATATGGACATGCAGACAGGCAGACGGACAGACATAGATAGATAGATAGATAGATAGATAGATAGATAGATATGAACATGCAGACAGGCAGACGGACAGACATAGATAGATAGATAGATAGATAGATAGATAGATAGATATGAACATGCAGACAGGCAGACGGACAGACATAGATAGATAGATAGATAGATAGATAGATAGATAGATAGATAGATAGATAGATAGATATGAACAGATAGATAGATAGATAGATAGATAGATAGATAGATAGATTGGTTAACTGATCATTTCTGTGTATGCTCTGTTCTGAGCGTGTCTAATTGATCCCTGGTTCAGACGCCTCCTCAGGCCCATTTATGTTTCTTCAACCCCCTCACTACGAATGTGTACCTTAGTTTGCAACTATGCTGACCGAACCATAATTAATATCTCCAGCAATTGAAATCTGCCAGTTCGCTGTAACAATCTGTTATGAGGACTTAAGCTAGAAAATTTATTTTAAGAATCAGCTCCTTGGGAAATCGATCAAGGGTATTTCGACAGAAAATAAAGATTAATACTCTCCAACATTTGGATATTTTTTTATTATCCTGTTTCTCGATTCTTGCTTTCGATTCACAGTCTCAATCAAATAGATGAGGTATTATGTAAACTATTTACATTATTCGGACTATTGTCCTCCTATTTGTCTCCATGTTTATCACATGGTTTCGGCCGTTGTACGCTCCGGCCTTCTTCAGGTGGTTGGAATGTCGAACTGAACCCTTTATTTCTCTCACTGGGCTAGATTGTTCTAGTTCCACGTGTCATATCTAATGGATGTTCGTTATATCCTGTTAATTCCTCTCTGAAAGTTCTCCACCGCCTTAACCGGAAATTGAACTCACACTCTTTGGCCCCTCTCACTGGATCTAACCAACACAAGGGTTACGTAAATAGTGTATCTAACCAACACAAGGGTTATGTAAATAGTGTATCAAAGATGATATCCTGTTATTTTTACAGAGAAGTTTGCTATGCAACGATAGCGGAATAACAGAGGAAGTTCTAAAGTTTCTAATTTGTTCTATGACATCGTATATGACCATGAATTTACGACCTACGTCTGCTGTTCCGCTACCGTTAATGTCGCATAGCAAATTTCTATGTAAATCTTCTGGCACGACACAGAGAACCAACTTTCCTTGCGGTAGATGAAGCTATTGAGTCTACGTATTTGTTCTACCTGATATCAGCGGACAGCGTGAGACCAAGATGCCACAGCTAGGTGCTCTCCTGGAGTTGAGCCTAAACCATGCTGATAAGAGGCCGGGAAAGTTCTCTATGGTACGTAAATGCCAGCAGTTTTGTATTGGATGCATCAACATTTACAAGCCATTTCCCACATATTGGAGATCGTTTTCGAGACCAATGGCCAGGTAAACTTTGTCAGCAATGCAGGATTTACTCTTCAGACCGAAGGTAATAGTAGTTTCGTCTGCGTAGAAACCTACTTGAGAACTGATGACGGTTGGATCTAGCGATTTCAATGGTAAAAATGTTTAGACCTAATTACCCATCAAGTATTCTTATCTATGTGACGTGACGCCTCAGGATGTAGACGATCATGGCTCTCCACAACTTCCGGTCTCTTATAGCTTTTAATAATGTTTGCCTTTCTGTTATTTCCCCAAAGACCTGTTCCGCAATCTATTTTCTCAAGCTCACTGTGTTATACGTTGTTTTCCACTCTCCCACTTAAACTCAATTTGTCCTGTGAGTATCAAATTTCCCAAGACCTTCTTCCTCATTATGCGCCTAAAAAGTCAACTATCTCTTCATGATGGTAAGTATAAGTTTCATTTTTTGCCATCCTTCTAAAACTTTGCCGTTGCTCACATGATCGGTCCCTTTCATCCTCAGCACCATTATGTTGCTTCAAGTCGGCTCTTGGTCTTTGAAGAGATCATCTTGTAACAACGAGTAGTACGATTAAACATATATATATATATATATATATATATATATTCACTTTTTCATAAGTAATGTCGTATAAGGATTTTTGTTAAGGATTTTGAAGGAGGATGAATTTACAATTAATTTGCATAAGAAAATGGACCTGCCTATATAGAAATTAACAAGTTCATATATATCTAGATAGATAGATAGATAGAGAGAAAGAGAGAGAGATGAGAACAGGCAGACAGACAGACAAGCAGATAGATAGATAGATGGATAGATATGAACAGATATGAACAAACAGATATATATATATATATATATATATATATATATATATATATATATATATATAAACTCTCCCTTCCCTCTCTAAACTCGACCATGTCTCTCATACCATCCATCAACACCCTCTATGTCAACTTATATAAGCTTAAGACTTCACGTCAAAAGTGTAAATTTTAAATTCATTTTTCGTTTCATCTTTTGAAAGTGAAGTCTGAAGATCCAGGGAAAAAATTTCTTGTGAAATAAATTATTACAATGGAGTCTTATTTTCTTTAAATTAATATATATATATATATATATATATATATATATATATATATATATATATATATATATAGAGAGAGAGAGAGAGAGAGAGAGAGAGAGAGAGAGCGACACATAACATAGTTAACTACTCTGTGTATACTAATTTGTGAGCGTGTCTGACTGATCTCTGGTTCAGACGCCTACTCAGGCACATTGGCGTTTCTCCAACCTCCGCACTGTAAACGTGTAGTTTAGGTTGCTACTATCCTGAGCGAACCTTAATTAAAATGTCCAGTTACAAATTGTCTTCATTTTTTTAAAGATACACGCCATCTAGATTGTTTACTTAACAGATAAGAAGGAATTTGAAAAAAGATTATTATTATTTTTGGTCTATTGTAGGACTAGTTCGTGGATTTTCGTTTACTCTTTTTACTCAATTCGAAATGATTTTTTTCATATTACACTTTCAAATTTTATCCAATTGAATTCGAAAATATCTCCCAAAAACTTACTCCTATATCTGAGAACCTAAATGAAATTAAATCAATTGTGATAAGTCCTGACCTGGCATCTCGTCTACATCACTTTCTCACAGACGAGATGTGGCTTCCGTCTGTCTTTCCTACAAATATTTTCAGAGTAACTGCTTTAAGGAGCTACTTTCACTTTTGCCCCAACTGCATGAATTTAATCGTGCTACTAGATTGCCATCTCGGTCCCATATTGTCGAAACATTTAAGTGTAACCGCCTCTTCTACTCCAACAGCTTCTTCTCTCGCACTTCCAGACAGTGGAATTCCCTTCCTCTTATTTCCTACCCTGATAGCTATCAGCTTCAAATATTCAAATGTAATGTCAATCGAGATTTTCTGATGCCTTGATCCTGATCCCCGTCTTTTATATATATTCCTCAAACACTCCTCTTTAATCTTGCACTCACTCTGTAACCCCTTGCGTGCATAGTGGCACTCCCGCCTTGCTTGGGGTGAAATGCTTACAAGTAATTATTTGTTGATTTTAGGTTTGAAAACGTAATGACGTGAAAAATGTTTCTTTGAAACAAACTAAATGTTAATTATGTTCTCTAAGAACCAAATTTGGGACGAAGCAATCAATAGGCCAGTGCACAGCTGACAAAAAAGGCAGTAGGTTTCAAATAGGCCTCAAGATCAACTTCCCACGGCTTGCTAATCAGATGCCAGTATGACAAACGTATAGTAAAAAAAATAAAAAAATAAAAATTGCCAAAAAAAAAAAGAAACAAAATTCACAATTTTAAGCAAATGTGTTTTGACAGTCGGCTTTATAGAATTCGACTGATTGTACTGATCGATTTTTGGTCATCGATTAGTTGAGTGGAAATACGCGTTGAATAATTTGTGTTACTCCGTACCTTATCGGTAAAAACGTCACCCTTTGCCTACGATTCAGTTGATCTGCCAAAGAATTTAAGGCTTAACCTTTTAGCGATGAAAGAGTTTTCTCCATCTTGTCAAGAGAGAGAAGGAGAGAAAGAAAAAGACATGCATTATTTTTCTATTTCGATTAGAGAAGGCCCAAAACCTCATGTCAGATTAGAAGCAGAAACACAGATGTGTATTAGTCATGACTAGTATTTTTTTCCAAGTTGACAATTCCATAGACCGAACGAATAAGCAACGAGAGAATTTGAAATAAAATGGTACCAAAAAGAGTACTTATATTCAGAATCAGAGCCAGGCAGCTGAAATTTTCTGAGCACATCATAAGGAAGAAAGGCTTGGAAAACTGAACACTCAAAGGGCATATTGTGGGTAAGAGAGATACTAGAAGGTTGTAGGCCGGAAAAGTTACAAGTTTCTGTGAACTGATAGCGGAACGGCTGGGAGTTTCGTCAAAGTGAGAAACGCTGCTCAGAGCAACGAGGAGGTTTTGGAGGGCCACAGTCGTCCCACATCCTGAAGGGACACAGCACATAGAAAAAAGGTTAAAGGGGAGTGCACTATGGCTGATATTTACTCACATCCAGCGACACGCAAAACGATTTGGTGATTCTTAGCACTCTGAAGAGTATAGATCATTTTTTTATCAGGATATTAGTAAAATGTGATATATACAGGTGACCTTATTTCCTCTCTAGCAAGATGGAAACCACAGGATGCTAAAGCGTAAGAGATGGGTGGTTGACGAGGGAAGAGAAAAAAGAGAACAGAAAATCCTATTCAAAAAGTTCACAAAGTTTCATCTAACAAAAAGACAAGATAATTTTATTACTACTAATTTATGTACGAAGCATCATATACGCTTAAACGATCTTTTGATACATTACTGACGAGGCAGATTCACCTCCCCACCCCAGTAGGTTGCAATTTCTTTCTGCGGTTGACCAGTTGCCATTCAAGGCTATAGAACCCGGTCTGCTATTTACGCATAGCTGGAGGGAGAATAAGTGGATTCATACCTTTCCCAAGGGTATTAGCATGTAAGTGAATATAATGGATTGGACTGGAATTCGAACTGGGGTCTCTGATTCCTTAATCTATCTCAATGCGTTCATTGTCTACCTATCTCAATCATCTATCTGTCTATCTATCTATCTATCTATCTATCTATCTATCTATCTATCTATCTATCTATCTATCTCAATCTGTTCATTATCTATCTATCTATCTATTTCAGTCAATTATGTGTCATGCATGATAGGCGATTATGTATCTTTCGATACATGTCTTACGAGGCAAATTTTTTCCGCAGTAGGTTGCCATTTCTTTCTGCGTTTGATCAATTGACATCCAAGGCTATAGAACCCGGTCTGTCTACTATTCACGCATTGATGGAGGGGGGGATTCATACCTTTACCAAATAAGTGAATATAATGGATTTGACTGGAATTCGAACTGAATCCGAGCCGCTCTCCGTTACTCCACCGTGCCTGTAACTATTAGTGTACATAAATAGAAACATTTGAAATTAAAATGAAATTCAATACCAGACTTCAGAGTTTAGACGAATTTTTTTAATCGTTCCTCCCACTCGTCAAGAGGATTTAGCAATTGACTAACTTGGTGAATGTAGTCAGTTTCGATGTGCTTGAACTAAAATTCTTGTTCAAGAATTGATGTCACATTAATTCCACAACGAAAGAAACAAATCGCAAGTCCAAATTCGAACATCAGGGACAGAAAGAAATGACGATATCTCCATTCACAGGTCCTATGTGACAAATCCCAATACAGATAAACAGTCAGAGAAATAACACACTCGTCTATGAATGTGGCAACAAAATAAACGATTTTTTTCTCCCCAATTCGAGAACACCAACTGTTTTTATCGACATGCCATTTTTATTTCGTTCGCCGACAGTTGGGAGAGAACACATAATATCATCATAATCGTGATTCTTTTTTACTGACTCCTCTGACTGACTTGCTTCTATTTTAGACATTCCGTCTTCGGTATATCATACAGAATACGTGCAATTTTTCTCGGTAACTTTCTATTTCATCACATTTTCCGTCGTAGAATACACCCGACACGCAGTCGCTTGGTTTGACATGGTGATTCGCCGTTTTCTTCCTTTAGTATCAGGAAAACACCGATTGCATTTTGACAGGTATGTTAAAAATAAGAAGAATAGTAATAAGGTAATGTGCAACTACCAGAGATATGAAGGATCACGTCATTTCAAAAAGTTAAACTGATTAGTCTTGTAAGGTGCAAGTGTCTAACGTGTTGGAAGATATTATTTACATTATTCGTACTATTGTCCTCATCTTTGTCGCCATATTTATTACAACGTTTCGGCCGTTGTACGCTCCGGCCTTCTTCAGGTGGTTGGAAAGTAGAATTGGACCCTTTATTTCGCTCACTGGAGTAGACTGTTCTAGTTCCTCGTGCCATGTTTAATGGATGTCAGTTATCAGTTATCTCAAGGACACATGGCACAGTGGATAAAGGCGTTAGTTAGATCCAGTGACAGCACCTAAATAGTATGAGTTCAATACCCGGTTAAGGCAGTGGAGAACTTTCAGAGGGGAATTAACAGGAGATAACTGATAACTGACATCCATTAAACATGGTACGTGGAACTAGAACAATGAGCGAAATAAAGGGTCCAGTTCGACATTCCAACCACCTGAAGAAGGCCGGAGTGTACAACGTCCGAAACGTTGTAATAATTATGGTAACAAAGATAAGGACAATAGTTCGAATAATGTAAATAATGTATATAATACCTCATCTCAGAAATATAGACATATACTGAAAGGCCGAAACGTTGTAATAAATATGGGGTCCAAGATGAAGACAATAGTCCGAATAATGTAAATAGTGTACATAACACCTCATCTCAGAAATATAGACAGGTGTTGGAAGAATTTCAACATTGCAGGGCCTATCCACGTTAAAAATCGGAATCCTAACTGGATATAATCAATCCCTCGTCAATACTCTCTTGTCTGTATGTCGATATATTTATTCTCTATTGCGTCTGCTAATGCATTACTCCCAGCTTTTTCCATGTAGTTAGATATTCAACGTGTTTAAGTATATCTATCGGTCAGATCAATGAACTTCAAAGAGTTTGAAAGTGGACATCCAGCAATAGATGTCGGGTCTCTTTTCTTCCAGTTCTAGTAAGAGTTACTAACGTTTTCGTCACCCGGACTTCCGAAAAAAGTGTCATGAAGAGGGGAAGATACCAAATGAATATGCAGCCGTTGGCCCTGTGCTTTCTTGGGATTTCCCACATCGTGAGATCGCTTTTATATGTTGTTTTCTTTTCACAGTAGGCGACCTTTGAGTTTAACGACTTTTACTTCGTCTTTCTGGTTTTAAGTTGCCTATCGCTTTGTTCATCTTGACGAAGATAAACAAAATTTTACTCAATCCAACTATCAAGTTTCCAATCACTTCAAATAGATCTTTGTATAGTGCCTCGTCAAATGATAGAACATTCAGCTAGATCTTCGCCTTACCTTATCAATTTTTCCAGAGAACGTGAAAGACAAATACTGCTAAATGCTGTGTCCCCTGAGGAGGTGTGTGATCATGTCTCTCCACAATTTCCTTTGGATGTCTTAGTTTGATCTGTCTTTAACATATCTCTCTTAATTCTTGTTCTGCCATCGACACAAGCTCGTTAGGTAAGTTATGGATAGCGTTCCTCAGTCCTACTTGGATTCGATATATTTGGGCCGGGCCTCATCAAATGCTTAAGAGATTAACTAGATCTTCATCTTACTTTATAAAATCTTCGAGAAAAGCATCTACTTCTAAGTGATGTGTCGGATCAGATAAATTATATATTAGACATATATATAGAGAGATAGTGATAAGAATGAGATAGATAGTGATAAGAATGAGATAGATAGATAGATAGATAGATAGAAACACTTTAAGATAGATAAGTCTAAGCAAGTAAAGATACACACACACACACACATATATATATATATATATATATATATATATATATATATATATATATATATATATATATAGATCGGAACGCATTAAGATAAAGAGATAAGTCTAAGGAAGTTAAGATATATATATATATATATATATATCTTAACTTGCTTAGACTTATATATATATGTATAGATATAAAGATAGATACATGCATACATACATAACAAGAAAGAATGAGATAGATAGATAGATAGATAGAAACACTTTATATACGTCTAAGCAAGTTAATATATATATATATATATATATATATATATAGAGAGAGAGAGAGAGAGATCGAAACACATTAAGATATAGAGATAAGTCTAAGGAAGTTAAGATATATATATATATATATATATATATATATATATATATATATATATATCTTAACTTCCTTAGACTTATTTATATAGATAGATAGATACATACATACATACATACATAAAAAGAAAGAAAGAGATAGATAGATAGATAGATAGATAGATAGGATCAGATAAATTATGTATTAGATAGATAGATAGATAGATAGATAGATAGATAGATATGAGAAAAGAGTGAACCGAGAGATATGCAAAGCTATCTATGCTGTTAAACAAAATAATAAGTAAAACTTCATTAGCAATAACAAAATTGGATGATACTGAAAGATGCCATCCCAAAATAAAGCAAAGTATTTCATTAGAAACAAAGAAAAGAGGACTGAAATTTGATGTAATATCAGTCTTCCTATATGACAGTTCATGCTGCAGAATCTCCTCACAGAAATGTGATTCTACAGTAGGATACTGAGAATACCAATGATCGAACCTGTGAACAACGATGAAGTTTTAGAGACAAAATAAAAAATATGTGGATTTATATTAACGTCAGAAAAATCAGTTGAAACATCCGGGGTACATAATGAAAAAAGAGAGTGGAAAATTTGACGCCCACTGCGCAGATTGAAGTCAAGATGCGAGCAATGAATAGGAGGTGTCAAGCTAATGCAAAGACAAAAATTTAAATATCTGAGCAGTGTTGTAGCACACAACGGAAAACGTGACGCAAAAAAATCCGATGACGTATAGACATATCCAAAAGCTAAGCAACATATTAAAGAACAGGAAAATTTACTCACAAAGAAACGTGTCCAGAACCGTTTATGTAATATTGGTAGGAATGCAACATAATTTCCTCACAGATTAAGTGTTTATTTGAAGTATGGGCGTCGTCTTAGGGACCTTATCCGGATGTTTTGTTACTTCCACAGCACTAGTTCCTCTTGGAAAAAGTTGCCTATTTTTACAGTGGCATCAGGGAGGCAGCGAACGCGAAGGAACGACCTCGTATTTGAAAGAGTTGACACGTTCCATTCATCGCGTGCTCTAGAGTAGGTTGACGTCGTGTACGGTCCCGGAACATCCAATGGTTCGCTTTAACAGACTGAATTACGATAATCAAACGCCACCCATCCTGAGGGAAACATCGGAGGGAACTAGAAAATAAGCGTCTAGATTGTCCTTTTGTCCATACATCGGATGCATATTAAACATTTTATAGACACTTCACTATACGATCTCCTGTGTAGAATGGCGTGTAACTCTTGTATTACACCATTGTGCAAATTAATTGAAACAACGGCTTTCGTTGCCTTTCTTTCACCATACGGTCAGTTTTAGGCCCACTGGAGTGACAGGGTGTAATCGATTTCTATTTTTTTCTTAGATTAAGATTAGGTCATTTGAATTAGTAGTACTGTAATATGAAACTATTTTCTTTGTGTATGATGAAATTTGTTTGATATTGAAAAATATTGCCTCATCCGTAATTGGATCAGATTTTTATCACACCCAGATCTCGACTATCAATTAGTTTTCCTACGGCCATTGTCTACGATAAACGTTACTCCAAGGAACACAATGGCAAGCCTTACCAGTGAACAAATCAAAGTACTGACTTGGAAACTCTCCTAATTTAAATCCAATCGAGAATCTGTGGTCCATCTGTAAGGAAAGACATCGTGAAATGGACATTTGATGTACTAACATGTGCAGTGTTATGTTTCATTGGGAAAATATGAAAAAAAAAAATAATAACGGAATTATTCATTTTGTTTTAATTAATTTGCATAAGGGTGTAATACTATAGGAAACTTTTCTTAGATTTGAAAACCTGGATACCATACCTAATCATAATTAACAACTGATCTATGAAAAGCGACATTACAGATTTTACGAATTTAAAGATTTTTGTGGTTTTAAGTTACAGTTTTAAAAATATTTTGACGTACCTCCATTGAATGATGGGGATGAAGAACAAATTATCATGTTTTCCTAGCCTCCAAAAGTCTGGCGTCGAAAACACTGGAGCCAAAACAACTACGCCAAGACTCCAACGTCCTAATGGCTTCGCCCAGTCATCCCCTTCCGAAAGATGCCTTCTAGAAAATCAACAAAGCTTAATAAAACGTCCATAGAAACAAAGAAAATATCGATGAATTGCTATGCAATGTTAACCCACCTGTATGCCAGAGAATGCTAGACAATTTACTCTCACCTGCCACTTGAGATAACGGATATGTATTTCTACAGAAGGATACTGAGAACATTACACAGGAATTAGTTTAGATTATAGATATAATTGGCATGCCATCCAGAAAATAGAGATACCAATTAACAAATATCAAATTTAATATAGTGTCTACGTACATAATACTAAATTTAAAAAAGGATAAATATGCGTATTATAGACGAATAATTACGGTATAGAAATATGATTTTATCAGCGAAAGATAAATTACAAGTTCAGGTAGATAGATAGATAAATAGATAGATAGATAGATAGATAGATAGATAGATAGATAGATCAAAGTCGATTCAGATAAATAGAGAGATACATAGACCAGATAAAGATATATGTGTCTATTTGACAGATAAATCTGATGATATATATATACATATATATATATATATATATACACACACATACACACATATATATATATATATGTGTGTGTGTGTGTGTGTATTATAACTATTTACTAGTTTAAAAATATGGTCCGATCGCTACACAGGAATTACCATGTTTCAAGATAAAAACTAAATATTTTAAATTTAATTATAAAATTATAATTAAAATACATTGTTTCATTCCATTATCATGCGAATTTTGGAGTCAACTAATTAAGAAGTTTACTTCACTTATAAGCACAGACAATTTTAGTATTTTAAACTGCTAAGGTTAAGAAAAAACTCAGTTATTTTGATAATGTGTGTTTGGGTGTTAATTTCACCAGAAATTATGTTCCAAATATAAGTTACTTTCAAAATCTTGTTCAGTTAAGGTGAGCTAGCGTTTTCTGGCCATAAAAAATGGCATCTGTTTTTCGTGTGTCGTCTGAATTTTTCAGTGATAAAAAGGTTTGGACATTTTTATTTGACCACTTAAATTATAATATTATACACAAAGAGTTCTAAAATTGGTCGTCATTATATGTGTAAATCGTATTTTCAATATTCAAAAATTTATTCGTACAAATTTTAAATATTCTTCTACTTCTAATAACTAATAGACTATACGTTATTTTTTAAATAAATATATTAAATTAGAATTACATTCGCATGTTTAAAAAAATTATTAATCAAAGATCAAGTATAAATATATATGTTTCATCTTTCATCTCTTTTTCAAAATTAAACATTATTTAAGGGAAATATTTGACAATGTCTACAAAAAATAACTATTTTTATTTCTTTAAGTAAATTTTTATTTTTCAGGAACTTATTAATATATAATTTATCATATATGCAAGAAGACATCCAATGACCGACAAGCTCTAGCTTTTCTTATTAATTAAATTAATAAGATGGTTTCGGACAGTTTACGGCGTTAAAATAACCCCAATTTTACTAGATAAATGAATGCAAATACACAGGTTGTCAGCATTGGGTTAGCTTCGGAAAGCCTATGAATTCCTCTATCTAGTTGCACTTTTATTTTTCTTGGGGCTCCCGATCTTTGCTATCCTGATATTGTCCAGAGTCCTAGTAAAGTTTCTAAGCCTGAACATAAGCCGTTTTGTTCCACTTTAATTGCTTCCTTATGTTCATAAAGGAAGCGTTTTGTTGATGAAGTAGCACTATTTTTTATCTAGTCACTGGGCTAAGACTACGACGCTTTCTCATAGTGAATTAATTGTATAACAATGTTCAGTTATTACACTATATAATGCATTAATGACCAACCACGTGACCACCCATTTAGATAATAATTTTCATAATACCCATGCTTTTTTAAACTTATTTTGCCGGCAAATTTATGTAATTTAAATTAATCCAACATTAAAAGTTTTCAAGTTATAGAAAAATATACAATTGTGTGTGTTAGATAGATAGATAGATAGATAGATAGATAGATAGATAGATAGATAGATAGATAGATAGATCTAAGTACGTTGAGATAGATTGGTAGATAAACATATATATATATATATATATATATATATATATATATATATATATATATATATGTATGTATGTATGTATGTGTGTATGTATATATGTATGTATTAGATAGGTCGATAGATAGATAGATCTGATCCCATAAAGATATACATATATGTATGTATTAGATAGTGAAAACAATGCGATAGATAGATCAAAGTACATTAATATAGATATATACATAGATAGACAAATAGATAGATAGATCTATGCATAATAAGAGAGAGAGAGAGAGAGATCAAGCAAATTGCGATAGATAGATAGATAGATAGATAGATAGATAGGTAGATAGATAGATAGATAGATAGATAGAAAGAAAGAAAGAAAGAAAGAAAGAAAGATCCCATAAATTTATACATATATATATATATATATATATATATATATATATATATATATATATATATATATATATATATTAGGTAACCAGATAGATATATCGGATCAGATAAAGATAGATATACTTATTCGATGAATAGAAGTATCCAAACACATTAAGATATATAGATATATAGACCAAAACACATTGAGATAGATAGATAAACATATAGATAGATCAAAACACATTGATAGAGATAGAGCTAAGCCCCTTGATATATATATATATACATATATATATATATATGTGTGTGTGTGTGCGTGTGCGCGCGCGTGTGTGTATGTATGTATTAGATATACAGATAGATCTGATTATATATGTATGTGTGTGTGTGTGTGTGTGTGTGCTAGCTAGATAGCTAGATAGATAGATAGATAAAATCGCAAACTTGCTGATAAACAGTGTTAAAAAGTACAAATAGACAAAAGCTAGAGGCAGGCTTTGTATAATCACCATCTCAAACGTATTACTTAAGCACGAAAAAAGAAAATATATTTTAAATAAAATCAAGTTCTAAATTTCAGCCTGGCAATCTCATATATCAGACCCGTTAGCGGAGACGTGTCTCGAAGCAGCTACGCAAAATAAATAAGAATCGATAGATCAAGCCTAAATTTAGACAAAATAAAAAGAAGTCACCTTCTTGGATGTCGTCGACATGACGGCCTGATTTCTTTCGCTATATTTTCTCTACGGCAGCCAGTGGTGGAAAGTACGAGATTCTCGGCGATTTATCGAGTACTAACGTGACTCTAGGAAGATGTCGGCGTGGATATGTCAGAAAATGGATTAACGATATCGCTAGTTAATAGAGAGACAAGGCTGGATGTCGTCTTTGATCGTATTCTAATGACAAAGTGAATATAAAACCAAAAGGAAGATGAAGAAACATCGAGTTCGTAAAGAGACGGCAAGATCGGTGTATCTGAATTCAAAATGGCGCCCCCAGAAAAGCAGGTTACGCACTCATGGGAAGTATTAAAAAATTGCCGATCAGATAACGTTAAGAAGAAACCTGCTGACATTTTGAAACTAGGTAAACTATTGGATGTCAAAAAGAAATACTGGATGTGACAGCGAAAGGTTGAAGATTGAAAGGTAAGGACAAATTTAAAGCTAAGAAAAAGAAAGAAGACTAAACCTACAGAAAAATTGTGAGTTCTTCAATGTGTAATAAAATAGGCTATATACACGAAACAGTCATACAAAAGCAAGGTGATAATGCCACTAAGACGCAAGGGGTTACTAGCAGTGAAAGCGAATGAAAATAATGATAAATAAACCTAATTATAAACAGTAAACAAGAGCTAAACTTCTACTCATGTTCAAAAGACTGTGGAGGATTGTGAACCGGACGATAGACTAACCTATTGAGGAAAAATGAATAAATAAATAGTATAGTAGCTTGGATTGAGGAATCGGAGATCGAGTTCGACTTCCAATCGAATCACTTACATTCAATTACGTGCTAATACCCTTAGGAAAGGCATGAATCCTCTTTTTCTTTCTTCTCCCAACCAGCTATGTGTAAATAGCAGGACAGACTGGGTTCTATAGCCTTGAATGGCATCTGGTCTACCACAGAAAGAAATGGTAACCTACTGCGGGAAAAATCTGTCTCGTCAGTCATGTATCGAAAGATACATGTTCGCCTAAGTGTTATCACGTATGGCATATAGCTGACTGATATATGTAGAGACGATCCTTTAAAATCCATACGGTGGAGTAGTGGATAACGGCTCGGAGTGCGGAATCGGAGATCTGTGTTCGAATTCGAGTCGAATCCTTTACATTCACTTTCGTGCTAATACGCTTGGAAAATTACCCAGAAAGCACTGCGCCTTCTTATGCAGTTTTCAATATCCTACTTATGTGAATTTGGATTTTCAGCTCTGACAACCATCAAGCGTAAGAAGCGACCACAATTGCTGTCTGTGGAAGATGAACTTCGTGTGTGTCTGTCAAAAACACGACCCAATATTAAAGATTTGTGCAAGAAACATCAGGCTCAAGTTTCTCATTGAATTTTTAATGAAAATAAATGTAATCCATTTAAACTGAATTTTTTAATCCATGGGTAATAACCGTAGAAGCAAGATTAAAATTGCATATGTACGTATACAATATTTTTTTGTCTTTGTATTTTTTTGTAAATAAATCTGAAGATGATTATTTTTATTTTATTTTAATAATTGAAAGCTTTTTTTTGCATAAGACAATTTATTGCAGTGGTTCCTCGAGCAACTGAAATGTTTCCTTGTGGTTCCGCTCCAGCAAAAAGGTTGAAAACCACTCCGTTAGAAGTATAGAGTTGAAGTAGACTTTAGAAGAAACTGGAAAGTCCAATTTTATACAGGCAACAAGCAATAGTTCACTACTGCTGTTAAAAGGACCAGAGAGTGGACCAAATGATAGGTGAACCTATCTACACCTATTAAAATGGAATGAATATTAAAAAAGCGTGTAACAAAAACTGAATAAAACAACTGAAATGGTAACGTTGAAATTTACCGTTTCTTTCTTTCCTCTGTCAAATCTATTTGGTGTGTAATTTACTCTCTCAGAGTCGCAACTGAGGAAAATTATACTGAGAGGCTCCGGCCATGGGCAACAGCTGTCCAAGGCCGGAGCTTCTCATTGCACAAGGGAGGCATCGATGCATGCACTAAGGCCAGCACAACCGACGTTTGCGGAAGTTCGGGAATTTTTGTTCCTATCCCGGGTGTACGCGCTCGGGCTCCCCATATTAAACCGACATTATGTCACAACCTGACCAAGTGATTAAATACATAAATCTCTGTCTCACTCCTTATATACCAACATTGGTTATAGCATATTGCGATTTGCCAGCGCAAACGACGTTTCCGGGTGTTCGGGAATTTTTGTTCCTAGCCCAGCTGCACGCGCTCGGGCTCCCCACATTAAACCGACATTGTGTCACAACCTGACCATGTGAGTACATACAAAAATCTCTGTCTCGTATACCGACATCATGTATAACACACTGCGATTGAAATCACCTTATAGCCTTTCTTGGTGCTACAATTTATTAAAGTCGACTGGCCTTACTGTTTTCAGATACATCCTCAGACTGCAAAATAGCCTGTTGCTACATAAGATGGTGATTCTTCCGATCATTTATAATCGTCATGTATATGATATGGTAAAACATGGCGCGCGTATCTTATCCCTTAACTCACCCGCACTCTTCTTAAATATTTTTACTTGTGATATATTTTTAACAACAATCACATAGCTTGAACTAAACCTATTGTAATGTCCTTAAATAAACTAGAATAGCTATCATTTGTTTGTCAATAAGAAAAAGAATATTCAAGAAATACCACTAATCTACTATTTATTGCAAACCGAATTAGCAGATATTTCAACTGTAGAAAAAATAGATATATAAAGCCATCATTCTAACAATAAAACAATGAAATTAAATATGAGTTTCTCATAGTGATATCTTTTCAGTTTATGAAACTATTTAGAAGTTATAACATTTTGAAAATTAAAATCACTGCCTTATAAAAATTTCTAAGATTTAAACATCCTGACCTAAAAATCAAACATGTTATCTACTTGAAGCACAATGACACAAAGTAAAACATTTTTTATCTTGCTTTGCTTCCTGCAAAGTCAAGTAAATATCTATTTGTCATATTGATATCATTTCAGTTTATGAAGTGTACTAGGTATGACGATAAACTTCATCCGGCAGAAAGACCTCCGATCAGGAAATTGGAGGTTTTGAGGAGCATGGAACCACCTGTTAACTTCACTTCTGTTGTTCCCAAGTCCACATTAACTGGAAGGGGTAGCACCTGTTAGAGTCTAAGTTATGGGCAAATAGTGAACCTCCAAAAAAAAAAAAAAAAAATCAGCAGTACCTTCCTATAATAAAATGACCAACAATACATTTTATTTCTATAATAAAATGACCAACAATACATTTAATTTCTATAATAAAATGACCAACAATACATTTTCTTTCTATAATAAAATGACCAACAATACATTTTTTTTAATAATAAAATGAACAACAATAGATTTTATTTCTATAGTAAAATACAATACATTTTTATAACAAAATGACAACGCAACACTTAAAAAAAATTAAAAAATACATTTTTATCGTAAAATTACCAACAATATATTTTCATGATGTACAAACCATATATCTAAAAAAAAATAATATTTACATTTTAGCATAGAGGTTTTGATATGCCGCTAAAGCAAAATCAACCAACCAAAAATATCTATTTATAGTTAAATTACCAAAGATTCCTATTTATAGTCAATTGATCAACTACACATTTTATCTGTAGTTGAAGGTATATAATTGCATTCAAAATTAGATAAAGCTATAAAATAAAAATAAATATAAAATAAAAAGCGGCGATAAGTCGACATTGAATGATCCAGTAAGATTTAAAATACCATTAGACCCAACATATATACCAACATATAAGCCCATCCAACCCCTCCACCCGTTATACAGAATTATCATTAGCCAAATTTTTACTGATATGTGTCCAGCATAATGAACAAAGCGCTTATGTTCATAATTTTTCTTTCACAAAATAAAATTTGAAGGACATATTTCAAAAGGAAATAAAAAACCTACAGATAATAATAATAATAATAATAATAATAATAATAATAATAATAATAATAATAATAATAATAATAATAATAATTGTGGCACATGGGAACATCAACAATCCCTGTTGAGTTGGAACCCTAGGATTGGTTGGAAAGATTTCAGTAGACTAAATGAAGGGATTCCTGGAAGTCCATGCCTCAAAGAAATACAAAAAAATGTTCTCACAAGTACAGCTCATACTTTACGAAGCGCTTTGTCTATGTATTTATTTATTTTTATTTTTTATTTTTTTTTGTCGGTGGAAAGTTGTCATGATTCCATTTCTAACCTTAGGTCCATAGGCGGGACCCGGAAAGAAATGAGTACACGCCAAAAATCAAAGGAAATAAAAACAATAATAATATAACACCCGCTATGACAGAGCGGACCAAAATCTGCATTGGAAAAACTGCAACGTTTATGGAAAGCAAACTACGAGTAATTGGTATGAACTCCACCCAGAATCGGTTGCAAATAGACGACCTGTAACAATTTTATGGGGTTTTACAATACCCAGGAAACAGAACAATCAAAACCTCTCACCCAGCTATCGTAATCATAGGCCACAACCACAAAATGTTCATTCTTAATGCCATCGTAATTCCTGTTGATTGTAATGTATCATTGTAGATATTCAAAACACTATCAAAATACAATAATTCCAGCTGCAACTCCTTGTAGCGATTCATGGTAGCCCAAGCTTTAAATAAATATTAGGTTGGTGCAAAAATAATGTCGTTTTATCACATAGTAACATATGTGAGAAAACGACATTATTTTTGCACCAACCTAATACAAAACAATGTGCTCACAAGTACAGTCTACAACTTACAAAGGGCTTTATCTATGTAAAATGTGTGTGATTTTAGATTTTGCATTTTGAGGGTTTTGTTTTTCTCAGTGTAAAATGTCATAATGGAATCTCTGGCCTTTGGTCTTTGGTTGGAAGCAGGAAAGAAATGAGTATACACCAGAGATCAAAGGAAATATACTACTACTACTAATAATAATAATAATAATAAGAAGAAGAAGAAGAAGAAGAATAACTTTATCGCACTATAGAATACACACAGACAGAACAATCAAATCTAAGCGCTCAGGCACATTGATCAAAGACCACAAAAAGAAAATGTACTTTCTTGTTGACATGGAGGACCCTGCAGATTGTAATGTGGCACTATTTACGTCGCTAGAAAGAAAGAAGAAAAAAAGAAAGGCGAGAATTAAATTTAGGTGATAAGAAGCCATCACGAAAATTACACTAAGCGGTGTTATTTTTCTGACAGGGAAAAGTGGTAAGATTCTTATTTCCATTGTCAAGAAAGTAAAACACAGAATTTAATCTGATTTATGTTACGGGGCGGCGAGTAAGATATATCCAATCTGCCCATGGCAATGATAAAAAAAAGATTTTTTCAAGTTGGATAAGAGACCTCCCGCAGAATTCTAAAGAGATAAAAATAAAAATTAATTAAGCACGCACTGTCCGAGAAAAACAAAAATGTCCGCTGACCACAATGAAGGAAAGATTAAGCCTTTGTCTATATGCAGAATATCATTGAGAGGAGCATCTGGTTATTATCAGGGCTGGCTATGATAGCGAAACTATCTTATCGGCTCAGTAATTGCCCCCAAGAATGTAAATACGTCCAATTGACCACCCACTTGTTTGGCGAAGGCCCCGGGTGATAAAGTCCAAGTGACATTTGGCTAAGATAAAAGTCCAAGGGTTTGTGGTCGGGCAGAAGGAAAGAAAGAGAAAGAAAAGAAAAAGAAAAAAGAAAAAGGAGGATAATTTTTTTTCCTTGAGCAAGATTTTTTAAACCGAGGCGAGTCTGGCCACACCCACGCTGCTGAGCGCCCATTGGCTGAATGGTGGCATGAGCGTTAGGCGGAGGTAATCATGTGAAGAAGGAGGGGAGGCCTGTTGCGCACCCCTGAAGGGATAGGTGTCAGATGCCACTGTGAGAGAGTGGGGAAACCCGTTGACACCCTCTGAGGGCATGGTGAGATACCAATATGAGAACAGAAGAAGGTGAGAAGACGAAAGACTTCCAAAAATGGAAAATAATCAAATTTTCCTGGCCGAAAACAAAGAAGTGTATTGTGGGTTTAGAATTATCAAGGAACCTCAAAGCCCAACAAGCCCAGCCCGGATTTGGTCGGCGTCCATATAAGCAGAGTCGCAGCGAGTGAAAACCAGTTCGAGTTCGAGTTCCAGTTAAGTTCGCAGTGAAGTTCGCAGCTGAGTTGAATTGATTTTTGCCCGCCTCGCAAAGAGTTGACCGAAAGATTCACGCAAATCACGACCTCAACTTCTAGCCAAGAACAATTTATTTTTGAAGAACGACTTAGACTCATACCACCAAAACAAGTTTTACGAATATCGCCTGAAGATACACCAAGAACCAGTTTCTTAAAGAACAAACAACTTAAGATGTTAAGACTCGCCTAACAAACACAAAGTGTCACGAATCCATATAGCGGGTTGGGAAGAAGACGCAGTCCTGTATTCAGCAACCGGATATAAAATATTGTTATACTTTTTTTAACATATTTGTACTTTTCGAGTTATTTTTTTTTTTCTTTTACATATACTTGTGCGGTGTTACCCTTGATCGAACTCGGCTTGCATTACGGCCTGGCGACTGATTGATTTCGTCTGCCTAAGATCAATTTACAACGTGGGTAGGTTAGACTGGAAATCAAAACAGTTACTTCGGTAACCAGACGTTGGAGGCGAGCTGGGAACGACAAGGCTGATACAGAATCTAACCAGATTCCCATCCGAATTAGCAAAGGGTTAAAACGTCACATTTGGTGCCGCGACCAATACCAAGCCAGTTGGTCGTCACAGGACAGGATAGCACGACGGACGTGGCTAGGCAGATGTCACATTTGGCGCAGCAACACCGGGGGGACGTCACAGTAATGTTTCTTTGAAGATCTTCAAAAAAATATCAAAATACAATAATCTAGACATCGAAATCTAAAACATGTTGCTCATTGAGATATAAATAAATCCAGTTGTAGTTGTAAAAACAGTTTGTTCTGACCCCTTTGATATATATTTGATCCAATACTTGATTGAATGAAGAGATGAGCAGATTTCAACAGTTGAATTGTCGCAACAAATATGTAAGCCACTAACCACTTATTGGTAATTTCGTGCTCAACTTGATTGTCTCATTTTGATCTTGCCGATGTGACCTCTATGTTCTGGATTTCTCCTTCTATATATTAGACAGCATTCAACCCCTTAATTTAAGTCAAAGGGAAAGAAAATCTCAGCGGGGTATTTTACCAGCTGGGGACGTCCTTTGATCAAAATGAAATATACTATTCTAAGGATACTGTGCGTCATTCCATTGTTCAAATTTAAATTGAATTTCATAAAAATGAAGCAAATTTTCAGTTGGGGACTTGTGCTCCCCGGGGACCCCCTTCGATCAAATTCATATTGCCGATGTAACCTCCATTTTATGGGTTGCTGTTATATTTTGGATAGATGTCATTCCCTTGCTTAAATTTAAATTTGGTGGTGGGGTATGCCTCCGCGGGACACCTTTTCGTTAAAATGAAATATACTCCTCCAAGTACCCTAGGCATCATTCCCTTGTTCAAATTTAAATTTAATTAAAAGAGAAAAATATTTCAGTCAAATGACAGCCATAGTTGTGAACCCACTTAGTTCTTAAGCATTTAATGCCTCTAGAAATAATCTATGTAAAATATGCAAATAACCTTTTTTCATTTAGATTTTATGTATTTAATACACCTGGTGAAATATCTAAATAATATGTACAATCGGTTCAAAAATATTTAACCCTCCTTTAAGTAATGTATACAAAATACAATGATATATATATATATATATATATATATATATATATATATATATATATAGATAGATAGATAGATAGATAGATAGATAGATAGATAATATTAGTGGTTGATACACAAATATAACTTGTAGTTGATTTTACATTTGTCAAATTTTCTTGATTGTACATCGGTCCTTTTATAAATGCTCTTTGGTTTTAGTTGCTCCCCCATCATCCCCCTTTTTCCTTTTGTTTTCTTTTCTTTCTCTACCTCTCTCTCTCTCTCTCACTCTCACTCTCTCACTCTCTCTCATCTTCTGATTTTTAAGTTTAGATTATATCATCTTTTGTTGTGCGTAGTGTCACCGCAAATGTATAAACCCATTTCCGGTGTCGGTTCTTAATTTGATTTAGGTCAGCTATTCAGTAATGAATTATACATCGGAAAATAATTTATATTTATCTGTATCTCACACATGTAAATTTTCTTTTAGCCCCTCTGTTTAAAACTTCTCTTTGTTAAATTTTACTCCCCCACCTTCACTTTTAGGCCTCCCTGTTCTTTTCTCAACTGCTACCCCTCTCTAGATCTTTCGTTTACCTCTCACATACGTCGCCCCCACCTGTCATTTATACATACACTCTCACTAAATTTTATTTTTTATTCCTGGACTTATTTCTTCTGATTTTTTTTTTAATTTGTAGGACTGATGAATTGGATCGTAATTACGATTCCAATGGAATAAATTATAACCATGAAATATTAGTGTTTGAGCATTTTTATTATTATTATTATCATTATATATATATATATATAAGTGAACATAGAAGTCAACACTTAGAGGCGACAGTCAGGGTGACGATTGCGTCTAGCATGAAACAGACTGTCGCCTGTAAATGTTGACTTCTATATTCACTTTTATATTTACACGCGTTCTATCTCTGATATTGAGCACTGTATCCCATAAATATAGCACATGTTAAGACTATATTTCTTCATATATATATATATTGTTTGATTGATGTGAGTTTGTGGCCCTGGGTTTCACGCTTTTGTCTGACAATCGCAAAAGCGTGAAACCCAGGGTTACAAACTCACATCAATCCAACCAAATATCTTAGCTCTATCCCTGATATTGAGCGCTTTCTAATAAGTACCGCGCATATAATATATATATATAAATATATATTTATATATATATATATATATATATATATATACCGGGTGATTGAAAATTAACAGACAATTTTAAAATAATTTATTTATTAACTATGTATTTATTTTTACCAGAAGTGGATATGAGAGTAAAGCGCTTAACATGAGGTTTTATTTTAAATCCAATATTGGGACCAGATATCGCTACCAACTTCTTGATTCGCCCAGAAATCGCATCGATTTCAACAGGAATTCTTGTGAGACTGAAAACATAACCCCGCCCTTCAATTCTTCCAAAGCCTTCGTTTGGTATAGTAGACATTCTACTTTAATCAACCGCAAAGAAAAATCATTCATATTGTTCAGTCAGGATTCCTAAATGGCACTCATAAATAAAATAGGGTGTTACTTTTCAATCACCCTGTATATATACACTTAGCACTTATGCTATGCAAAACACTTCTTCCGTCTATATCAACAATAAGAATGAAATAAGTCGGTTATGTCCAAAGTTACTTATCTTCATTTTTTAAATTCATTTAAATACAAACAACTGTCCATAACCTGGAGAAGATATAGCCATACGTTGTTTCTTCCTGTTTCTAAAAGGTGTTGGAGATTCAAAGAAGAAATCTTGAAAAGTCACATTAAAATAATTAAATATAATTATAAAAACCAATTACAATTATATAATTCAATGTTCTCTCCCTTAGATATAACATTAAAAATACATAATAGCATTAAGAATTAATTTTTAAATTAATTATAACGGAGCGCGTTCATACGTGTTTAATATAATTATAAGAGAGCGCGTTTCATGCGTATTTACAAAATAATCACAACTCCCAATTACATAAACTTTTGTCTCAGCAATTCACTCCTGAAGATGATCTTGGATGAGATTGAAAGTACTTGGGAAAATAAAATAAACGAAGGAACTACGACGCCTTCCTTAATGAATTTAATATTTACATTATGAAGTTCATCAGAAAATTCGAGAGAATTAAAATAAAAATAAAGAGATATATGACCAGGTTATTCAACCAAACATATGCATATATGTTGCCTAAATAGACACACACGCACACAATATATATATATATATATATATATATATATATATATATATATATATATATATATATATATATATATATATATATATATATCATGATATTAAATCCGTAATAGTAAGGATTTTTCAAATGTGCATTTTCTTGCCCGATTGGAATATACAGTGATCGGTTTTCATGATAAGGCGCACTATATAAGATTACCATTTTAAAATTATTTGTTTATTTACTGTAATTTTGCCAAGAAATGGATATGAGAGGAAAGCGTTTTAAAGGAGGTTTTATTTTAAATTCGACATGGGCAAAAGATATCGTAACCAGATTCTTGATTCGCCCAGGAATCGCATCAACTGATTTCACATAGAACTCTTGTGCAACGGAAGGCATAAATTCTCACTTCAAGTTCTTACAAAGTCTTCATTTGGTAGAGTAGACTTGCTCCTTTAATCAACCCCAAAGAAAAAAGTCACATAATGTTCAATCAGAACTAAAGCCTGCCCACTCATAAATAAAAAAGAGAGTTGCTTTTCAATCACACTGTATATATACACTTAGTATTTATGCTACGTAAAACACTTACTACTTCTATATCGACAATAACAATGAAAATAAAATGCCATATGAGTCGGCGATATCCAAAATTGCTTAGTTTCATTTTTTTTAATGTATTTAAATAGGAATAACTCTCCATAAGGTAGAGATGAGATAGTCATACGTCGCCCTTTCCTGATTCTGAAAGGTGTTGATCATTTTCTTCCAATTGGAATATATCGAGTGATCTGTTTCCATGATGCGACGCAATATATAAAAACACAAGGCTAGAATACAATAGTAATGGCAAAGCCAACCAGTTTTCCTATTTGAATTTTCTGATGAATCATAACTCTTAAGTTAATGATTGAATAATCTCACCGAAAGTTCTACGACAATAAAATATTCCCCATCGCATCATTAAATATTTGAGCTTAACTTATATATATATATATATATATATATATATATATATATATATATATATATATGTGTGTGTGTGTGTGTGTGTGTGTGTGTGTGTTATGGTCCGCGCCCTTGTACCACAGTGATAGAACAATGTAGAACCAATAAAGAAGAACTCGAACACGGATATGGAATAACACAGATATATTACAAACAGGAATATATACAGAGAAGTAGAAAGTGTTAGTATGAACAATCACGTTTAGTACAGAGAACAATGTAGTCTCGATAAGTATCATTATTCCAATGTCTTGCAGTAATTATCTGAACGCGACTCTGTTTAGGACTGCCTCTGACTCGACTTGAACTACTGACTATATTTAGTCACCCCCCCCCTAGTGGGCATCATGTGGCACAAGGCCAGTTTAACGTGGGATCTCCGAGCCCGTGGGATCTCCGAGCTCGTGGGATCTCCGAGCCTGTGGGCTCGGCCAAAAATATGCCCATTGAACCCGCATAAATGGGTTCAGGGTCGGTTTACCTCCTCGAAAGAGAGTCCGCCCTTCAGTGTAGCCTCCTTTGGATTCCTCACGCCCGAAGGCAGAGAGTTCAACCGATCAGCCGGTCGACCGAGATAGACGAACTACTGACGATATTCAGTCAACCCCACGAGGGTTTTATGTGGCACAAGGCCTTTTTAACGTGGGTACTCCGAGCCCGTGGGCTTGGTAAAAAATATGTCCATTGAACCCGTATAAACGGGTTCAGGGCCGGTCGACGTACCCGAAGGAGACTCCGCCCTTCGGCGTCACCTCCTTCGGGTTCCTCCCGTCCGTAGGAAGAGAGTACAACCGAACAGTCGGTTAAAACTTGAACTACTGACGATATTCAGTCACCCCACCACGAGGGTGTCATGGGGCGCAAGGCCTTTTTAAGGTGGGCACTCAGAGCCCGTGGGCTCGGCCAAAAATATGCCCATTGAACCCATATAAAGGGACCGCTTGCGCAAGACAGCAAGCTGTCGTCTTTAGTTCCGTGATATCTATGAGAGATGGAGCTGAACTACTCTTGGCCTGACCCACTTCAGAAAACAAGGACTGTAATAACTAAAAATCCTATATTATCTAGATCCTGTCAATATTAACAATGGGTCTAATTAGTGTTTACCACGGCTGATGAGTTAAGAAACCTCATTAAGAAAGTAGGGAATAATACTGTCGATCTATCTATCTCCATATATATATATATATATATATATATATATATATATATATGTGTGTGTGTGTGTGTGTGAGTGTGTGTGTGTGTGCTCGCGCGTGTGCGTGCGTGCGTGTGCGTGCGTGTGTTCCTGTGTGTGTTTGTGTGTATCAGTCTTTTCATGCTAACTTAACCTGTTCCTTTTATCTATCTAGCTAACTCAGCCTGTTCATTCTATCTATCTATCTATCTATATATATATATATATATATATATATATATATATATATATAGAGAGAGAGAGAGAGAGAGAGAGAGAGAGAGTGGGGGGTATCAGTTTGTTCATGTCATCTGTCTGTCTGTCTGTCTATATATTTCAGCCTGTTAATTCTCTATGATTCAGTATCTTCAAATTATCTATCTATCTCTCTATTTCAGTCCCTCCATCTTATCTATCCCTCGATCTATCTATGAGTGTAGCACATATAAAATAAGTTCTTTCATATAGATGCAGCTACATCTAAAATGTTACATATATATATATATATATATATATATATATATATATATATATATATATAATTGCACACTTGCACAAGCGTGTGTGCCGTTTTGAACTAAGACAATGTAAAATGGTTCCGCGCATCAGAGCAATGTAGTCGCCTCATTGGTGCGAGGTGGTTAAATGGCTATAACGCTGTGCGAAACTGCTGAGAAGTGAGAAAATCTCACCTCCAAAATGGAGCCTCCGGGAAAATATGGGTCTTGTAATGCCAAAGGAGAATCTAACAGTTCAGGAGATAACGAGAAATGCCGAGTCGGGACGCAGTAAAAAGTGGAAAATGTCGAGACGATGCCAAAAATAAACATATAAGATGAACAAGATAAAAACAAATATGAAAAAGCTACGGGGGAAAAAAAAGAAACGGGGAAAAAAAAAGAAAAACACGAAGTAAAATAAAAAAATAGAAATGGTTCGTAGCAACCAAGTAAACTGATGGAAAAATTAAAACTGATATGCCTCTTAAAAATTCAAATATATTTCTTATAAAGTATGGGGAGAGATAGATAGACAGACAGACATACAGATAGATAGATAGACAGATAGATAGATAGATCGATAGATAGATAATGAAGAGATTGACATAGCTAGATCGATGAGAATTCATTTACATAGATATATAGAGAGAGATGGATGTAAATATACTGAGATATATTAGACAGATACTGACATATATATATATATATATATATATATATATATATATAGTGAGAGAGAGCAGGAGAGACAGAGAAAGAAAAAGAGAGAGGGAGTGATACTGAATAATTAATGAATTTCATTTTAATCGTTATTATTTCGCAGCCTCTACTAGAATATGTGTATCCAGTAAAATAATGTTTGGTGTTATAAGGAACACAGATAAATAAATAGGGAACTGACTGATACAATCATATATACATACATACATATATATGTATGTATATATAGTTTATATGCTATTTTACAGATATACAAATTTAAGAAAATGCTCTGTTTGTAATATACAGCATTGACAACGTTTATCAGCCTGTATATCTGCGAAATCTCAAAGAAAATATGTGTCCCTCGACAAGGATCGAACCTCTATCCTACACGGAACCGTCATATAGCCTGACGCGCTATAGCACTATGTACAGAGGAAGCGCCAGCGCAGCGACGGTTTAATTACTGTTTTTAAACTACAAACTTCACATGATTTCTCTTGAACACGCATATCTGCGTATCTTAACGTAAAAAAATGACATCATATATTATGAAAATGAACTATGTCCGACAATTATTTTAATATATATTTTTTCTTTATACTTTATGTTTTATAGATACAAATATTTAAGTAAAATTTATTTATAATAAATAGTATTTACAGTAATTACCAGACGATTCCTCTGTCACTAAATGGTATAGTACTTGAGGCTATATGATACTTTGACCATTTGACAAATGTGTGCGTTTTATATATAAAAAATGCGTATGAAAAACACATCTCTCTCTCTCTCTCTCTCTCTCTCTATCTATCTATCTATCTATATATATATATATATATATATATATATATATATATATATATAAAGAACGGAAGAAACTGAAACTCAAGTAACAACACGGGCTAAACTTGTTAATTGCTGACGCTGTGAAACGTTGTTTTGCTTTGTCGAGATAATCTAGGCATTTAGCACTTTAATTTACAGTTATATATATAACCGAATGGACAAATATAATTTGGTATATCAGCGACCGTATACAAATACATAAAAAACTGTTTCAGTATATATATATATATATATATATATATATATATATATAATTATTTATTTAAAAATATGATTCCTTCGCTATATAAGACTTAAATAAATAATTATATTTAGGCTCTACTTTTGTATCGAGCACTGTTTGTTTTTAAATAATCAAAAAAATACTAAAGAACTTATTTACCTAACGAGTTCTTTCCTATTTTCCATATATTTTCACACACATACACACACACACACACACACACACACACACACATATATATATATATATATATATATATATATATATATATATATATATATATATATATATGTAGCAATGTTTCATTGATGCATCTTTCATTAAATAATATAGACAAGTTGTGTCTATTTATTTTAAGTAAGTTCCTTTCATATTGTCTGATAAGCTTAATAACATTATCATTGAAAGACGAAAGGAAATCACCATATTGATACATTCGACTTACATAAGCCATTATCAATGATGTCAATTACTTTTCAATATATCAAACAATACACGGACGAAACAATAATGATAGTCTTTTTTTGTTGCATGAAAAATTTCAAAGCAAAGACAAACTCGTGTATACGAGACACGGAAGCAAAAATCGCATCCCAGCTCGTGACGTCGCACATGACCGCGTGAGAGTGAAAACGAGAAGTATTAAGTATGGGATGCCGTTGGTATAAAACAATGTCTTCAGTTATCAATTATAGGCATTTAAGAATATTTGTGGAGATTTCGTAGTTTATTTTGTTCAGGTTAGGTTTCAACTGTTTTATTTATATAACTTTAGTTATTTAATTTTTAATTTTTGTTTATTGTTTTATTGTTAATAAATAGACACAACTGGTCTATATTATTTAATGAAACATGCTTCAATATATATATACATATATATATATATATATATATATATATATATATATATATATATATATATATTGTTTTTCTTTCTTTCTCTCGAGTAGTTATATGCATTTATTTTTATTTTCTCAAGTACTTAAAAACTCCAAATTCTTGAGGCCCTCTATATAGGAAAATACAACCAACATTAAATAATGTTAATTATCAGTATAGCAACAATGTTTTAAAAGGTTTATAATAACATTTTTTTTTAAATAATTAAATGTAATTATAAAAACAAATTACAGTTATATAAACCAATGTTCTCTCCTCTAAATACAACATTAAAAGACATAAAAGCTTTAGAAGTTATTTTTTAAATTAATTATAACGGAGCGCGTTCATACGTGTTTAAAATAATTATAAGAGAGAGCGTTTCATGCGCATTTACAAAAATATCACAAATATTAATTACATAAACTTTTTGTCTCATCAATTCACTCCTGAAGATGATCTTGGATGAGATTGAAAGTAGTTGTGAAAATAAAATAAATGACGGAACTACGGCGGCTTCCTTAATGAATTTAATATAAACATAAAGAAGTTGATCCGAAAATTCGAGAGAATTAAAATACAAAGGGACGTCATATGTTTGAGATTATTCAACCAAACATGGATGAATGATGATATGTTGCCTAAATACACACACACACAAACTAGGTTGGTTTTTACGTTAAAAAGTACGTCAAAAACGACATTATTTTTGCACCAACCTAATATATATATATATATATATATATATATATATATATATATATATATATATATATATATATATATTATAACTTATATTATGATTTAAGCTCTACTTCTGTATGGAGCACTGCTTTTTTTTTTTAAATTAAAACAAAAATACTAAAGAACTTCGGATTATTTACCTAACGTGTTCTTGCCTAATTTTCTACACACACACACACACATATATATATATATATATATATATATATATATATATATATATATATATATAATATTAAATACGCAAGTAGTGAGGATAATCCAGTTAGGATCTTTTAATATAAAATACTAAAAAGATAGATACATGAAAAGAGATCAATGTATCAAAAACAGAATAATATTATATATATATATATATATATATATATATATATATATATATATATATATATGTGTGTGTGTGTGTGTGTGCGTTTCAGTCTCTGTGTGTGTGCTAAAGGGAAAACTCGACACAGCATAAAAGAGTTCGGTAATAATTTCTATTAATTTTATTAATTATTATCGAACTCTTTGATGATTACTGAGTTTTTACTTTGATATATAAATGTGTGTGTGTCGTGTGTGTTAATATGTATGTGTGTTTGCGTGTGCGTGTGTGCATGTGTGTTCATATTTATATATGCCAATATGAACTCAGGAGACACATAGTTGTAAGCAGGAGAGTTGTAGGGCACGCAGATCCAATCAATCCAATGTAGGGCACAGAGATTATCTGTCATATATGTGCATGAGATTTATCCATGATATCTATGAAATTCAATGCCGTTCTTTATCGTCAGCTTAAGGTTCATGGTCGCCGAAACGATACTAGAGCCCAAACAAATGATGCGAAGGGTGAAGAGGCGGCTCTTATCCATCTGAGTAATATGTCAAAATCAATATGTATAAGAGACAGAGAGATAGGAAACAAAAGCAAATGACAATGGAATGAAAGAAATCTAACAGAAGAGAAAAAAGATTGACAGGTTGAGTTTGATAGAAAAGATGAAGAAGAAACTTTAAAACAAGAAGGAAATGATTTGACATGAAAAGGAATAGAGGAGAATAGAAACTGTAAGAAAAAAAGATGTAAATAACTTTTTGGCTTGGAATTACTAAGAACTGTTTAAAAAATATAGCTGAAATGCGACGAAATGAAAACTGATATTAAGGAACAAATACATCTTTCCATTAGTCATACACTTTGTTTCCACCAGCCGAGTTTCTACACAATATACATACACACACAATTATCTATCTATCTATCTATCTATCTATCTATCTATCTATCTATCTATCTATCTATATATATATATATATATATATATATATATATATATATACACACACACACACACACACACACACTGAAAAGAACAGTGTTTTGCTATTATATATTTTAATCTATTATCCTGTCTATTGTTTGCTCTCACCAGGTTCTGCAGGCAAATCGTCTGAAACTATCTTTTTTTATAAAACCTATTTATGCCAAAAGTTTTTAATAGATTTTTTTTTTCCTTTCGTTTTTTTTTTTTGTACTCTGTAAATTTTTTTATCTTCTTATTTATTTTTAACGACGTTTGCATCGCTTTTATAATGTTTTCTCTATTTTTTTTTTTCTTAGCTCTATTAATTATCTCTCTACTTATTTTCTTTTTGCTATCGCCATTTTTCTTATGCTTAAAAACAATGAGTCAGCAAAGAGAGTAGAGGTTGTTCGTCCAATCGATTCTGACTTCCGGGTGAATTCCAGTCAAATAGCTTCCGGTCTCCCCCACCTCTCCTCTTTTCATTCTGTTGTTATCATTCCGTTCTCTTTTTTATACATCATTTTAGACCGCTTTATCTAACTACTTTATATATATATATATATATATATATATATATATATATATATATATATATATATATATTAAAATTTTCCCAAAAATATTTTTACACGCATTTTCCTCAGTCAGTGTACATAGCGTTCATTGTGTTGAGTTATCTCCCTTGCCGCTGCCCTTTGCCATGCGCATTTTCTTAGAGGCGCTATTATTGTTCTCACATCAATTCAGTCGGCATTTTCCTAAAGTTCTTTCATTTAGCATTGATCACATGCTTTATTCAATCATTCCCTTTCGTTTTAACTTTATCTAAGTTGTCTGCTATTGTTTATTGTCATATAATTCATTGTCTTATACGTTGAATATGATTATTCATTATTCATATACATTCTCCTTTCATGGAAGAATATGTTTGCGTCACAACCTGTGTAGAACGGCTGCGAATAGCATGTGTTATTAAATTGCAAATTCACAGCAACACAACGTTCGCTTTGTAAGGTGTTGTGCACAGCGTGAACCACACTTTCACTTTTCCTCTGGTTTTATTAAATGATAATATGACCAATTACAGCAAAGTATATATTGTTCCTATAACTTGTTCATTAATTTTATGGGATTTAAATTATGTGTGTTGGTGCATTGTAAGTGATTTACTTTATAGGTGCAGGTTTTGAAGACACGTTCGAACACTATACATTGAAAATTGAAGAGTGGGTTCAGTTGTGATTAGACAGAAGAAAAAACGATTCCTTTTTTACCAGCATAATGGTAAAATGCAATTCTTTTACATTTTTATTATTTATTATTACTTTTATTTTATTTATTGATTAATTTCTTTTTGCCATTGCCTCTAGTAATGCTTAGCATTTAACTTCCAAAATGTTCCGCACATTAGTTTTATTTAAGGTTACACAGAGAATTGTGAGTAATTATGGGCCACCTTGCTATGAACTTGTTATGCTAAAGAATGCACGTCTTCTGAAAATTTGCCATGGAGTAGCAATAGGGCTATAACACTGCGTCTATGGGATAGGTCCTGTAGGGTGGACAATGTCATCCCCACAAGATCCCGGAAGCAATTTTGAGCACTTCGAACTTCCTTGAATTTAACCTTGATCGTCATCACCTGAAGATGGCCGGATGCAATACGGGTCGAAACGTTACGATTATAGCAAGAAAGACAAGCAAAGGCGTACTGTAAGTCGAAGACGGTGGAGATTCATTTTTTTAAATTTTTTTTAGTTTAGTTAGTTTTTTTTTAGTATTTTTAGATTGATTAGTTTTTTAGATCTCTTTGCTTTCTTTTTTCTATTAGATTAGCTAGATTTATTTTTTGTTTTTTAGATTGATTTTTTTTTGTTTTTTTTATTAGCTAGATTATTTTTGGCTCTTTTAAATTGCCTAGTCTTCTTTAGTTTTGTTATTTTTTTTATTTTGTTTACATTATTTAGATAGTTTTTATTAGATTGGCTGGTATTTTTTTTAGTTTTTGTTGTTTTAGATTGTATGTTTTTTTAAATTGTTTATTTTTTAGATTAATTATTTTATTTTTACATTCGTTCGTTTTATTTTTAGCTTTGTTATTTTTTTTAAATTGGTTATTTTTTGTATTGGTTAGTTTTTCAGATTTGTTAGTATAACAAAAAATAACCAACTAAAACATAGTTATTTTTTGGACTGGCTAGATTTTTTTTCTTTTGATTTTTTAGTATTTTTTTTAGATTTGTTAGTTTTTTAGAGTGGTTAATTTTTCAATCAGTATACGATATTTTAATTGCTCGGTTACCATTTTGTCTTGCATTTACTTAATTTACTTCAGGAAAAAATCAATTTACTTTAAATACGGCAAAAGATGAATGAGGCGAAAAAATAATAGGTACTTTGAGAATGGAATTCTGCTGTTGCTTCTGGGAATATAGTTGAAGACTGTGGTAATTACGATATTCAATCAAGTTAATGTCGAAAACTTAAAAAACAAGAAATTGGCTTTTATACTTGATTAGTAAAAAGGAAAGATCTTAATTATGCTCCACAATATATTTCTTTCATTTCATATTTAATTGAATAAAATTCGCCTCAGATCGCGGTCAGGATCTCCATAAACCTTTAGAGTCATAAGGGCAACAGATCCATTATAGATATTACATCTGTGTGTGTGTGTTTCTAAGGTAAAATAGTGTGACAGAGAATCATCTTTGTTCAGGCTAGATTTGCATTGAAAGTTGCTTTTCTTCTGTGGTATTTCCTCAACCAAGGATGTATACACTTCTTTGACGTAGTCTTTTATCCATAACTAGGGTAATAGGTATTTTCCTAACCCAAGTACGTTAGTGTCATTTAAACGAAACAAATTAGCAATGAAATTGAACCAGGAGATTGCGGTAACATTAGGAACGAGGAAACGGTCTAAACCTTTTTGTTTTAAGTAGTGTCGTTGGGTAGCATAATTGTTATATCTTGCCCATTAGGATATAGAGCGCTTTCTTTTACAGTTTATGTTGGGGTCTGGATTGATGTATACGTTCTTCATCTCAAGTTATGTTTACTTTCCTTTGGGGGGGGGGGGAGTTTTTAATATATTTGAACACTTGACAGGATTTGTCTTGGCTTTAGCAATACTTTTGTTCCTTATATCGATCTATCTATCTATCCAGACACACACACACACACACACACACACACACACACACACACACACACACACATATATATATATATATATATATATATATATATATATATATATATATATATATTATAAACAAAACTAGAACTTGTAAAACTTGGGAAGACCCATGCCCTTTATGGCTACATGAAAAACTACACATTATTAAGTTTCTAAATAATAAAAATCTATTAAACAATAGACATGAGTTAACGGTTATTTCCCGACATCATCAAATTTTTGCATTGAATAATTAGCATAAAAACAAACAAAAATATAATTTTTAAATTCATTAGTCCTAATAAATAGTTTAAATGGCCTACAAAAAAAGATAACCCTTTATGAAGTCAAAAAACAAATGTTAGCGACTTACGACAGTTTTATATACACAAAACCCTTTCAGAATAAAATAAAAAATAAAATAAAAAAATAAATAAATCTCCATAGACATTTAACCAGACTAGACGATGCCATCTTCTGCTTTAAATTTTGACACCCAAACCTTACCCAGACTTGACATCTGTGAATGTAACTGAGATATTAATACAAATTATTAAAAGCTTACGCCCCTTTTTCTTTAAAAAATTGCTCTAGCTGTTACCATAGAAATTTTGATTTCAATAATAAATATGCTTATAAAACGCGTAAATTTCAGAAATAAGTTATTCCAAAAAAATGTCGCTTGAAGATAGAACAGAGCTTAGTACTTTAATTCAATTTAATTCAAATAATTATATTGAAGTTTTCAGCTCTTGTTTTGAAACATGAGAACTCTTATGTAGCGTGTTTGATTCATATTTTTAAATAAATAATTATATATATATATATATATATATATATATATATATATATATAATGGACTATCCTGTCAGTTTCGATGTATGAGGATCCGACAACTTAACCAATTGATTCTGTTATGAAATTCTGTGCGATAATCTGCAGTGGCACTTAAGAACCGCTAGTGATTTACAAAGGAGGTCGCAAATGGAGCAAGAGTGAGGATTGTGGGAAGAGATCACTGTTAGATTGGCTGATCTTTTAGATCTTGATCTTGCTTCTTGAAGATGATTCAGACAAGCGGATTGCTGAGTTCAATAAAACATATATATATATGTGTGTCTGTGTGTGTATGCGTGTGTGTGTGTGTGTGTGTGTGTGTGTGTGTGTGACGTCACCCCGGCATCTCATCCGCGCCCGCCGCCGTGCTATCCTGTGACGACCAATGTGACTTGATATTGGTCGCGGCAACAAATGTGACGTTCTAACCCTTTGCTAATTCGGATGGGAATCTGGTTAGATTCGGTATCAGCTTTGTCGTTCCCAGCTCCCCTCCAACGTCTTGTTACCGAAGTAACTGCTTTGATTTCTACTCTAACCTACCCACGTTGTGATTTGATCTTAGGTAGACGAAATCAATCGGTCGCCGGGCCGCAATGCAAGCTGAGTCCGAGCAAAGGTAACATCACACAACTATATGTAAAAGAAAATAAAGTAACAACTCGAAAAGTTCAAATATGTTAAAAAAAGAATAACAAATATTTTTATATCTGGTTATTGAATACAGGACTGCGTCTTTCTCCCAAACTGCTAATATGGATTCGTGACACTTTGTGTTTGTTAGGCAAGTCTTAACATCTTAAGTTTGTTTTTTTTAAGAAACTGTTTTTTTTTTCTGTATCTTCTGGCGATATTGGTAAAACTTGTTTTGGTGGTGTGAGTCTAAGTCGTTCTTCAAAAATAAATTGTTTTTGGTTAGAAGTTGTGAGTCGGGATGCGTGGATCTTCAGTTAGCTTCCTGCGAGGCTGGTCTCAGAGCTCACAGCTCTGCGTCTACGTCTGCGTCTCTCTCTCTCTCTCCAACTGCAACTAACTTCTCTCTTTGACTAACCCTAACTGCCTTCTAACTCGCTGCGACTCTGCTTATATGGACGCCGACCAAAACCGTGGGTGGGCTTGTCTTGGTTTGGGGGTCCTCGATAATTCTAAATCCACCACAAGGGTTTTTTTTGTTTTCGGACAGGAAAATTTACCACTTTCCATTTTTGGAAGCCCATTACTTTTTTGCTTTAGAGAGGTTCTTAAGGGTATCGTCCTCCTAAATTCTTCCTTTCTCATATTGGTATCTCACACCAATCCCCTCAGAGGCGTCAACAGGCCTCCCCTCCTTTCTCATAGTTTACCTTCACCTACCGCTCACGCCACCATTCAGCCAATGAACGCCCAGCAGCGTGGGTGTGGCTAGACTAGCCTCAGTTTAAAAATTTCGCTGAAAGGAAAAAAATATATCTTCCTTTTCTTTTTTTTCTTTTTTCACGAGACCCCTACGACCTGTGGTGTGGTCCTTAATCTCTATCTTAACCGAATTTCATTTGGAATTCGTCAACGAGATTTTCGTCAAATATTCATTGGGGTTGGTCAAGTGAATCTCTTTGTCTCCTTAATGCCTACGTGCTTTCGTCGCCAAAATCTGTCCAGGCAACAAACTCTTATCATGGCCAGCTCTGACATAAAACAGGTGTTTTTCTCAAAACCAAATGATATCTCCGAAGGATAGTTAATGGTTTAATCTTTCCTCTCTTCTTGGGTGGCCTGCAGCTGATCTATTTCTCGGTCAGTGCGCGACCTGATTAACATTATCTCTTAGCATTCTTTTTTGTTGGCCACTTGAACAATTTGAAATTGTCATTATTGCCATGGGCAGATGGCTATCTTTTATTCGCCACCTCGTAACATTAATTAATTCGACAGATCCGAGATCTTACGAATCTCCTATCTTCTGCGGGAGAAAAAAATATACTTTTTCTTTTCGCAAACGAAAACAAAATCTTCAACACTTTTCTTTGTCAAAAAAATAACATCGCTCAGTATGTCTTTTCGTGATAGCTTCTTATCGACTTAATTATTTCAGCTTCTTTTCGCCTTAATTTTTTCTCGCTTTTCATTTTCACGCGACCGCTAAATAGTGTCACACACGCACACACATACACACACACATATATATATATATATACATATATATATATATATATATATATATATATATATATATATATATATATATATATAAAGAGATTGGGTATCTCTGAATATAAGAGAGGAAACTGAGCTGAAAACCAAGTAGAGACAACCTGTTGTTTGCTTGAAGTCAACTTTTTGGCCTGGTGACTGCGTTCAAGCATGAGACAGACTGTCGGTATTTGCTGTAGAGCCCAATGTCCACTCAGATATATTGTAGCGTTCTCGTTATTCATCATGTTACGCTCTCGTTATTCAGGCGAGCACTACGAGAATGGGGTAATTTCAAAACAGTAGCCAATCTTGCTATTAACGCAATGTCTTTCATTAATTAATTGTGCACTCTGGCTGCTGGCGTTTTTATATATTCGTATATGATACGTTAAATTTCCCTTTCTCTGCTGGTAGCTTAGGTGTATGATCTCTGATCGGTTTCGATCCTGGCTTGAAGCAATCGGATGTCTATGTACACTGATAATACAGCGAAACAGGCTTGTGTGTGGATGACTATATGTATAAATATGCCTGTATGTGTGCGTGCGCGCGCACTTATGTGAGTGGATATACCTGAAAGCCATAGTTCTATCATATATAAAACAATAGTTCTGTCATATATATATATATATATGTGTGTGTGTTTTTTCATATGCTATATTTATAGGCAAAAGTACTCAATATTAGAAATAAAGCGTATGTAAATATAAAAGTAGCCATTGAGGTCATCACTTGCCCATAATTGGTTTTGAACTCAGTGCCCACACGCACACACACACACACACACACACATATATATATATATATATATATATATATATATATATATATATATATATATATATATATATATATATATATATATCACCTGGAATCCTTGAAACTTTTGATGTGACCCCTCTCCCAACGCCTACAGATGGGTATTCGACCAAGGAGGGGATCAGAGACTATCTTTCTGTCACATAAAATAATACTTTTGAGCTGAGCATGACATGCCAGTCACAGCGATTGCAGAAATGTAGGATGCAGAGGGAATTGTTCCCAATCTATTTTAACTAGCGTTTACAAAATAACATTTTAATAAAATTAAAAATGCTGTAAATCAGGTAGAATGTGTTAAGAAAAATAATTCGTTTTTTTTTATCAATCCTTTGTCTGTTTTTTTTTTTTTTTTGAAACCGAATCATTTTGTATTGTAAGAGCATTTTTAGTGAGTGAATTAACAATTAACAACATTTCTGGAAATAACAATCCCTATTTTCCGAATACAAGGCCTACTATTAGGTTGGTGCAAAAATAATGACGTAATAATGTCGTCTTTTGACCTTAAAAATACGTCAAACAACGACATTATTACGTCATTATTTTTGCACCAACCTAATATTTAACGCATAGGTGTTACATTTCCCAGTTCTATTTGCGAGTAAGTAAATGTACATTCTTTTGTAAATGCTCTTGTGAAAATCATGAATCTATTCTTTTTTCCCCAGCTATGGTTTAAATAGCAGGACAGACTGGATTCTTTAGCCTTGCTTGCTAAACAGTTTATTGCATAAAGAAGTGGCAACCTACTGAAAGAAAATCTTATACATAGTACGTTATAGATCGAAAGCGACATGGTCGCCGAAGCGTGCGTCACGGAGTGAGTGAAATGTACGATACACGAATGAAATTTGAACTTGGCTCTCTGATTTCTCATTCCAGATTGCTACAACACCCGCACATCCACTAAAAATAAATAAACACAATTCTTCCCTCATTATTGCAAACTATCAACCATACCCATCTGGTCAATCAGAAAAAAACGTTCAATTAGAATGGAGCAAAACAGCATCATGGTTAGATGCAATAGAGTCTATTTTCTTTAATTACTTTAAACTACTTTCATTAAAAAAAACATTTTGAATTAATGCAATTGTTGATATAACAGAAATCGTCTGTATTCATTCAATCGAAGTTAGGAGATGAAGTTATAAAACAGGCAACATGAAGACCCACTTCAGACCGCAATTATTTTGGAGATTTTGTAATTCAATTTATCAGTGTGCTACCAGGGATGTAAAAGAGGATACATTTAAAAAGCAATTGTTAAATTTTATGAAAATTGGTTGAAAGATCAACGAAAAATAAAGAAACCAGTAAAAATCGCCATTTTTCGCTATTTACGTTGGTTTTCCCTATATGGGTGAACTCATTTATCAAGTTAAATGACTGTTAAGCAATCAACTTATTGTTGACTACAACTGAGGGAAGTTTGTATTAGATTTCTTGAAAATTGACGGAATTTTTAGTTTAAAATTTGTGTTGAAAACAATTTGTGTTGAAATTAATTTTTCGTTTTTCGCGGTTTTTCTCTAAACGCAGTGACGTAAAAATAAAAATGAGGTATCGTTGATCTCGTCATGATATAAGTAACCTACATAACGAATTTGAACAAAATTGGAAACAAAGTTGAATTTATCCATTTTTGATCGGCTTTATCGATTATTTTTTTAAATCATCGATTTTTTACGTTAATAACCTATTTCTTACTTTGTACAATGTATATGGCAAGATTGGTCAAAATCGGTTGGATGGATCTCGAGTGAAAAGGTATCACGCAGACAGATAGACACACAGGTATCCTCTGTTTTATATATATATATATATATATATATATATATATATATATATATATATATATATATATAGAGAGAGAGAGAGAGAGAGAGAGAGGGGAATCTAAATGAAATAATGATAAAAAACAAAGGAATATTAATCTACAACCCAGGGTGTCTGAAAATTTTAATTTTTTAATATTTTTTATTGTTCAATATATATATATATATATATATATAGAGAGAGAGAGAGAGAGGGAGAGGGAGAGAGAGAGAGAGAGATTTATTAGAACACAACATACATTGTACAATATTGCATTAAGTCTTAATGATTCGTATATTACTTTTTTGTATGTGAAAGATCGTCAATATTCGGCTTCTCATTAACTAAATTCTTTCACAATCAAGAAAATGGTTTCTGACAATCTATTCTATCAACAAAGTCCTAATTAAAATGATCATATTTCAGAGTCCAAGAACGTGATCTTTCAAATGACAACATAGATAATGCCATCCATCACTGTGAACCCGTGAAACTTTTTCAATAAGTTTCAGTTTGTTACAACTTCTTTCAACGCTTCACTTTCAACTTTTACGTGGTTTGTTAATTAAATTCAAAGAGCAGCCGAGCGATTTGCATAAACTCTTGCGGTCGTTTTAAACTGATATAATTTAGAAAAAGTATAGTATGCAGTTTTTCAAGCTGTTTTCCTTTCCCACAACGATCTGAAGAAACCGTTTTTAACTCCATTTCCATTTCAAAAGGATCGATGTCTCATCTTTTTTGTTTCCTAAAATTCTCATATTTTTGTTTTCTCTAAATATGCTAATGAGAATCCCATTTGTAAAGAGAAACAAAACCCGTATCGGCAAAGAATTTATCCATTGAAAAAGATCCTTTACAGGTTGCAAATTATGTTTCATCAATGGCTAAAAAAAGACATTCTTGAAATAGTCTTCGAGTGTGAAGTTCGTGATTCCATCACTGGCTCATCACCATTCCATCGCCAGCTTATCACCCTCTGCCTATTTTGAAATGGATGGGAAAAACGCGTAAGATTTCTAGGTTTTCCGCATTAGCACTAGCTTATCCATACTCACAACAGCTTTAAGACGTTCGTTTTATTAAGTTTTTCGAGTGTTAAAAAATATATATCATATCAAATTATAAACGTCCAAATGAGACACCATGATTCAATCTGCGTCATTAACTAACGAATGAACCTCAATGGTTCTTTCTTTCATCCTTCGCACTATAGATAACTCTTCCGGTTGTTCCAAAGACTTCAAAACATTTCCCAAATAGAACTGAAGTGGTTGAACACTTAACCTGATTTTCCCGACTGTTGTTGGATTTAGATTTGATTAAGAAATCCACATTTGTCTTTAAATAATCCAGTGCCCCTTAAATGAAGAAAATATAGCGTCTAAATTTCTCAGAACACTGGATAACGTGAAAGCTATTGTTGACAAATTGTTACTGTCGGCAACAGACAGACTCAGAGAATTATTAACATACCACAAACACAGAACATTGGGACTTTTACTTGCATTATTGACATTATTTGAACTGCTATCCTCATCTGCATTGCCATGTTAACAACGTTTCGGTCGTTATACGTTCCGGCATTCTTCAGGTGATTGGAATTTCGAAGGAAACACTTTATTTCGCCCACTGGGGTAGATTGTTCTAGTTCCACGTGCCATGCCTCTTCCGGATGTATCGGTTATTTCCCTTTAATTCAACTCTCCAAGTTTTGGTTCACCACTGCTGTAAACTGGGGATTTGAGTTAAAGGGACATAACCGAGACTTCACAACTTCACGCTGTTATTACTACTTTCATAATATTTTCCATGACTGTATAATATGAGCGTCACATCACCTCGTCCTCGCACAGTCATCAAGTTAAGCAAGGTTGAGCCTGATCAGTACCTAGATAGGTAACCGCTTAGGAATGCCATTTCATGTGAGCACGGATGAGTGTGACGTGTCATCGATAAAGCCTCGGAATTTTCAATCGGAGAGCCATGTTCAAATTCTCACTGGATTCGTTATATTCACTTACGCGGAAATACCCTTGCGAAAGGTATGAATCTACATCTTCCCCCCAGCTATGGGTTAAATAGTAATACTTATATCACTAAACCATTATTATCTCAAAAGATTCTAACAATCTAAAAATATTTTCTGGCTTTAAATAACCCGCAAAGACTTAATAAGCCGTAAAAAATAATTAAACTGAGACTATTTACTAAATACAGGCTAGAGAGCCTGGTCTACCCTGCCATAATACCCAAAGCTACAGGGAGAAGAAATATATTCCTACATTTTCCATGGATACTTTTGACAAAGTGAATGTAAGGAACTCGACTAGAATTCGAACTCGGTTCGTAGATTCCTCCTTCTGTGCCGCTAACCATTAAAGCACTATCACTTTGGTAATATAGATACGGACAAATAACAGTAAATAAGAGATAGGTAGCTGCGTAAGTTAATACAAAAGTGAAAAAAGATGAGGAAATAGCGATTGGGAAGCCATACTTAAAAGAATAAATGTCCATCTTTGATTGAGGAGTGAAACAAAGAAATAAAATAGTAAGAAAAAAAAAAAAAGGGAATTAAATCCGGCGTCTTGTCAAGTTTTCTTTCCATTGTCTTTCGATTCAAAATGACAAGTCATCAAAATCCTGGCGCGAGATAATTTAATACAAATCGGCGTACAATCGAAATGTCTCCGGAAGTTTGACTTCAAAATAATGTCTTCTTGCTTTATTTGCAGCCAAAAAGAGATTGGTAAAATCGGTTGTGATTCTTTATTTCGTTCCTAAAATTTGGGAAGTCTTAAAAACAGGGCATGGAAATGCGACAGCGAAATACGGAATACCAAAAGGTTGCTTCCAAAAGTTAAACCAAGGAACAGGAATAGGTCGCTAGAAACAAAGAAATTAGTACTGAATTGTTATGTGATAGCAATCCTCTTGTATGACAGTAAATACTGTACAATCTCGCCATAGATAATGAGAAAACTGGAGACAGGAAATCTGGAATTCCATGAGAGAGCGAGTAACCATCGAAGAAGTCTTCAAGGAAATGGTAAAAAAAAAAAGAAAGCCTTGTATTCATAACCAGACAGAAACAGCTGAAGCATCTTGGACGCTAAATATGGTATGATGGTGTTTGGGGAAATTATAATCGCCCATAACGGGAAGTAACACAACAGAACGAACAAGAAGAAGAAGAAGGAGAGGAAGCAGAAGAAGAAGAGGAAGCAGAAGAAGAAGGAGAGGAAGCAGTAGAAGAAGAAGAAGAAGAAGAAGAAGAAGAAAAGGAAGAAGTACAAGAAAAAGAAGAGAGAAAATGGAAGAAGAAAAAAAAGGTCAATTATATCAAAGAAAATAGGCGAAATGGCTTATTGTAATATATACAAGGTGAGAGTAAAGTCGCACACCATAGCGGTTAATGGTTAGGGTCGAAGAGGTCCCGTTGAGTGGCCCCCGAGGACACTAGACCTCACACCTTTGAATTTTTTTTCTGTAGAGCCATTTAAAATCAAATGTTTATCAGACGCGGCCAGGAAATATTGAGGAATGTAAATAAAGAATCAGTTATGCCGTAAAAACTCTTCAACTTCTTAATGAATCATGAAAGCACAGAATTGAAATGGGCTTTGTAAAAAGAGGGGGGACATTTTGAACAGCATATATAACAATTAAATAAAAAGTAAATGAAGTATTCAGGTGTAATTAAACTTAAAATAATTTATCACTATGCAGCGGCATATTTGCCTGACTGTCTCTCTCTCTCTCTGTGTATATATATATATATATATATATATATATATATATATATATATATTATATATATATATATATATATATATATATATATATATATATATATATATATATATATATATATATATATATATATATATATATATATATATATATATATATATATATATATATAAGGCTCAAACACTAATATTCCATGGTTATAATTTATTACATTGGAATAGTAATCACGATCCAATTCATCGGACCTACAAATTCAAAAAAATTTGACTTAGTGTTTGAGCCTTTTATATTACATACTTACTCTGTCTTGACACTTGAGTTCTATCTGGATTCTATTCTCTTGAGAATTTACACACACACACACACACACATATATATATACATAGATATATATATATATATATATATATATATATATATATATATATATATATATATATATATATATATATATATATATATATATATATATAAACACAGACACACACATATATATATAATATTAGTGGTATTTAAACAATTAATATAAAGAAAGTATATATTTAAGGGTTTTGTTTTATTAAGGAACGGAGGATTTAAAGATAAAACAATTTAAATTTAGAATAATTATCCATTTATAATTTTAAGGATAGGTTAAATTATTAGGAAAACGAAACCATACACGAAATTCTTTAAAAAAATTAATCAAAAGAGGTTGTATAAATTAGGGGACTGTTATAAGACAGGATTCATATGGAGAATAGGGGAAAATTATAGAAGTTAATTATGGTTATATATTCAACACTAGAAGTGTTTTGTGAGTTTAACAAGTAATAAGGTAAGATTTATGTCCTTATATAAGTATAAACTTGCTACTATGTCTACATTTTATCACTTAGTTTGTTCCTTTGATCTAATAGATTGTATTGATTATTGTATTTTATTATTCGATTTTTTCCCTCTAAACATAGACTGCACCTATTTGTAAGAAGATTAGCACTATGAGCGAAACCTATAATTTTCTAATCTATCTCAGAACTTTTCCTTCAATTCTCCAATTTTTTTTGAAAGGGCTGTTTGGTATTTTAATTTAGAATTGGTAAAGGAGTGCCTATGGGCATAAAATCTCTGTTTCCATTCCCCCGTTGAAATTCCAATTTAAATATTGAAATTTATCATATTTCCTTTACGGAGCAATGGTTACATGGTATATTACCATTGTCAATCTGCATTTGCCCTCAACGCACACACACACACACACTCTCTCTCTCTCTCTCTCTCTCTCTCTCGCTATATATATATATATATATATATATATATATATATATATATATATATATATATATGTATATGTGTGTGTGTGTTTCATTGAATGTGATATAAAATGAAAAACCCTTAAGATTTCTATTCAGTTTTTCTAATGTTCTTACAGGTTTCTATTTATGAGGTTTAAGAAATTAAGTGAGCTTCTTAACCTGTTCGTAGCCATTAATTTTCTAAGCGCTTTCCGATAAATTCCTTACTCATTTTCAAGAGGTTCGCTGTTAAAATGTTTTACTGTCGTCATGTTGCAAGTTGTATTTTTAACCAAGTAGCAATAATTCTAAGCTGTGCTGATGGTAATTCCATTCTAGGCGTTGTCATATAGGGGAAGATTGAGACTTGGTTTAAAATCTTTTAAATAAAGAGCGTCAAGTATCTGAAGCCATCTTTTACATTTAGATTTCCTTAAACGGTGATGTCTACAAGTTTGTTTTTTTTTTTTTTTTTTTTTTCTAATTGAGGCAGGTTATCTTATATGGCTATCTAATGATATTGAAGGGGAAGATAAAGGTTAACTCTAGACTTGAACAGATTTAAATTATAGTGATCAGGCAGAGAAAGCATAAAATTTGAATGCATTAGAATGACACAGGAAACTCTTCGACGTGCTAATGAACCGTGAGTGCACAGAAGTAAAATGTCTTTTGAAAAAGCAGAAGGAGGACATTTTGAACAGCACGTATAAAAATTATATACATAATAAATAAAATTTTCAAGCGGAATTATACTTTTAATAAATTATCCTGATGGTGCGCGATTTTTGCCTCAACCAGTATATATATATATATATATATATATATATATATATATATATATATATATATATATATATATATATATGATTATTTTCTTTTTAAAAATATGATCCCCTCGCGACACAGGAAATTTCCATGTTTCAAAGTTGAAACTAAACTTATAAATTTAATTAAAATTAAACTTAAAAATCCATAGTCTCGTTCCATTGTAATGATGGGTAATTCCATTCGCTGGCATGCACACTTTATAGCATATATTGTAAGTGAAATTAGGCTTGATATTATATTGATAGTGTTGTTTTTGTGGCATCGTGTGACTCACAAATCCAGACTTTGAAAGGCATACGCGCCCACATTGTTGGGTCTATTTTAAAAACTTTTTCTTGAGAGCATATATATATATATATATATATATATATATATATATATATATATATATATATATATATATATATATATATATTATAATTATTTTCTTTTTAAAAATAAAATACCATCGCGACAGATAACATTTCCATGTTTCAAAACTGAAACTAAATTTGTAAATTTAATTAAAATTAAACTTAAAAATCCGTAGTCTCGTTCCGTTATCAAGCGATATTAAAAAATTTCAAAGAATATTACTTAATTTATAAGAACGGACAATATTGATACTATGTGTTGTTAAGGTTAATGAAAATCTATTTTAATTTAGGGGTGGCTGGATTTTAATTTCCCTAGACAGATTATGTATCCAATATATGTGACTTACAATGTCAGCTTAAGTTTAGGTGAGGTGGGGGTGTCTGATAGCAAACATATACTTCCGTAATTCAACGAGTCGTCTGGGTTTTCAGTGAGAAATAATTAGGCTCTACTGCACCATAGGAATTAATGGATAAGTCAAAGAGGTCCTGTAGAGTGGCCACCGAAGTCACCAGACCTCACATCCTCGGATTTTTTTCTGTGGAGGTCATTTGAAATCAGTTGTTTATCAAACGCGTTCATGAAATATCGTGGAACACAAAGAAAGAATGAAATATGAATGCAGTAAAATAACAGAGGAAACTCTTCGACATGTTAATGAACCCTGCAGGTACAGAATTGAAATGTGTTTTGAAAAAGAAGGAGGCCATTTTGAACAGCACATATAACAGTAAAATAACTAGTAAATAAAATTTTCCTGCGGAATTATACTTTTAATAAATTATCCTTATGGTGTCCGAATTTTGCCTCACACTGAACATTTAAGAGATTTATAAACTGATGTTAATTAATAGTGTACGAATGATCTCCGCAGTGACCCCGGAAACTTTTCGTTATATTCTTGTACGTTTTTTAAGCTTTTCAACGAACCAATATAGAAACATAAAAATTTCCTCTGTGAAAAATAAGAATCGCAGAGTATATTTAAAATACGGACAATTTCTAGAAAAAAGATGAATAAAATAAGAAACCTAAACAAATATCAACATATTAGGACACATACTGAGGAAGGGTGGTTTCGAAAAAGCAACACTCACAGGTCATATTCAGAGCAAAAGAGAAAGGGTCAATAATCTGACTAGCTTTTGTGAATGGCTGTCGGAACGTGGCGATGGATTGCAAAAGTAGATGTGCTGCTATGGCGTAAGAGGGATAGGAAGTTGTGGAAGGCCATGACGGTTGACGTACTGACTGGACACGGCACATAGAAGAATATTAGCTT
>OZ010588.1:100786011-100793511 GCA_963932145.1 Acanthosepion lycidas
TTAGTCTCAGAGCTACGTTTATAACGACGCCCATTTGGACTACGCCATTGATCTACACTTCTTACCTGCGACTACGAAGCGTGCCAGTCGATTATTGCTACCGTATTCTACTTGGGTATAGTTGCCAAAACCACTTATCTACTTCGTTCAAATATATCCATTTCCGGGAATATATATATATATATATATATATATATATATATATATATATTCTCGACATCGAAATAGAATTAAAATTGCGTTATGTATATGTGGTTGAGTTGATAGATGTGTATATGCGTGTATCTGTATGTATATATGTTTATGCGTATGAGAGCCTCATCCCAAACAAACTCAGAAGGAAATCCGCCCCCCCCCACTAACAAACATAGTAAAGCAAGCATAAATAGATCAAATTTTAAAATATAAACCTGTTTGTCTGATGAGTGCAAAAGCGTGAAACTCAGAGTCACAAACTCATATCCACACAACTCAACATATTTGTACATATATATATATATATGTGTGTGTGTGTGCGCGAGTGCGCGAGTGCGTGCGTATGTAGGAAGGTATGTAGGAAGGTATCTTACCCTGCATCTCTAATCCTGGATAGAGTAATCCCCATTTTTACATCCCATTTCATAAAACTTCGAAGAGATATCACATTACATATACGTTTTGTTTTTTCCTGTGTTTAAATCAAAATATTGAACGACTACCCAGGTCGATAGTCAATTCGGAGAAGCTAAAAATCTTTGACAACGGATTGGCAACTCGCCAGCCTAATTGCTGACTTTATAAAAGTTGAAATTGGAGCTCTAAAAAGACTTAGTCTTGGAAGACAATGACACCCAAGCGTACCGCCACTTCCTCACAACAAAACATCGAGAAAAATAAAATTAAAAAAAAAAGACATAAAAACGTCATCAAGAAAATTTAAATAGAAAAAGGAAATTTTAAAACGAAAGAAAGAAAATGATTGTGTGGTTTGAGAGCAGAATCTATTTTTCCTTCTTTGGAAGACTAAATATCTACAACAAAAAAAATGCCATTGATTAGCAAATACTGAAAAAAAAATCATTTTCAGGAAATAACGGATAAAATTGTGCAGCTGAGACAAAGAAAGTTAAAAGTGGTTCTGAAGGTAAAAAAAAATAGAAAAAAATAGTGTTGGTCCCTTTATAAGTTTATTTTTGCTTAGGTTTGTTTATTATTGTATTCATGCTTTCCTAAAATTTCCGTATTTTGCATATATCCTGGGACTTTTATTTTCAACAGCGAACAGTTGCATTTTTCTAATTTTGGCTCGTTGAAATACTTCTAAAAGTCAGGCAAGAATATAACTAAAATTTTCCCAGGTCTCTCCAGACATCAACATAAACCACTTTGTCTGATAATTGCAAAAGCGTGAAATATATATACATATGTGTGTGTGCGCGCGCGCGTGTGTGCGTGTGCGTTTGTGTGTGCGTATGTATGCGGGCGCGAGTGTGTGTGTAGGTATGTAGGAAGGTATATTCCGACATTTTTTGAACATGTACTTTAGAGCAAGCTATTTCACCTTTTACTGTTATATAACTACTCCTCCATATTATCATAATCAGCATCCCACTCCTCTTCCTCTCCTCCTCCTTCTTCTTCTTCTTCTATGTGTCGCCATCCTTCAGGGCATAGGCTACCATGGTTCTCCAAATCTTCCTTTTCTTTTGTGACCCTTAGCAGTGTTTCTCCCCTTACTAACCCTAACGGAATCTCCCGTTCTGCCTACACATTCAGTCACTAGTTAGGTGCCCAATGTCTTCTCTTATCCTTGCTCACAATATGTCCTGTGAGTGTTCATTTTGCCAAGCCGCCCTTCCTCTTTACATGATGTCTCTTTCTAATTCTGAGTAGATGTTCTTTTTGTTGCCTTTTCTTCAAAACTTTCTCGTTGCTTCCATCTATAGAAATTACCTGAATGCATCCGTATAACTACATTTCTATTGATTCCCTTTGTTACCATATGAGGTGAGATTGTTCAAAATTCACTACTATAAAAGAGGGTTGATAACCCATAAAAAATTTCACAGCATATGGCAAAGTCTTGGAATACCGTCATATTCTCTTTTGAAGAATAGAATTTTCAAAAATCTTTTAGGGAGATTTCCATACTTAGACTTTGGGAAAACCACTAAATTCACAAGTGAGCAAAGTTTAACATACGTCATCGCAAAAACTCGATGTGTCAAAAAGGATGGTTTTTCACTGAACTAACTTAACTAACAAACAATATTTTATTTCAAACACTTTCTGAGGTCCGTAGAGAGGATGCAAGATTTGCCTGTGTTTCTTCGAAGTACTGGCATTAAAAAGATCGTGAACATCGTATCATATGCAAATATGAAGAAATTTTGTTTCTGATATTACGGATTTGATTATCTCGCCTGGCATTTTTTCAATTGGCATCTCGGTTCCACCATATTACTGTCGAAACAGTTAAAGGTAACCACCTCTTCTACTCCAACAGCTTATCTGATATTTCAGTCTGTGGAACTGCCTTCTGCTTACTTGCTTCCCTGATGGTTATAATCTTTAAATATTCAAATGTAATGACAATCGACATCTTCTGATGCTTTGATATCGTTTCCCGCCTTTCTCTTTATCCTTTCCTCAAACACCCCCTCTTTACTCTTACTCGCGTACTAGTAACAGTCCTGCCTTACTCGAGCTGAAATGCTTTTTTAAAAAAAGTATCGAAGTTAAGCAATGATGACCCTTGTCATAACCTAGATGGGTGACCACTTGCAAATACCAGGTCATGTAAGCTTGGATTGTTTCTTTCTTTTTTTCTTTCATATTATTCATTTTTTTTTCTTTATTTCATTTCCTTCTTGCTATTTTTGCTTTTTTTTTTCATTCTTTCATTTTTTTTTCTTTCTTTCCGCTTTCAGTCCCCTGCTTTGTTTATTCGATTTCTCTTCTTCTTTCTTTTTCTTTCTCATGATTTGTATCTTTTTTCTTTATATCCTGATCTCTATTTTTTTTTTACGTATTTCCTTCCAGTATTGTCTTACTTCCTTCATTTTCCTTCCATCTTTTTATTCTTCCGGTTTTCCTTTCAACTTCTACTTCACTTAAAACAGGAAGAAACATTCGAAAAATAAACAAGACAAAAACTGCACACGACAAACTCTTTTGAAAGAAAAAAGAAAGAAATATGCCTTCACATTATTCATTCCCCCATAGCATTCTTTCTTCATCCAACTTTACAGTTTCGTAAGCAACGGAGGCGTTAACACAAGGACGAATAAACTACAGCAAAATTTAAATTTCCAAACAAAAATAGTAAACTTTTTCCCTTTTCAACTGTTTTCTTTTTAATTTTCTTTTCAATAGTTTCAACGGAAGACATAAACAAAACTTTTTATATAAGTAGGCCATTTCTTTGCTTTTTAGAGGTTTGAAAAAAAAAATATATATATATATATATATATATATATATATATATATATATATATATATATATATACTAGCTTGGAAATCCTAATATTTTTTGACCAAAAATATATAGAAATATGAGCGACATAAAAGCAACAGACATCATATCAAGCGAAAAGTTCCTTTTAAATAAGACTTCTTATTAAAGCAGTCAATAAAAAAACAGTCATTCTAAACAATATTTGGCTTTCATTGACTTTCATTTTATTTTTCATTTTCTCTTTCTTTCGTTATGTATTTGCTTTCTTTCATTCATTTCTTTCATTCATTTCTTTCTTTCGTGTATTTCTTTCATTTTTTCTTTCTTTATTTTATTTCATTTACATATCTATTTATCTGTACTTTTTTCTTTCATTTCTTTGTAAGTAGATCCTCTCTTTGCCATTCTAGAGGTTTAAAAGTTAGATATATACATACGAGCATGGAACGTCCAATATCTTTGACCACATATATTTAGAAATATGAGTGACATAAAAACAACTGACGTCATATAAAGCTAGAAGTTTCTTTTAAATAAGACTTTTTATTAAGGCAGTCAATAAAACAGTCATTTCAGACAACAGAATTTGACGGAGGCATTGAAAACATAATGTCCCTAATGTAGCTCACAAAATATCTGGATAGATAAATTTTACGTCATGAAGTTTCTGAAAGAGAATCACTCCCATCTGCTGCTAAGAAATTTGGTTCATATCGCTATTCTAGACAATTCTTCTCACCTTAAAGTACATTACATATTTTCAATCGTTTCATCGCAGGCAAAGTAAGAGAGTAACTGAAAAGCAGAGGGTTTACTGAGTGCGAGAGAATATTAGCAAATAATTTATTAAGGAGAAAAAACAATAAAAGAACATGAATTAAGAAGACAGAAGATACCGATTGACCTTGCACTTAAATCTTTGGAGACCAAACTGGAAAGCAAGAGACCGGAAGAGAGTTTCACAAGCGAAAAGTGTGATAAAAGAAACTCTTAGCATAGAACTTACGGTTACATCGAGCCATTTCAACTGTAAAATAGTGAGACCTTACAGCCACTCTAGTACCGCGCTTGAAATTAATAAAGACTGTCACACAGAAGAAAACAAGTGTCTGGAAGAGATTTTCACAAGCGAAAAGTGCGACAGAAGAAACTCTTAGCATAGAACTTACGGTTACATCAAGCCATTTCAACTGTAAAATGGTCAGACCTTACAGCCACTCTAGTACTGCGCTTGAAATTAATAAAGTCTATGTAACATAGAGGAAGCTTGATCAGGACAATTATCACGGAATTATTTATAGAAAAGTCACAGTGAAGATACATTTCGGCGGTGTTAAAGTGACTGAAGCCGAGATGTCACATGAATACCAATAACATTGCAGAATTTTTAAATATATATTTGTAGCTCCAGTGTGTATTTGCACTCAGAAGTGGACGTGTAATAACCGAACAGTACTGAATAAAAAATAAATCATGGGATGTGGAAAGAGAATAGTCTATTTCTGTAGATTAAATAAAGTGTTCAGAATTCAGAATACCCTGCAACCCAGATGGTTACACACCAGAGGAAGGTCGGGGGACAAAACGACCGAAACGTTGTGATAACAACCACAAAGATGGGGATCCGTATATAAATAATGATAAATCCTCATGTCAGAAATTCAGATAGAAATAATATATTTGAGAATGACGAACCTGACATAGCGTAAAATCTTTCCTAGTGGCTAATGAAAGGCAAACGTACTGATACATAGAAAATATAGGTTAAAATGTAGCGGAAACAAGGAAAATGGTGTGAAATATAGAAATAGATTAATAAAAATGTTCTTGACGAAAGAAATTTGTCTAATCTTTGACCAAAGTGATATAAATAAAAACCTTCAGCTCCAAATGCCTGCGTCCTGGATATGACGATAAACTTCATTCGATCCTTGGGTAAGACGATAAACTACATCCGACAGCAAGGCCTTTGATCAGGATGATTTGAGAAACGTGGAACCACACCATAATTGCTGGTGTTCCCACGTCCACACTGATCTTGGGTGTTAGCCCCTAGTATCTAGCCCCCATACTGGAATCAAAACGTGTAAAATAGATTTTAATACCAGCAAATCATTTTTTATAAAAAAAATATTAACCGCAATTAATTTTTGAAGAAAAAATTATTACCAGCAATATTTTTTGGAAAAGATATCACCAGAAATACTTTTTGAAAAAAATATTATCAGCAATAAAAATCTTATCGGCATCAAATAACACATTGAGGTTGCTATGCCATAAAACAAATCAAACCAAACCAAACCAAATCCCAATGTATATTCAAATTTGAGCCCAACCAAAAACATAGATTCATTCTCTAAAAACTTCAGACCAATCATATGTTTATCATATACCATTTCCATATTTGGACAGTCTTAGAGAATTCTTTTAATCAGCGTTTATCTCGGGCTCTATCTTCACACATTAGCGGGTTTTTCTTTAGAAAATATGTACTTGCTATTCGCGGAAACTGAATATTCGCGTGTTTTTCTAAAGAGCATATATTCAAATTATTCGCTGCTAACTTATATTTGCGTATTTTCTTCTATAGAACATATTTAAAATATTATTGTATTATTTTCCTGTTATTTAAATGACTTAAAACATATAACAGTCCATTCTTATGGTAAAATTTGTAGAATTGGACCTCTTCATTGTGAATAACAAACGCAAAAACATACGTGATGCTTGGCCTTTGTTCTTTGTTAGGGGCTGCGGCTGGGGTCTTAAAAGTGGCTTATATTCAGTCTGCGGGCATCATCACAGTTCTGTTTTTAAAAAGTGTTTTAAACTTGATATTATCTTGTTACACATATTTTATACAGTATTTTCAATGGTTGTATAGATCTATGCGTAGTTAAAAACGTTTATTATATGTATGAAAGAAAATTTATGCTAAGTGTATCATCACCAATATTATTTTTCAAAAATGTTTTTAAAAGAGTTTGAAATGTTTCTAAAGTGTTTAGGATGAAATTTTAAGATATATGGGGTTTTAACAATTAAAATAGGTACATATAAGCACTTTTAGTGGGGTTACAAGTATTCACGAATTCTAACTATTCAAGGCCGGTTCTGGTCACTGACCACTGCGAATACGGGGGACTCACTATATTCCGAAAGCCATCTTGAGTAGTACTTTGTTACGAAAAAATATTCTAGAAGAGTATGAAAATGCTCAAGATATGGCGAAAGATACTGGACCGTGTTTGGTAAAGAAATAAACTAAACAAAACAAAAGAAAAAACGTTAGAGGAGAAAAAAAAGAAAAAAATCGATTCTTTTAATTTTCGTGAGCGGACATTTGAAGCAACATCAGGTTGATCTACACCTGAATAGTCAGAGTAATACGATAACCAAAAAGAACAAAAATGAAAAACGCCACACTATTTGGATTTATACCGGAAGTATTTGAGCTTCGATAATAACCAGATTATAACTACGGTAGGAGTACACTCTTAGCAATTTATAGATGTATCTTCGTACATCTGGGAGAAAATAAAAATCGAAACTGCAGAAAATGTAGAGAAATCATTACAGGAGAGTGCATTTCTTGGGACTTGAGGGACAATTGTGAACTCAAATAATGGCTTTGGAAAAACAAAAACCTCAAATAGTATGTTAAATAAATTATGGCGCGTTCTTGTATGAAATTTCATGATTTGGTGTGTGAACACATGGGAATCAATTTGCATTAAAGCCATTGACTTTTTTTTTTAAAGAGATTGACAGCAACATTGTTAATCGAAAGGGAAAAATCAAGTGCATCACATGCGTTATTTTGATTCCGTTTGGCAGCAAGACAAAATAGCTTCCACCTAAGATCACACAAAATAATGTTCCAGGCAGTACAGTGAAGTTTATATGGAGGACAAGGCGTTGCCCAGATGTGGCACAACGCGTTGCCCAGATGTGGCACAAGGTTGAAAGTGCAAACCGCACAAATGATTTTCTAACAGTTGCTCTGATGTGGTACAATGCCTAAAGTTTGAATTATCCAAATGATTTTCTGAGCGTTGCTTAGA
>OZ010588.1:100798511-100821011 GCA_963932145.1 Acanthosepion lycidas
TAGTTATATCTATCACTCTTTATATATATATATATATATATATATATATATATATATATATATAAAGAGTGATAGTTATCTAGTTATATCTATCACTCTTTATATATATATATATATATATATATATATATATATATATATATATAAATAAAGAGTGATAGATATAACTAGATTGAGGTAGACATATATTGCATGGACAGAAATGGATATGGAGATTAGAACAGATGTATGTATATATATATATATATATATATATATATATATATATGCGTGTGTGTGTGCATAAAAGTATTCATATATATATATATATATATATATATATATATATATATATATATATGTTCTTATCTACATATCCATTTCTGTCTATATGATATATAAGTCCGACAATTTTTTTAACAAATTTTTATGTTTATACATTCTTTTTATAATGTGTGAAGTCATTTGTTTACTTTTGGAGATATGAATGTACGTGAGAGAATCATGGTACATTGTAGTTTAAAGACAATAAAATCGATCTTGCTAACCGAACGCTCCTCTGTGGCCAAATCGGTGAAAGGCACGGTAGACTAAATGACCATTCCGTATAGGATACAGGTATGATTCCAGTCTGAGGACGAATATTTTCTATGAAAATTTCTCGGACATTCAGGCCAGTAAATATTGCTTAATACTGTTTATTATAAACAGAACATTTATTTAAATATTTGTATCCATAAAAAGAATGTATAAACATAAAAATATCTTAAAGTAATTGTCGAACTTTGTCCATTTCATAATACTTATATAAATATATATATATAAATATATATATATATATATATATATGTGTGTGTGTGTGTGTATTTGTTAGTATCTACATATACATTTCTGTCAGTGCAATATCTATCTTTTCATTTCTATAGCTCAAAGGTGACTTTACCAATTCAACGACAGTGTTAGCAAGCTAAATACGCGTTCCCACTAAATTAACGTTTATATTAATCAGAAAAAAAGAAAAGATATATGTGTATATATATATAACCTGATAAGTCACATTTGAAATTAAATAAATCAAAATGTGTGTTTTATGGGTGTGTGTGTGAGTGTCTGTGTGCGTGTGTGACCTTATATATATATATATATATATACAACGGAATTTTTCTATGTGACATTCGTGTTTGCATATAAAATATATATAACAAATGATTTGCATATATTTGTATGGATGTAATATATACGTATACTTTTATGCGCATATCCTTGCCCATAAAAAAAAGAAATATCACACACACACACACACACACACACATATATATATATATATATATATATATATATATATATATATATATATATATACATACATATATATATATATATATACACACACATATATATATATATATATATATATATATATATATATATATATATATATATATATATATATATATAATTTAATCGGGTAGCATTTATTGTTTATGCTTATTTTGTACAAATTTGGTTACTTTTCGTGGCGATATGGCGGCCCAAACTATTTCACCATAAGCATTAGGTGCACAAGGAAAAAATATCATGGAAGCCATTTTGAAGAATGGCGCGAATTATGGCTAAATAATTACATTCCAATCATTTTATTGACATTGAACATTGGTACCTTCGTCCTCCATTTTAGTGTGCACTCTTTGTTTAAAGAGATAACAAAATAACAGTCAGTGCATAAATACGAGAACAAACGAATTTCCAGTAAAAAAGAAAAGAAAGTCCGATTTGAAATCAATGCCTGACAAGAGCAATGAGTACACATTTTCAACTTCACTTTGTGATTCCTATCAAAAAACATCAGAATTGCAAGCACAAAACATTAATAACCACAGTTCTATCCGCATATATATATATATATATATATATATATATATATATAACTTTTATACCTATACTCTGGTTGAAAATCAATCAGCACCGCAATGCCTTGTCAAATAAAAAACAGCGACACAATAAATTAAGTAAAAACGTAAAAGAGCTCAGTACACTAAGTAGAGCAAAATCCAAAAAGAACTAGTGAGCCTGATCCTAACTACCTAGGTTACTTCAGGGTACTATAGTGATTTTTCAACCGTACCTTAGATGTGGCACAAAGCCGAAAGTATTGGGTACTAGCGAGGATCGGACTCAATACTCAGTCGTAACTGTTCTAACGAAATAAGCTTGCTAACCATTACACCGCCTCGGAGTCCCTCAGGGTACTAACACTTAGTTGTGCATGAAACTCCGCGTCGTATTACCGGTGATATATCTATCTATCTATCTATCTATCTATCTATCTATATATATATATATATATATATATATATATATATATATATATATATATATTGTGTGCATACTGAGGCATCAATTTTTCATTAATGCATGTTTCATTAAATAATATAGACAAGTTTTGTCTATTTATTTTAACTAAGTTCCTTTCATATTGTCTGATAAGCTTAATCACATTGTCATTGAAAGACGAAAGGAAAACACCATATTGATACATGTTTAAATCCGATGTTTATAGGTGCAGTGTATATTTGGGCAGCAACCTTACTTTCAAGCATCATATCATCATCATAATCATCATAATCCTTATAATCATCATAATCATCAACATAATCATCATCACCATAACCATCATAATCATCATAATCATCAACATAATCATCAACATAATCATCATCATAACCATCATAATCATCACCATAATCATCATCATCATCATCATAATCATCATAATCATCATAAGCATCATAATCATCATCATAATCATCATCATCATCAACATAATCATCATCATCATCATAATCATCAAAACTGTTTCGATTTGAGGTCGTGAATTAAAATGTCTCTCATCTTAAGTGACATTGTATACTGATTCGACAATATTTTGCCATCCTTCTCTGTCCTCTGCGAGTTTGTGGATTCCTTGCAGATCTTCCTTGATTGTAAACTTCTTCAAAAGAAAAGTGGGAAAAGTGCCTTGTTCTTTGAATATCTCTGTTCAGTGTTATGACTATGGTGGTTCTTGGATGACCTCTGAACTTTTTTGTAGTCAGTCTTTTCAAAGTAAAACACCATGGTTTAACAAAACCATGGAGTTTTACTTTGAAAATACTAACTTAAAAAAAGATGGGCATTCTGGATCCATTCGCAAAATATATCCAAGTATTTTCCATCTTGTTTTGTATTTTTTAGTATACAACGTCTTAAATAAGTAGTTACTACGTAGCAGTAACTGGAGCAGCCATTACCTACTCCGCCAAAGAAAAATGCAATGTTAAATTAAGCGGAAAATGTATTATAAATTATTTACACTATTTAAATACGTACAATTGTCCTTATCTTTGTTGTTATAACTACGTTTCGGTCGTTTTGTTCTCCGGTCATCCACAGGTGTGTATCGATCTCGATAACTTCCAGGGAATTCCAAACTGAACTTTTTCTTTAATCTACAGGGTAGAATTTTCTCTTTTCACTGCTCATGGCAAGGTATCTTTTCTATTGTCTTATTTTTATTCGGTACTGTTTAGTTGCTGTTTTCAATTAGTGCAAGTAAACATTCAAAAAACTGCGGAAATTGAAGAAGCCTAACGCAGCACCGAAGATACTATACAGCAAAATCCTGAGCGACCCTAAGCCAAAAGAAAAATATATTGACAATGTGAAAAGATACGTGGAACACAGAGGAAACTGGGACGTACAAAGAGACTTTTAGTGACATCAGCAAACGATATCGTCCCAAAGGAGACAGGGCGAAGAAGGAGAAACGAATCGGTGACTGATGAGATTCTCGACATGATGGAAAGGAGACAGGAAAATCTGCCAAGATTCGGAACGGAGTACAGAAAATTGCACAATGAAATAAGGACCTATCTAAGCTAAAGAAGAATAGCTAAAAGAAAAATGTGCAGAAATAGAAAGATTGAGGACTACCAACAAAAAAGATAAGCACAAACAACTAAAGCAAATAACAGGACAGAAGACATGCTCGTCAACAGGCTGCTTAAAACGAAAGAATGGAATTCTCCGATTAGAGAAGGGAAAAAATTCTCCAATACCGGAGCGAGTATATTGGAAAACTCTTCCACGACGAAACAGAACACTCAGCAATACACAGAAATATCGACGGACCTGCAATTCTGAAAACCAAAGTAAAAGCAACACTGGCCAAATTAAACAGAAACACGGCAACTGGGCCAGACGGAATTGTAACGGAAATGATGACAGCCTTGGATGACTTTGGTATAAACAAGATCACCGAAATAACAAATAAAAGCTACAACAGCGGGGTTATACCGGGTGGCCTCAGTAGATCTATCTTCTTATCAACGCCTAAGAAACCAGGCGCAAACGAATATGAATTCCACCGAATAACAAGCCTAAAGAGCCACATGACAAACCTCATCATCCGTATTATGATGAATGGAGCGCACAGTAGAATCAGGCCAGGGATAGGACGGTGACATTGCCGGTTCTTTAAGGACACCGGAACAAGTAACGCGACATTCATGCTCAAAATGGTACAAGAAAGATCGATACAAATGCAGAAGGACATACATCTATGACAAAGTAGGCCATAAGGATCTGCTGGAAATACTCAGCAACCTTGATATGTTCAGGAAAGATACCAGAATAATCAAGAATCTTTACTGGAAGCAAACAGCATGCATACGCATAGGGAACGAGTTCAGTGAATATACAAAAATAGAAAGAGGCGTAATGCAAGGATGCGTCTTCTCACCGGACCTATTCAACCTATACAACAACATAATTCTGAGAGAATTGGAACCCCTACCGGGATTTAGCATAGACAGCCACAATCTTAACAACATAAGATAGGGAGTTGACACAGTACTGATATCAGACACGGAAAAGAAATTTAAAAAAATCTCCTACAGAAGGTAGCGAAGGAGAGTGAGAAGAAGGGACTAAGCATAAAACTGCAAGAAGACAGAATGCATGGTGGTCAGTAAAAGGATGAGCCCGAAATGCGATCTGAAGGTCGGGAAACACTAAGATCAGACGTGGAAGTGTAATTATTTGAGAAGCTTTTTGACAGAGAACGGTAAGTGCAACACTGAGATCCGTAGATGTTTTGGGATGGTCAAGGACGAATTCTAAAAGCTGAGCAGAGTATTGCGTGACAAAATGATTTCTTTAGTAACGAAGAAAATAATACTGAGATGTTACGTGAAATATGTCTTTCTTTACGGTAACGAATGTTGGACGGTCTCCTCAATGATGAAGAAGAGACCCGAGGCAACAGATATGTAGTTCTACCGAAGGATGCTAAGTATATCATGGATCGAGTGTGTGAGCATCGATGAGGTCTTACAGAGGTTTCAAACAAGGAGTAGACTTATACTTAACACCAGGAAGAGGCAGCTTCTGGGACATATAATGAGGAAGGAGGGCCTGGAAAATCTGATACTCACGGGTCGAATAGAGGGAAAGAGAGACAAGGGAAAACAATGCATGACATATCTGGCGGGCTTGAGCAAGTGGATGACAGAACGTGGTTTGGGAGAGGTGACAAAGGGAAGGAACTTGTTGACCGCTGAAAGGAATAGAGGGTGATGGAGAGCCATGTCGCCGACGTCCTAAAAAAACACAGCACATAGAAAGAAAGAACTTATAGTCTTAAACCTAACCTGACAGCTGATTAGGTTGCTACTGCTGCTGCTGATATTTTGACTACTGTTCCTGCTTTTCTTGACTGCTGCTTCTATCCATGTTGTGATTGCTGCTTAACTGTTGTCGCTGTTGAGCCTTGCTGCCATTTGTCTTTCTTTATCGATTCCCATATTGTATTTATTTCCCTGTAGGTTACCCAGATCATTATACACATCAGCAAGGCCGGAGGGCTCAACGACCGAAAAGTTGTTATAATAATAACAATAATTGTAACAATAAAAAGAATATAAATAGTATAAGTAATGATAACTGCTTATCCGAGAAATTCAATCAAAAATAATATATTTCTCTATAAAAAATAAACAAATTGTCACGTGAAGACACAATCCATATTTGAAAATGATGAAACCGATATAGAGCAATTTTTTTGTTAACGATTTATGAAAGCCAAATGTATTTATACATTGGAAACTTTAAATTGAGAATAATTCTTCTTCACAGATATTTGAACAATAATTTCTTGTAATTGCTTAATGTTTTTTCCAGCTTTTAAATTGACATTTCAGACTGATTTTATTTTTAAATAAAACAGTTCCATTGAATGATTTTCATACCTAATTATCATATTTTCTAGGAGACGTTCTGATGGAGAGATGATGATACTTTTTGTTTGAATTTCTGGGATGAAGAATTACCCTCACTTAAGTTCACAGTAAACTCTCCTCGTTCAACGGCATATGCCCAGTGATATCTCGCCTTGTTCTGATTTACAATTGCTCAAGAATTTCTCGCCTCGTTTTCACTGAACAGGCAATATCGGTCCCCCGTACACCGTCGCCAAATTCAAGAATCAACACTTCCTGGTTTGAGTTTAAACTCACAACCGGACGATTTAACACATATACTCTTGAAAGGAGTTTTCAAAAAATACGTCTTCTTTGTCTCTCCTTATAATTTGGGACGATTTGGAACACAACAACGCGGCATAATGGATTAAGTCTTACTAGATGAATTACTACCGTTGTGCTTTCGGTCCTTATTGGGAGCTTCATACTTTCGGCCTTGTGCCACATCAATTTAAGCCTACTACTAGATTGGTGGCAAGATCTCCCCATTTTACAGTGAAAATGGCTAAGTGTAACCGTAATTTACATGTTAACAGTTTCTTCACTTGAACTTCTCTGAAATCTATACCATCTCCTTTCTTTCCAGTCAGATTCGATATTTAACAAGGCTAGCAAGATACTCGAGGTAGATGTTTACATCAAGAGGCAGTTTGTGCGGATAGGTGGTGAAGATAACGTTTAACTCGAAACTTGAACAGTTTAAGATTGAAGTAATCGGGGAAACATCTTGGGAGTAAGTCCCACAGAGCAATTATTGGCGAGAAGTTGTTCGAGTTGAAATTCTCATCGATGGAATACAGAGTGAACGTGGGTGTTTTGCTACACTGTAAGTGACATAGTGGGTCTTGGTCATGAAGTTTAGAAATGGCGGAAGCAAGGAATGCAGTTCGTCGGAGCCCTTTCAAATGAAGTAGCAGAGACAGAGAGCGGGAGAGGCTTGCCACTTTTTTGCCTGTGAAAGAGACGTTGGAAGGGGAAAATAATTTGTCCCCTGCAAGAATTTTGAGACGCCTTTGTACTATATCGAGACTAAAAATGAGGACCGGGCAGTTCTCGGCTTCAGAAATTTAAATGTAACGCCAATCTCGTTTTGTTTGTTTTCTTAAATCCAGTTCTTTTGTTGTTCCCACTCCTTAAAGTGTTTACCTCATATTCTCTAGCACTCAGTAAACCCTTGCAACTGTCTTTATCGTCTTTCTTCGGCTGAAATGATTAAAAGATTATCATATTTATACCTTACAAACTAAAAGCTAATTATAGTGATTTTCCAAGCATAGCTTAGATATGGCACAAGACCAAAAGTAGCGGTCACCCAGTGAGGATCGAACCCACTACTCACTCATTATTGTTCTAACAAGACAAAGTTGCCATCAATTACACCGCGTATAGGCGCCTAAATACAATAAAAATAAAAGCTAATTATATACACCAAACAAATTTCAATATTTTAATATAGTCATGTCCGTTAAGGACGTGGCAACGTTTAAATATTCAAAGTGGTTTAATTTGAGTAAATTTAAGTTTAAATTCTTATCATTTTATTGCCTTCTCTCCTTAATAGTTTTTTCTTTTTTAAATCATATTCTCTAACACTTAGTACCCACATTTGTCTTAGTGACTTTATTGCCTTGCATGGATTGAAAAGGATAAATAAAAATAATTATTTGGGAATGTGAATACAACTGGCTGATTACCGCCCTCCTCCTCATCCAACGTCTGGTTATAAATTTCGCCTGTCCCCAGATATTTTCGATGTGATCATAAAAAGAAAATAGAAACAAAATATGAAGAGGAAAGACTTTCATATTGGTAACTGACTTCATTGTTATAACAAGAAAATATGATAAAATAGAACCAGAAAAGGTAATTCGCAACTGAGAATATGGACGATGTTCTACTCGCTTTACAAATCTCAGAAATCATTCCGCGATAATGACAAATTACACTTCTGTGGATTCTTGTAAATGCGCGATATAATATAATCTCTACGAAAACCTGACGAGCCTCTCCGTATTTCAGAAAGGCAACATTGCTTTATCATACAATACCATATATACATACATATACATATATATATATATATATATATATATATATATATATATATATATATATATATATATATATATATATATATATATATTAAAGACATTTTTATGTTTAACGTTCTTTTTATAGATACAAGTATTTAAGTAAATGCTCTGTTTATAATAAACAGTATTAAATAACATTTACCGGCCTGAATGTCCGAGAAATTTTCATAGAAAATATTCGTCCTTTGACAGGATTCGAACATGCATCCTATACAGAACCGTCATTTAGCTTGACGTGTCTGTCCGCTCGGCTACAAGCAGTAAATTCGACCTTGCCAAACGAACGATCCTTTGTGGCCGAGCGGTTATTCAGGCCGGTGAATGTTATTTAATATTGTTTATTATAAACAGAGCATTTACTTAAATACTTGTATCTATAAAAAGAACGTTAAACATAAAAAATGTCTTTAATAAATAAATTGTCGGACTTTGTCCATTTCTTAATGTATGACGTTATATATATATATATATATATATATATATATATATATATATATATATATATATATATATATATATATATATATATATATATATATACACACTGCGTGCCAAATTATTACTAAGATAACATTTTTTCGAATATTTCAAAAAGCGTCCAATCAATTCGCCCAAAAGTTTCACACAATGTTGGCAAGACTGATCTGCGCAATCACTAAAATTTTTGTATTGATCTGCGGAATGTAAACAAACTGGCGCCATATTTGTTATCAGCACGGTGATTTGACCGTGCCAAATTATTAGAAAGGTTTTGTAAAATTCCTAGAATTGAGAAAACAAAACGTTTATTAATGTTACACATGAATGTTTATGATCAAAAGAATCTAATAAATAAGATAATCAAACAAATAATGGCAGATACACACAAAGGCACGGTTTTAAACAAATTAATAGGGAATGTGATTTCACTATTTTGAAATTACTTGAAAAAGTCGACGATCCATAGAATTTGTTAATTGTAGGATGTCATCTGCTGTAATGCTGTGAGATATGCCAAGAATTGCTTTCAACAACTCAGCGTTGATCCTAAATTGTTGTCCGTTGGCGTACAGTCTTCGCTTCATCATGCTCCAAAGCTTTTCGATTGGGTTCAAATCCGGAGAATTTGCTGGCCACTTCATATTTCGAGGTCCATCGAAGACTAACTGTTTCAAATATTCAGCAGTCTTGTGAGCAGCAAATGAGGGAGCATTATCTTGCATAAAAACAATGGCCCTTCTGAAGGCAACTCTTTGCCTTTTCATCCACGGTTCAAGATGCTCCTTCATAAACGCTATGTATGCATCAGCAGTCATTTTGACGCCATCTGGAACTTTCTATGGGCCCACTAATCATTATGCCTCCACTGCCTTGTTGGTGTCTCAAACGCTGATGGCGATTCTGTCTATTCATTACCCAGCCTTTGCACCATCTATCTGGCCCATCAAGTGTTGATCGAGTTTCGTCTGTAAACAAAACTTTAGAGAAGTCAATCTTCATATTGTTCTCGGTCCATTTCAAGCGATTTTGAATGTGATTTCTCGTCAACGGAGACTTCGATACAAGTTTGACTGTTGTTGCTATTTCCCTCAGATACCGACACCGAGTACTTTTAGACACAGTAGGATCCCCATGCGACTGAAAATCTCTTGACTGGTAAGTCCAGGGTTCTTCGTGGCCTCTCGTTTAAGTCATGACATGAGACGACGTGAAATAACACTCGGCTTACCTTTATCTGCTCTTTTGCGTAGGGTGTAGGGTCGGTGGTGAACTTTTTCACTGCTTGATGACACCTCCCTATAATCTTAGAAATTTCTAGGGTAGATTTACCTTTTGAGAGTTCTGAGGTGATAGTTTTCTTTTCAGCATCACTTAAACTGCTTTTATGGCCCATCTTTTCACTAAATTCTTACACTTTTCTAATAATTTAGCACACTCAAATCACAGTGCTGAAAACTAATATGGCGTCAGTTTGTTTACATTGCGCAGATCAGTAGGAAAATTTCAGTGATTGCGCAAATCAGTGTTGCCAACATTGTGTGAAAATTTTGTGGGAATTGATTTTTGAAATATTAGAAAAAAGTTATCTCGTTAATAATTTGTCACGCAGTGTATATATAAAGTATAAAAGTGAACATAGAAGTCAACACTTAGAGGCGACAGTCTGTTTCATGCTAGATGCAATCATCAGACCTGCCGATTGCATCTAGCAGGAAACAGACTGTAGCATCTAAGTGTTGACTTCTATGTTCACTTTTATATTTTATATTTACACACGCTATATCTCTGATATTGAGCACTTTATCCCATAAATATAGCGCATCTTAAGACTATATTTGTTCATATAAATATATATATATATATATATATATATATATATATATATATATATGTGTAGTCTTAAGTTGTGCTATATTTCTTCATATATATATATATATATATATATATATATATAGTCTTAAGTTGTGCTATATTTATGGGATAAAGTGCTCAATATGAGACAGAGGGTGTGTAAATATAAAAGTGAACATGGAAGTCAACACTTAGAGGCGACAGTCTGTTTCATGCTAGGTGCAATCGAGACTCGTGGCCTGACGATTGCATATAGCATGAAACAGACTGTCGCCTCTAAGTGTTGACTTCTATGTTCACTTTTATATTTATGTATATGTATGTGTGTGTTTGTGTGTGTGTATCCGTGTGTGAAAAACCTGAAAACATAATCTTGTTCTTTTTTGTTTCCTCTCTTTAATAATGTTTTCTTTTTTGTTTCATATTCTCTCACACTCACTAACCCATTGCTTTTTAGTATCTTTATTGCCTTGGTTGGGCTGAAATTATTAAATTACCAATTCAAATATAAACTTGGAAGATATTCCATTGAAATTTTCCTTTTTTTAATCTTTAATTATATTTGAGATTGATTAGTGAAAAGAGGTATGTTTATAATGTTGCATGGAGACGATGTGTTATATTCCAAAGAAATTCTGTTGTGTTCAATCCATCTCATTTTTGATAGCAGGGAGTCTAAGAATATAGAGGAAGCAACTGGAAACCATATCAGAATCTTTCCCAAGAAGATATGTCAATATACAGATAATAATTTAAATATAATCTTTGGAATGTCTTACGCCCCGAAATAACTTCAACGCGATTTAGCTGTAAGGACACAAATTAACACACCCTTGCGTCCCACAAATGCAATGCAAGTAAAGGGTGTTTCATTAAAAGGGACCAAAGTCAGCAGTAAATAAATCAATGTTATTTGTGAAAATATATCTATTTCTCTATTGGATCATGTTAATTAAGTCATGACAATTATGTGTAAAAGTAACATCGCCCCAATATCCGCCAAGGCTTTGGCAGCACACCTCCATTCGATGGTTAACTTTTCTGATGACGTCTCTGCATAGTTGCACATTGATCTCACCAATATGACTTATTATCTCATCCTTCAGCTGTAGAATTGTTGTTGGCTTTTTATCATAGATGTTTTGAGATTACCCCAAAGGAAGAAATCTAAAGGCGTCAAGTCGTACGATCGTGGTGGCCAACTGACTTCGCTGTTTCGAGAGATGATACGACATGGGAACTTTTCATTGCATTTCTGCTTGAACGTCCATTTTAGTAACAGGTTTCGATAGCGTCAACCCGTGGTTTAATTGCTAATCTTTTGATGGTTGAAATTGCCAAAGACGTAAGTTCTTAAATCTGAAAGAAAAAATTAAAAAAATTATTATACACTTAAACTTAATTCACATTTAAAATCGGTCCAAGTTACTGGAACACCTTTTATATATGGATGTCAATGACAAGGGCATATCAGTACAGAAATTGGCATATGTAATAAAGAAAAATAAACTGCTCGAATAGCGTCCATGGAAATTAGACATTAATGTTTCGAAGCTAAAGTTACAACAAGAGAACAAGTAATCTCACGAAGTGTCAAATTTCAGAGGCCAAAGCACGATCCAATTTTGGGGAATATAGCTAACGATAAATAAGATATGACGACTCTCGGCAAAATGTATCATCGAATGTTCTCCGGATTTTATCTTCATGAATATTTAACAATGCATGTCAAGTATCAAAAATTGTTTCCCCGCTTTATTCTTCTACGATATCCATAAAGGCAATCCGTATTGCTGTGTAAGGTACCAGATTGTGGAGGAAAGGTTGAATTAAAAATTATTCGAGGCTAACCGTCCAACTTGGTCTGCTCGAGATCAGCAGTTTGAAATTACCAACTCAGTATCAGTGAGTTCAAACATACATAATCGGTATAAGACAAGACAAAGTCGGCCTATCTATCTATCTATATATATATATATATATATATATATATATATATATATATATATATATATATATATATATATATATCCATCTATCTATCACAGTCTGTTCATATCTATCTATATATCTATCTATTTATCTATCTATCTATGTCGCGCTTTTCGTATGTATCTATCTATATATCTATTTATATCGGCCTTTTCGTCTCTATCTATTTATCTATCATTTGCTTGTTTGTTTCTATCTATCTGGCGCTTTTCGTATGTATGTATGTATGTATGTACGTATGCATGTATGCATGTATCTATCTATCTATGTCGCGCTTTTCTTATATATATATATATATATATATATATATATATCCATCTTTCTATCATCTGTTCATATCTATCTATATATCTATCTATTTATCTATCTATCTATGTCGCGCTTTTCGTATGTATCTATCTATATATCTATTTATATCGGCCTTTTCGTCTCTATCTATTTATCTATCATTTGCTTGTTTGTTTCTATCTATCTGGCGCTTTTCGTATGTATGTATGTATGTATGTATGTATGTATGTATGTATGTATGTATGTACGTACGCGTGTATGCATGTATCTATCTATCTATGTCGCGCTTTTCTTATATATATATATATATATATATATTTCTATCGGGCTTTACGTATCTATCTATCTATCTATCTATCTATCTAACATTTACTTGTTTGTTTCTATTTCTCTATCTATCTCGTGATATTCGTATGTATGTATCTGTCTGTTTATATCGGCCTTTTCGTATCTATCTATGTCGCACTTTTCTTATATTTATTTCTATATATTTATATCAGCCTTTTTGTATCTATCTATCTATCTATCTATCTATCTATGTAGCGCTTTTGTTATATCTATCTATCTATCTATCTATCTATCTATCTACTTATATCGGCCTTTTCGAATCTATCTATCTATTAGGTTGGTACAAAAATAATGTCGTTTTCTCACATATGTTACTATGTGAGAAAACGACATTATTTTTGCACCAACCTAATATGTAGCCCTTTTCTTATATCTATCTATCTATTTATATTGGCCTTTTCGTATCTATCTATCTTTCTATCTGAGTCATTTCCATTAGAAAGAATATTCATCACTTAAGACACCCATCAGAATATTAGTCCAATCAAATTGTTCAATAAAGACATATTGTAAGTGTATTCAGTTAAAATATTTCAAGTATTAAGTCAGGTGGTTGGGGGGGGGTCATTTTTTATATCAAATAAACATTTACGAAAATAATTCTGATTAGTATTTTGTAAAAGTTTTGGAATAAATGCGTAAACTAATCTCACAATTTTAGATAATTTTAAGCAGATCGAAAACTCATCGGCCGAAAACTAATAAAAAAAAGAATAATAATATTCGACTAAACATTTCGATTGAGAAATTAGAACGTTGCCTTTCATTTCAATATGTCTGACAATATTTTGCAATTATTTATGTTATTTTTTAAACCGCGAATAAACCGCCTGATCAATAATTTTTTTCGTTTCTTTTTGTCTATCTTTTCATAATCATTATTACTATCAATTTGATGGTTTCTTTTTTCATTCGTTGCATTTTGTGAGGAAAAAATTCCAATTTACCTTTACACAAATAGGTTAGAAACGCAAGAATGATATGAGAAAGAAAGAGCAATACAAATGCAAAAGGATGTACTCCTAAATTTTATATATTATGCAAAAGTGTTTGAAAAATTACGTCTACAACTGCTCAGCCATTTTGACATATTTGGCCAGGATATTAAAACAATCCAGAAACTGTATTGCCAGCCAACCCCTGCATACGGATAGAAAATGAATTCAGTAAATAAACAGAAATAGAAAGAAGCTTAAGACAAGGATGGGTCTTCTCACCTGACTTATTCTACCTGTACAGTGCTGCGTTTCTAAGACCATTAGAATTCTTAAGAAGATTCATTATTTCCAAATGCTAAGCAAGGAATTACGAAACTGGAAAATTTCGTTAGAAACAAAGAAACGAGTACTGAAATTTTATGTCATATCAGTCCTATATGTCAGTTAAATAGTTATTTTTATCTGTTTTCTTTCATGCGTTTTGTTTTAATTAATATTAATTTAATGTTTTATTTTTCTATTTTTTACAGGTGAGTAAAATTTTCGTGTACTTCAAATTCCGTAAGTTCATTTATTTATTTTTTAATTCCTCTCCCATTTTTTCTTTTTTTTTTCTTTTTAATTACTTATTTTTGGTTCATTTCTATTTATCACGCCATTATTAAAACAATTTCCTTAGTCATACAGGAAAATATTTTTTGAAAATTCCAAGTCGACTCAATGACTTAAAAGCTATTGGCTGCAAAAATTAAATCGAAAACAAAGCAAATGAAGTAAAATTCTAATAATCATCCTAAAGACCTTTATTCCGCCTTTCAATCTTACGACTGCTTTTTAATCTGACCAATCTTCGACTGGAAGCATTTTTCTTCCTGTAAGATTTGATCGAAGTAAATTCCTGTAGTCTGATCTTTCAAAATTTGGTTGAAAACTTTCAATCCCAAATTACAATTCTTTGTTTCTTTTGTACGACTGGTCTCCTGTTATACAACCTTTCTTTTAATCTGACATGAAATGAATCTAATCTATACTCATTCCACAAATCCACGTTCTTTAATTCGGAATTAACTCTTTTGGCATGCGTCATGTGATGGTTCTCGTTGTCCCTTTGTTATTTCGTAAGATTGGTAGATAAAGCGACATTAAAATCACGAAGTAAATAGCATTTCTAAGTTCTCTGTCCGTTCTTCTTATTTACCGAACGACAAGTGATGCTTTCTTTCGGATTCCTATCTGAAGAATCCTTTAACTGAAAGAGTTGCTTAATAGGTTTTAGGATCTGGCATTTCCGCATCTTTTCCTTTTGCCTGGCATGAAGCTGTCACCTCTATTAAAAGATGCTCTATTTGACAAAAGAGCAGTCGAGAGTGATCGGGCCTTTCTATAGAATCAGTGAATTTATTCCGAATTGATTGCCTTTCGCCCCCCACTGGACTTTTAACAAATGATGCATTAATATTTGCATGGTTTAACTTCTTTTTTTAAAGGATAAACCCGATTCGACATTTCGCAACTGTCGTTTTTCATATATATATATATATATATATATATATATATATATATATATATATATATATATATATATATATATAAAGAGGCTTCAACGGGAGATTTAAAATTAACACAGAAAAATGTACAATAAAAGAAAGTTGAGAAAAAAAAATAAAAAGGAACTAGAGACAAATGATAACGTGTCCCAACAAACATTCACGTTGTTTACACAAAGAAGGCTTACGGGACCCGATGTAAAGTACCTCTCTCTCTGTCTCTGCCTCTCTCTCTCTCTATATATATATATATATATATACTGTTTTATTAGGTTGGTTCAAAAATACTGACGTAACAATGTCGTTTTTTGACGTATTTTTAACGTCAAAAAAAGTCATTATTACGTCATTATTTTTGCACCAACCTAATAAATGAAATAATTCAAAATTATTACGGAAGAATATTTTTAAGATGTCCAAATATCTGACTGGATGAAAGGTAATTTAATAATCAAAACAAAAATAAGGAATTATATTAAGTCTTCGGATTTCAGCGAGAAAAAGAAAGAAAGAATGAATGAATGGATGAAAAGAGAAGAAAGAAAGCGAGAAAGAAAGAAATGAAGAAAAAAGAATGAAAGAAACTGTGAAAGACAAATAGCGAGAAAGAAAGACAGGAAAAATGGGGAAATATGAAATAAAGTAAGAGATGGTGGTTTCGCTTTAATATGATTACCGTTAGGATCAGTGAAATTGGGAAAAAAAACTTGTCATTTTCAAATCTTTTCATTTGTACCCACTTACTTCTTTAAATAATGATTCATATTAACATACCGCCATACCTGACACAAAAATGCTCTGGAACACCTGATCTAACTTTTTTTTTCTTAAAGAAACTATATACAGGATGTCTCTCAAGTCTAGATACACAGGCAAAAATGCATATTCTCAGGAAAAAAAAAATTCAACATGTCATTGAATTGGAAAATTGACAAATAACATCTTCAATAATGATTTCCATCATTTGTGATGCAAAGTTTGATGCGCCTTGGAAGATTCACTCCACATTGTCATCAATTTTAGCACATTTACTCTTTATTCGTTCAATCAAGTGTGCTGCATCTGTGATTTTCTTCGAGTACACATAATCCTTTCATCAAGAAGACATCAAGGAAATCGATAAGTTTGTCTACCTGAGAAGCGTTGTCAGTAAAGATGGTGGGTTCAGATGAAGACATCAAGGGCCGAATCAACAAAGCCCGACATTCTTTCAACATCCCGCGACCAATCTCAACAGCCCTTTCACTTTACCTCACGATCTGGATCTTCAAAACCAATGTCGGTCCTACTTGACGGCTCAGAAACCTGGCGGTTAACCAAGACCAACATCCATAATCTTCAGACATTTACCAACTGATGTCTCAGGAACATCCTCAATATCAGATGGCCGGAATTCATCACCAACGGCTAGCTGTGGGAAGGACCATACAAGCCCCAATCGAGATTGACGTCAAGGTACGGAACTGGGGATGGATCGGCCACACACTCCACAAGACTGTATCCCCAAGCAAGCCCTTGACTGGAATCCACAATGTATCGAGTCTTTAGGAATAAGGAATAGACGATAGATTAACCTAATGCCTTACCATAGTTTGTTTTTTTCTTATTACTGAAAGATATTTTTCAAAAAGAAAGAGAAATGCCTATTCCAATGACCTTGAAATTGTATGAGCATAGTTTTTAATTCAGTGACAGACTTCAACATATTTTTACAAAATTAAAATAAATAATACTGTTTATTACTGAATAATTTTCGAAAAGATGACGATTGATTGATTTGTTTTGTCTTTTGGGTTTTTTTGCTTTCTTTTTTGGTTTTTTTTTTTTTGGTTTTTTACGGATTGCCAATACCTTGCTGCTTATTTAAAGCCGGAAAACGTTTATTTTCAGACTGTAAGACTTTTGTGGAGAAAATAATCTTTTTTAAACTGATATTATTTTTACTAATTAACGGCTAATCATTGTGGGGAAAAGAGGTGAATTTGATTCTTCTCCCAATGTTATTTGGACGTAAGCGAATATAACGAACCAGATTGAAAATTAGAACTAGTTTCACAGATTTCCATTTTCAAATCGTTATCTATCAGACCACCACACATGCAAGATTATATTCACAAGCGGTCATCTCGCTAGATACTGACCAGGCTCGACGTTGCTTAACTTTGGTGGTCGCACGAAGACCAGCGTTTGTACATGATATAGCGTTATTTTTTTTTTCTTTTCTCCAAATTTATGATTTTCATGTTCAGTTTATGATAGGCATCGCCGAGAATGAGTGGGTGTGTAATGTATAATTCTTAAAGCTTATTTCAAAATTGGTCAAATATATATATATATATATATATATATATATATATATATATATATATATATATATATATATATATATATATATATATATAAGCTAATGGTCAGAGTTGAATCAGATGTAGAATTTTAAACTTTAAAAATCAGGAGGTCAGTTGAATCCGCTACCTTGGTTTCAACCTTACGGTATCCTCAGTCGATTTTTATCAGTTGACCTACAAACGCTTTAGATTTAGAAATAATTATTAAGGCTATATTATTTATAAAAAAATAGCTAAACAAACGCACGACATTGAGTGTGATAGAAAGTGAGAAGGCGAAGAATGTGAAGATGGAAGAAGAAGAAGAAGAGGGACACTTGAAAAGCAAGTGTACTATAAATGTATCGGTGAGGAGCTAATTGAAATGTACATTGTTTATATACAGCCTCATATGTACTTAAGAGGAATTTTTTAGTATGTATGCATGACTTAGGATTTCTGGTTTAAAACGTTGTTTGTATCCGGAAAAATGTCATCATTGCTAATTTTTCCTGTTGGAAGTTGTTACAAATTTTATTGTGGTTATTATAAGTCTTTGCCATCTTTTTTTTAAATATACATATATATATATATATATATATATATATATATATATATATATATATATATATATATATATATTAGGTTGGTGCAAAAATAATGACGTAATAATGTCGTTTTTTGACGTTAAAATACATCAAAAAACTACATTATTACGTCATTATTTTTGCACCAACCTAATATATATACATACAAATATAGATAACTAGACTCGTTTCGAAAAACCCTCGAATTTTTGATTTGCCAATAATCAAATCAATCTCGAGGGAAAAAAAGGTTTTAAAAAAAGAAAGAGCTACAAACATGAACTTCTGCCGAAAAAAATCGCACAGATGCAGGTCTGAAGCCCATAGAAAAAACCCCGATACGAGTATATATATATATATATATATATATATATATATATATATATATATATATATATATATATATATATATATATATATGTATGTATATATATATAATTGTTTATAATATTATTATTTTGATTTTGATTTTTTTTTATTTCTGGCGTTTACACATTTATTTCCGGGATCTGCCTAGGGACCTAAGGTCAGAAATGGCATCACGACACTTTCCACTGATAAAAAAAAATATTGCATAGATAAAGCCCTTCGTAAAGTGTGGGCTGTACTTGTCAGAACAATGTTTTGTATCTCCTTGAGGCATGGACTTCCAGGAATCCCTTCAATTAGTCTACTGCAATCTTTTCCAACCAGTCCTAGGGCTCCAACTACAACAGGGGCTGTTAATGTTCCCATGTGCCACATTTTCGAGATTTCTATTTCAAGGTCCTTGCATTTTGACAGCTTTTTGAATATCTTCAAAGATCCATTGAAGTCAGCAGGGACTGCCATATCAATAAGGAGGCACTTTTTTGTTTGTGGTCTTCAATAATAATATCTGGGCGGTTGGCTTTGATTATTCTGTCAGTGTGAATTGTGTAGTCACATAGAATTGTAACAGGTCCTATCTCCGTAACCGTGTCTGGGTGGTGTTCATACCATTTTCTTTCAGTTTCCTTTCCGTAGAAGTTGCAGATTTTCCAGTGCAGATATTGGCCCACTCTTTCATGTCGGGTTTTATACTCAGTGGGTGTCAATATCGTGCAACCTGATACAAGATAATCAATCGTTTCTGGATAGTTATCACAGAATCTGCATTTTGGCCTGACACAATATTTTTGTATATGTGCTTGATAATTTCTAGTTAACAAGCATTGGTCCTGTGCAGCAAGGACAAAACCTTCAGTTTCCGCTTTCAACCCTGCACTGCGTAGCCACTGATGGGTACGGGTTTTGTCTACATCAGCTTGTTTGATACGGGCAGAGTATTGGCCATGAAGCGGTTTATCTTGCCATCGCTTCTGTATCTGGTCGGTTGCATTCGTCTTTGCTGTATTATTATTATTATTATTATTATTATTATTATTATTATTATTATTATTTCCTTGCGTTTCTGTTTTATACACGTTTTCTTATGCGTTCCAACCAGAGATCTAAGGCCAGAAATAATTTCAAGACATCTTCCACTTTCATTTTTTTTTGTAAAAAAAAAACACATAAATTACACATATTTTACACAGACAAAGCTCTTCACAATGCGTGAGTTGTACATTTGAGTACAATTTTTTGTACCTTTTTAAAGCAAGGGCTACCAGGAATTTCTTTAATGAGTCCAATGAATCCGAGTTCTCCATCTACTACTGGACTTATTGATGTCCATATATTTTAGATTTCCACTTCAAGATACTTTATTTATAGTTTTCTGAAGATCTTCAAAATTATTATTATTATTATTATTATTATTATTATTATTATTATTATTATTATTATATTTCCTTTGATTTCTGGTGTGTACACATTTCGTTCCGGGTCCCACCCAGAGACCTAAGGTCAGAAATGGCATCATGACATTTTCCACTGACACAAAAAATATCTCATAGATCAAGCCCTTCTTAAGTTGTGGGCTGTACTTGTGGGAACAATTTTTTGTATTTCTTTAAAGCACAGGCTTCTTGGTATCTTTTCAATTAGTCAACTGGAATCTTATCCAACCAATCCGAGGGTTCCAACTACAACGGGGATTGTTGATGTTCCCATGTGCCACATTTTTGAGATTTTGATTTCAAGGTCCTTACATTTTGATAGTTTTTTGAAGATCTTCAACGATACATTGCAGCCCGCAGGGACTGCCATATCAGTGACGAGCCACTTTTTTTCAATGTCTGCGCGGTTAGCTTTGATTGTTCTGTGTGTATTGTGTAGTCTCTTAAAATTGTAACAGGTCCTATCTCCGTAATCGGGTCTGGGTGATGTTCATACCAATTTCTTTCAGTTTTCTTCCCGTAGAATTTGCAGATATTCCAGTGCAGGTATTGGCAAACTCTGCCATGCAGGTTTTAATGTCCAGTGGGTGCCAATACCGTGCAACCTGATACAAGGTGATCTATTGTTATTATTATTTTTATTATTATTATTTCCATTGGCTTCTGGTGTATACACATTTCGTTCTGGGTCACGTCCAGAGACCTGAGGTTAGAAAAGGCATCATGACATTTTCACTAACCAATAAAAAACAAACAAAAAAAACAAACATATTTTACATAGATAAAGCCCTTCGGAAGTTGTGGGCGGTATTCGGTAGAACAATTTTTTGCATTTCTTTAAGGCATGGGCTTCCAGGTATCCCTTCAGTGGGTCTACTGGAATCTTTTCCAACCAATCCGAGGGTTCCAGCTACAACGGAGATTGCTGACGTTCCAATGCCACATTTTTGAATTTTGGATTTCAATTATTATTATTATTATTATTATTATTATTATTATTATTATTATTATTTATTTATTTATTTATTTATTTACTTATTTTTAAAGAAATCAGTTAGTCTTCGAGATTTCTAGAAAAAATCATAAGTATTTTAAAAGGAAAGGAATATTTAATAACGAATTCTATAAACTAGACGTATAAGGGTCAAGCAGATCAGTTCCTAGGAACCGACAGACAGACAGACCGACACCAGCACATTTGATTATAGTGGTGAAGGTTTTGTGCAGGACCATCCACAATTTTGAAGTGACGAATTCAGAGACCTGGTGCACTAAGTGCCATAAGGTCCCCAAACGACACTCCACAGGTTTTGAAATCAGAGTTGTCTTTCTCCTAGACCAGTTGCCATCCAAGGCTATATATATATATATATATATATATATATATATATATATATATATATATATAGAGAGAGAGAGAGAGAGAGGAAGCACGTGGATTTGTTTTAGGATATATATATATATATATATATATATATATATATATGAAGAAATATATTTTACGGTTTAATGAATATACATAATATCCAAGGTCGATAAAACAATGACCGTTCCACATCTGAAGATTCTATGAAATGAGTAATATTCCGAGTAGAGTTATCCACGTTGGATATTATGCATATTCACTAATATATATATATATATATATATATATATATATATATATATATATATATATATATATATATAAAAAATGGCCAAAGTCCGACAATTTATTTATTAAAGACATTTTTATGGTTAACGTTCTTTTTACTGATACAAGTATTTAAGTAAATGTATAAATAGTATTAAATAATGTCTTTAATAAATAAATTGTCGGACTTTGTCCATTTCTTAATGTATGACGTCATTTGTTTACATTTGATACGCCATGACCAGTTATGAATGTACAAGATTCATGGAAGATTGAAGTTTATAAGCAGTAAATTCGAACTTGACTACGGAACGCTCCTTGGTGCCCGAGTCGGTT
>OZ010588.1:100826011-100878511 GCA_963932145.1 Acanthosepion lycidas
TCAAGTTATAGATAGATAGATAGATAGATAGACAAAGATATATATATATATAGAGAGAGAGAGAGATAGAAATAGAAAGACCTGAACATATTCAAGATTGCCAATATATATATATATATATATATATCACGTCATCCACAGACAGACTGTTTTGCTGCTTCACAGCTCATCAGTGTGGCTAGACATCCGGTTGCCTCTAGCTCGGATTGAAACCCGACTGAATTGGTGTCGGCTGGGATGTAGGTGGATTTTTAGCGTATTTATTTTTAGAAACACGCCCAGTGACTGACAGTGACTCAATTCGCTATGCGAAGAGTCTCGCTATATTAGCTATAATAGTCACTATTTACAAACCCATACCTACTCCCAAGAGAGCTCAACTGTTATTTATATTTATTTCAGCAGCCAATATAACGTCATCCACAGACAGACTGTTTCGCTGTTTCATATATATATATATATATATATATATATATATATATATATATATATATGAAAACAACTTGGAAAAGTTCCTAAGCTTGGAAAATGGGTGCCTCATGAATTGTCTGAAAACAACCTCAAATCACGAGTCGACATCTGCTCTGCTCTCCATTCTCTCCAACTTGTTTCACCTTTTTTGGATAGATTTGTGACTGGCAACGAAAAATGGATCTTTTATCGAAATGTTAAGCGTCGTAGACAGTGGCTTGGTAAAGGGGAAGGACCACAGCCACAGCCAAGAAGGGAACTTCATGGGTAAATTTTTCTTCTTTCAATCTGATGAGATCTTCAAGAAATAATCCACTTTGAATTCTTACGACCTAATGCAACAGTTAATGCTCAAATATACTGTCAGCAATTAGAGCGCTAGAACCAAGCTTTGAGGGGAAAAAGGCCTGCTCTAGTGAATCGAAAAGGGGTGATGCTTCATCATGACAATGCGCGACTCCACACTGCAAGAATCACGTTACAAATGATCGTAGAACTTGGTTGGGAGAAAATTCCTCATCCACCTTATTCTCCCGATCTTGCTCCTTCAGACTACCATTTGTTTCGTAGCTTACAGAATCTGGAAGAAACAGCTTTTGTAACACAGGAAGATGTTAAAACTGACATTTGTGAGTTCTTCGAATCAAAGCCAAAAGAATTTTACAGTAATGGAATTAGTAAGCTTGTTAATAAATGGAAGGAAGTCATAGATAATCAGGGAAAATACATTGTTGATTGAATCTGTAATTAAATGTAACATTTGGTCACTTGTTTTATTTATTCAAAATTCGGACAGAACTCATGGGATGACCTGATATATATATATATATATATATATGTGTGTGTGTGTGTGTGTGTGTGTGTGTGTGTGTGTGTGTGTGTGTGTGTGAGAGAGAGAGCGCGCGCATGTGTGGATTTAAACGTCTGGCTAAAGAAATTTGAGAAATAAATACACAACAAAATAAAAAATATTGTCTATGAAGCTGATGATATTTATTTTAGCTTATTTTGACTTCACCGAAGCACGAAGAGAAATAGAACATATGAGAAAAATTAAATAAATAAAAAATCCCCTGTGGAGTGAGTCACACTTCTTTATTTCTCGTCTTTTTGATAAAGAACACAGGCGTGTCCGAAAATTCCGAAAATCATGCTTCGGTTTTGCCGTAAGGAGGCAGGAGTTACAAGGAGTGAAACAGCATGAGAAGAATTGTGAGCAGAAGTGAGGAAAAGGACAATAAAAGTACCAGTTGAACGGAGACAGATATATAGCGATGGATTTTTTTTTTAAAGATTCTAAGTAACGGGCAAAGAAGAAATTGGAAGTTATTTCCATATCGAAAGGTGTGAGAATATGAATTATTAGAATAGAACTGGAAGTTGCATCTAGCTAGATCAACAGTAAAACCACGAGACCTAATTGCCAATCAAGCAGCACGCTTAAATTTATGAACACTAAAGAGAACATTTCCTCGGGTCACTTGTCCTGAAAGTATTTGACAGACGGAAGTGTGTCGCGTCGATGTGAAAGGAAACTGACGTTTGTTTATTTTTTTAATTCTCCGTAAACGCCATGTTATTCTTGGCTTTGCGTGATCTTATTTCCTTGTCTTTGATGTCTTTCCTAATCTATTTATTGAAAGACTTCGAAGAATTGCCCCAAGATTAAAGTCTTCGTGCCTCTTTTAAAAAACATTTTACACGGTCACTTCTGACCAGAGGAACTTTTTTCCTAGAGGTTTTTATCCTATATATCTTCATATTATTATTATTATTATTATAATTATTATTTTTTATTTATTTATTTATTTATTATTATTACTTATTATTATTATTAATATTAATCCATTACTGCATAAGCTTTCCTTAAAACCTTACCAGTTTTCCCTACCTTGCTGGTTACTGATATTTCAACTAACAATTGTAAACATTTTTGTAACCACTGTATAAAAATGGACGTATTGATGGCTGTGTGAGCATACTTCTTCCATTTTTTCATCATTGAAATCTGACTTTCTCGCTCTGGTTGTTTGTCTGTCTCTTTCTCTCTCTCTCTCTCTCTCTCTCTCTCTCTCTCTCTCTATATATATATATATATATATATATATATATATATATATATATATATATATATATATATATACCGGGTGTAAACTGCAAACTTGTCCAGGTAGTATAACTGCAAAATTGTTCAATTGCTAGATTAAGGTTTGAACCGTTGTATCTTAGAAATGATTAAAGATGTGTTACTGGAATTCTCCGAAGTTTCTATAACACTACTGCAATACACATTGAGCAATAAGAATGTATTTATCTCTAAGTTGTAATGATGATGTCTCTTGCTGTTGCAACCTCCAGATACAGTTTTCCTCGACTGTTCCCTCTTTTTTAAACGTATTCACCGTTCCCTTGATGGTTCTTTGAAGCCAGAGTATGAATTTTGGTACCATTACCTAAGATCTAAATGAACTTTTTTCCTCTCACACAGTGGGCTTGACACAAACCGGTTTTAATTTTTTCTATTTCTAGCTGAATAACTCAAAATGTTTTCCAGTGCTTCCCAAAACAAATGGTATGAAGATGGACAAATATCTTATTTGAAAAACTGGAAAAAAATAAACTCAATTAGTTTAGTTTTTTTTTAATATTAAACCTTTTGTGGCATGGGCAATTATCTCATGCTGTAATATGAAACCTAATAGTAGAAAACACAAATATATTAACTGCATTCACCTGCAAAAAAAGATTAAAAATAATGAAAGCTTTAATAATAAAAAAGAAAAGGCCAACTTTTATCAATATTAACTACGAACAAGGCCACAATGTGCTAACCATATTCAGAAATTAAAATATCCCTACTACACACTAAGACATACCCATAATGCTCACACTCAATTAAGCTGAAAAATCGAATCATCCTTCATAATGGCTAAAGGTATAGCCGAAAGCGCTCGGAAATATAAAACATTTGGACAATTCTTACACACCCTTTGTCCAGAAAAGAAAGCTCTTGTTCGAACACAAGAAAAATTAAATAAAAAACTTAACCGTAGTACCTTGTCTGTCTTTTTAATGAAACGCGCATAAACGAAGGATTGCTGCCTGAATATAAAACTATATATATATATATACATATATATATATATGTATGTATTTTTGTATATATGGAATTCACCGCTGAGGATGATGTAGGAGGAGATCGAAACTACTTGGGCAGGAAAAAAAAACGCCGTCTTCCGTGATGATATATATATATATATATATATATATATATATATATATATATATATATATATATATATATGTGTGTGTGTGTGTGTATGTGTGTGTGTGTGTGTAATGAATAATATAGACATATTATGTCAATTTGTATACTGGTCATTTCCATTTCTTCAATCAGTTTCTTGATTTTAAAATGAAATTCAAGGAAGACGACGTTATTTTTTTCCTGCCCAAGTCGTTTCGATCTCCTCCTAAATCATCCTCAGCGGTGAATTCCAAAAACAAACGTATTGTAGATGTGATAGAATTGCAAAATGGCATTAAATATTTGTTATATGAATTCAACATGCTGTTGCTACACTCGTAATAAATTTTGTTGAGTGTTGCTTGTTTGCTTTTTATAGAGAGGGCCTCGAGAATTTAATGTCCTTTTTTATTATTTTCCTGTTGTAATATATTGAGGTTTTCAACAAGTATTTTCCTTGCATCATAAAGGTGGACAGATGTGTTTATATGTTGTGCCATAGAACATGTATCCGACAAATGAAGTGTAAGACATCTTGATAATGTTGTGCTTGTCAAACCAACATACGGACTTAATTTTTGTCAGTAATACAATCTCCCAAAGGACGTTTTAACTAATATACAATGTTGGTGTTTTCCAACCCACTTGTTGACAGAGAAGAGTTATTGCAGTGGGGAATATATTAGTACTTATGAGTTTTTTAGTTTTTTCTTTTTTTTTTTTTTGTAATTAGAATCCATTTAATCACGGTATTCGTAGGTTTGATGAATTGGATCGCGATTACGATCACAATGTAATAAATTATAACCATGGAATATTATATTCTTACTCTGTACTGGACAATAAGTTCTACCTGGATTCTATCCTCTTGGGAATTTATGCCTATATATATATATATATATATATATATATATATATATATATATATATATATATATATTGACCACTAATATTATCAATATATATATATATATATATATGTGTGTGTGTGTGTGTGTGTGTGTGTGTGTGTGTGTGTGTATTTAGGCAGCAAATTTGGGCATGTCTGATTAAATACATTACAAAAATTGTTTTTAGCATAATCCTTTCATATTCACCAATAATTTCCGTGTATTGCAATCAAATGATTCAAGAAATGCACTGTAACAGCGAAAATCCAATTTATTTCGCAAGTTGATCGCCCGATGATGATCTCAGAAAGAAGTAGAAAGTACACGGGAAATAAAATGATTTTAATTATTACAGTGCATTTCTTATCATGGTTTTATTTTTATTGTCCCAGTACTTTTCACTCTCTCGTATTATCGTAAATCAAACACTTTCCGCTACATTTTTGGCTTTGTTTGAAACGTCATATTTTGAATTTAAGATGCGTATAAAATATTTAGAAAGCGCATATATTATTTATAAAATAATTTCTGGTGTTGTTTGGCTCGATGAAAGATGTCACTTACACGTTTATTTAAATCTCAACACGCTACAACAGTTCTCTCAAGAGGAATGACCTGTCACCTGTCAAAAGAACGATATATAAACATGTAAACAATTCTACAGTGCCCCTTCTAATTAGTATCATATTATGTTCAACAATGCAAATATTCACTGACTACAAAGGAAAAAAACGATTAAAAATATTAGCGGCTCTTCACATCAAACGACTGCGTTTCACATAACCATTTTTTCTTTTGGCGAACATATGTGTAAATATCTTGAACCTGTAAGTTTAATGAGATGAGGTTATAATCTGTTTCACCAACGTAGGATGCGGACTCATATCCATTTTAAACTGCAGATCATTGAAAATTTGAACGTTCCATCGGTTTGCTTTCGCGATAATGCATAGCAATTTGTGGATAATAAATAAAAATTATCTATGGAGAAATATAAGTGAGTATATACTGAAGCGACATGGTATAAAAACAAACAAGTATTATAATATCTGTCTATATTTCTGAGATGAGGTATTATGTACACTATTTACATTATTCGGACTATTGTCCTCGTCTTTGTTGCCATATTTATTACAACGTTTTAGCCTTTCAGTATCTGTCTATATTTCTGAGTTGAGGTATTATGTACACTATTTACATTATTCGGACTATTGTCCTCATTTTTGTTGCCATATTTATTGCAACGTTTCGGCCGTTGTGCGCTCCGGCCTCCTTCAGTATCTGACTATATTTCTGAGATGAGGTATTATGTAAACTATTTACATTATTCGGACTATTGTCCCCATCTTTATCGCCATATTTATTACAACGTTTCAGCCTTTCAGTATCTGTCTGTATTTCTGAGATGAGGTATTATGTACACTATTTCATTATTCGGACTATCGTCCTCATCTTTGTTGCCATATTTATCACAACGTTTCGGTCGTTGTACGCTCCGGCATTCTTCAGGTGGTTCGAATGTTGAACTGAATGGATAAAGGCGATGGTTAGATCAAGTGACAGTACCCGAATAGTGTGAGTCCAATACCCAGTTAAGACAGTGGAGATCTTGGAGAGGGGAATTAACAGGATATAACTGATAACCTCCATCCATTAAACATGGCACGTGGAACTAGAACAGTCTACCCCAGTGAGCGAAATAAAGGTTTCAGTTCAACATTCAAACCACCTGAAGAAGGCCGGAGCGTACAACGACCGAAACGTTATGATAAATATGGCGACAAAGATGAGGACGATAGTCCGAATAATGTATTATAATGTTGTAAAAACTTTCCTTTTTCAGAGAAATCTGGATAATACTACTTGCAGCAATATAATCTATGGACCTAAAAAATTGAGGCCACTCACGAGATTTAATATTTAGTAACCTTCTTTGGTTTAATTTAACTAGGGATTAAACATCCTTTGTAAGAAAGAATGTATGGTTTTCAGTACAAGGGGCAGCTCGATACGCGAATTACAAATTGGAGATACCAAAAACAAACAAGCCGAAAAATTTAAATATCTGGGAAACATTCTTGTATTATTTTAGAACATTGTTCTCATGTTGTTTAATATAAATGTTACTTGGGGTGGTGGAGTAGTGGATATAGGAAACAGCTGCAGGTGTGTTTCTGTTATCTAGTCATGGCGCCAATCGAAAGTAACGGATATCACTGGGACACAGTATCACAATAATAAAAGAAATATCTCGTATCGCCCAATTACTGGAAACCCGAAGACGACTGAGATCGTTGTCGAAATTATGTCTATAACGACAGCTATATCAACCAAGGTGAGGAGAACAGTTCGAAAATAATACAAGAATTTTGACAATTCCTCATCTCAGAAATTAAATACTAAAATCTGAGAAATCTCATAACATATGAGAGCGATATTTTAAGGTTTATTGGAACAACGAGAGATGCCTACCAAATGCTAACCAATTTATTCAAACACACAAAAACGAAAGAACAAAGAAAAGGGTTGAATTATTATGTAATATATGCACGTCTTTACGACAGTGAAGGCCAGTCACTTTACTCGCGTATGAAGAAGAGATTTAAGGTATCAGAGATGTGGTTCTAAAGAATAATGTTACTTGGCTGGGTGGTGTAGTGGTTATAAAAGTTGGCTACACATGTGTTTCCTTTATTATTCTAAAAAAAAATTCTGATAACTTTTTTTTGTGAACGATTGTTTACAAAAAAATATCGTAGCTTCAACGGATAATTTTAAAATTCAAAAATAATTATAACAGATCGCGTTCACGCTTGTTTCCAAAAGGGGTCATCAACAGGTTTACAGTTACATTGAGTTTTTCTTCCAAATTCACTCCTGAGAATGATCTCCGAGGAGATCGTCGCCTTCCTATATGAATTTCAAGTATGGCACCCCGTATGATCATCCCAGGAAGAGATAGAAAATACTGGGGAAATAAAAGCGAATTTCAATACTACAGTGCATTTCTTGTATCATTTGATTGTAATATCGGGAAATATATTCGTGAATATGAAAGGATTATGATAAAAATAAGAAGATATAATGTTTATAATTTATTTAATCATATATATATATATATATATATATATATATATATATATATATATTGTTTTAAATAAACATAATTTTATGTACATTTTTTTTCTTTTTTTAAATATCCGGACCTGGGAAATGAACATAAAATTTTGTTCATTTAAAACAATATTCCTCTTCGGTGGTGTCAGGTCTTGGATTCAATATATATATATATATATATATATATATATATATATATATATATATATATATATATATATACGAGACACGGTCGAGTAATGTAATATATATATATATATATATATATATATATATATATATATATATATATATATATATATATGTGAAAAGTGTGTGTATATAAATATAAATAAATAAATATATATATATGTTTAATTATTTATATATATGCGCGGTACTTATTAGAAAGCGCTCAATATCAGAGATAGAGCTAACATATATATATATATATATATATATATATATATATGTGTGTGTGTGTGTGTGTGTGTGTGTGTGTGTGTGTGTGTGTGGGCGCGCAATTATATAAAAAAATAGGAAAGAAACGTTAGGTTAATAAACCGAAGTTCTTTACTATTTTTTTTATTTTTAAAAAGACAGTGCTCAATACAAAAACAGAGCCTAAATTATAATTATTTTTTAAAAATATGATTCCATCGCTACATAAGAGTTCTCATGTTTCAAAAACAGAAGTTAAAAAGCCAGCTCTGTTTCATCCTCAAGCGAGGATGAAACAGAGCTTCGAATCATATTTTTAACACACACACACATACACGCACACATGTATGTATATATATATATCTATATATATATATATATATATATATATATATATATATATGAGAGACGAGGCATGGTGTAATAGTGGATTGAGGAATCGGAGGGGCAAGTCCAAATTCCAGTGGAATCCATTACATTCACTTATATGCTAATACCCTTCTCCCATCAGCTGTTGGTAAACAGACTGGGTTCTATAGCAACTGGTCTGAGAAGGACAACTCTGAAATCAGAACCTTTGTTCGGGGTACTTTGTATTCGACAATTTTTGGTTCCGCACAAAAACTACTATTATCAAATCATATGTGCTATCAGATCCTAAGAACTCTCATACATCGAATACGACGGGCGAGTCATATATATATATATATATATATATATATATATATATATATATATATATATATATATATATATATATATATATATATATATATATATCAGTCCGTCCTGCTATTTACTCACAGCTGGCAGAGTGTTGGAGGCATACCTTTCCCAAGGTTATTAGCACGTAAGGATTCGACTAGAATTCGAACTCAGTTTTCATATTCTTTAATCTGAGTCGCTATTCATTACTCTACCGTTCCTCCTCTATGACAGACGGATTAATATGACAGCGATATTTTAAGGTTTATTGGAACAGCGGAAGATGCCTAAAAATGCTAAGCAATGTATTAAAACATGCAAAAAAAAACGAAAAAAAAAACAAGACAAGTGTTGAATTCTTATGTAATATTGGCCCTTCTATCCCGGCAATGAATGCCGATCAGCGTTCACACATATAAAGAAACGATTTAAGGCAACAGAGATGTGGTTATAAACAATAATTCTGAGAAAATCTTAGACAGAGAATGTAAGAAACGATAAAATTTTCAGAAAATGAAAAGAAAAAGAACACTTTTTTATCATTTCGCTCCCAGGAAAGGTGGGTAATGCCACTAGTAATTTTCAGAAAATGAAAAGAAAAAGAACACTTTTTTATCATTTCGCACCCAGGAAAGGTGGGTAATGCCACTAGTACGAAGTGCGGAGGGGGGGGTACAAGGAGTGAATGTGAAAGAGAAGACTAATAATAAGAAGGATTTAGGAAAGGACAAAATTTTGGTTTTGTTTGGTTTGGTTTGTTTTATTTTACGGCATATCAACAACTCAATGGGTTATTCAATGCCGACAAGACTTTTATTGATGGTAATATTTTTTTCGAAATTTATTATTGGTAATATTTTTTAAAAACTTATTTTTATTCTTTTATAGTGATTTGAGCCCCTGGGGGTTTAATTATTTGCCCATAGCTGGGACCCTGACAAGTACTACTACCTCGGCTCAGCAATTAAGGAGTAGTAGTATGCTCTTCAAAACCTTCTGATCAGAGGCCTTGCTCTCGGACGTAGTTTAACGTCTTACCCAGGACGCAGATGTAGTTTATCTTCATACCCAGGATGGGACAAAAGTTGTACGGGATTCAAGAAAACAGAAGTTAACGGTTGCTATTGCATTTAAAATTTTGAAGTAGACGGAAATGAGTTTAATAGCTGCTAAGTGCGTGAAAAGAAATTGTTAGAGTGAAAGTTGCGGTTGCATTTAACTATATTGACGGCAAAAGTGGAGAACCTAATTACCAATCTAGTAGCACGTTTAAAATAGCGTATTTAGGGCTCCAGGAAAAAAAAACTCGTTAGAACAGTTGTAGAAAATTCAGAGGGAAGCCACGTCACGTCGGGAAGAAAATCACTGAAGTCGAGATGCTAGGTCAGGTTCGATTATATTACAAATCGTTCTTGGAATTTAATCAAGAACTTCTAGATGAAAAGCAGAGACACCAGAGCAGATATGACAACAGTATGGAATGCACGGTCGAATAACAGATTTGTAAATGTGAAAGATGGATTCTGACGAGAAAAATCTCCTGGCACGACACAATGACCCAACTTTCCTAGCAGTAGATGCAGCTATTAATACGATGTAGTCTCTCTACTTCATTTCAGTGGAAAACGTAAGGCCAAGGAGGCGTAGTCTGTTGCACTCCTGGAGTCTAACGTCAGTTATAGTGATATAATCAGAATCAGGAGCGGTTTAAATACCTTAGACGTATAATAAAGAAACCAGAAAATTTATCACACTTAGGATATATTGAGGACAAGTGTGACCGAGAGAAACCTACACAACGAGCTTTTGTGATTAGGTAGCAGAACAGGGAATGAGAAGGATAAGAAAAGAGTGCTGAACTGTTATTTAATTTTGGTCTTCCTATATGCAAGTGAATGCTGGACAGTCTCCTCACAGATGAAGAAGAGACTTGAGGCAACAGAAATGTGGTTCTACAGAAGGATGCTGAGAAAACTGAATACGTGAGCAACAACAGAGTTTTAGAGAAAATAGAAACATAAAGAACGCTTATACTTAGAAACCGAAAGAGACAACGGCATTTTGTAGAGGCCATGAGGAGGAAAGAGGGCTTGGGGAATTTGCCACTCTCGGGGTATATTGAAGGTAACAGAGAGGATAGCAACGAATCACCTACCTAAGGTGCTTGTGTACATGGTTGGGAAAAATTTAATTAACCGAGATAACAAAAAGACAGATCTTACTAAGAGCTACAAAGGACAAGGAATTGTGGAGGGCCATACTCATCAACGTTCTGAAGGGTCACGTCACATACAAGATTAGTTAAAATTGCTGATGAAAAATATGATTAAAACAAATGAAAAAAACAACAACAAAAATTTTATCTGACAACTCAATAGATTTTCTTACACAAAGTTTCGGTCAAATACGGTCTGGTCATCGTCAGTTTTCCATCGTTTGGATAATATGTGATATCTGTTGGTATCTTTTGTTTTTATCTGTGATGCCAGATTTTAGTATATAACACAATGGTAGTGTTAATAATGATTAAAAATCATTTGACCATGATATAATAATATGTAGATACCTTCACTTTCTCGCTGAAAAAAAAACAGCATAGCATGATGAAAATAAGCCCCAAACTTAATTTAAGAAAGGTTTTATAGTCAAAATGTTTATATAATTATTAAGAGGAAAGCTCAAAGTATTTTTGTCAGTTTATTAAATTTTTAATTCCTTTCTAGCACGTTTGAAATTTTGGTTAAAATCATGTTTTTTTTTGTTTTGTTTTTTTCGTCGGCTTAATATATACGATTAGCATGTTAGTGTATTTTTCCGGTGTAAAATACATTAATTCTTGCAAAAATCAAATAGTTATTGGATTTTAATGAAACTTTCAAGACTTATTTACAGATGAATGAAATTATGTCTGAATTTTTTTCTTTAGAAAATCTTGGTAATTTTTTTTCTTTTGACATATGTTACACTCTACTTTTTAATCGTGAAATTTCAAAAAATTAAAAATTTATTTTATTAGTTAGAAGCAGGACTCCTTGCAGAATGTAAATCACCATTTTATTTTTTCAAACTACTATTTTCCCGAAAATCTGCTTCTAATCATAAAATAATTTTAATCCTAAAATAAAAAATGCAATAAACGCCTGTCATAATTTAATTAAAAAAGCTTTTAATTGCTTTTATAAATAAAATTTTTAAGGACACTATTGTCTCAAGAAAAACAAATTCGATGGATAATGAATTTTTACAAGAATTGTTTTCATTTTTTTTTTAATTATAATAATTTATAATATATATATTTTTTTAAATTTCACATTACTTTCATCCAGTTAGGTTATATTTTTATTAAGTGAAAAATATATTTACTCAACAAAAATTGAAAAGCTTAAGAAAAATCATTTTGCCCCAAGATTTTTCAAATAATTTTTCATTTTTTTGTTATGTATATAAATATTACATAACGTGGCCATGTTTGAAAGTATGGTCGACCATATATAACATTATCAAAAAATAAGAACGATGACTACAGTAAATTCCTAGTTAACATTCCTAAAATTAGATTACCGAGAATAATTTCCAATATTTTAAAAATTACTGAGTAGTAAAAAATTACGTTAAAAAAGCGCTCACGACATTTTCTTAAATCATGTTTTGCACCTAAAGTCTCCGTAAAACAACAGATATTATGACATGACCTATCATCGCCTTGTCATTCACGTAAAATATGCCGACGACGGTTAAAAACACAGCTACTGTTTGGTTTTAAAAATAGATTTCTGTGTTATTTTAAACTTAAATTAAATAATAGTTGTTTCAAATCTAATTAATTATACTTTAAATTGGCTAAGATTCCTCAACTGAATATTCGGAAAAGTATATTTTATTTATGAAAGATTTTTTTAATGTACAGAATTTCATTTCGATTAAAAAAAACTAAAAAAAAGGCCGCTAATCAGCTACTTTAGAAAAAATCGAGTTCAATCAATATAATTTGTTTGAAATACACAAGAGTATACGGGAAATAGTAAACTGCTTACAAGAAATAGTAAATTTAATCTTTTAACTTTCAATTAAAGCTAAAATGAATGTTTCAAGAAAGATTTTTCATTTTTAGCAATGCATTTTAAATCTTAGGTATCGGAAATTAGTGGAGATGCTTACTATAAAGATGGGCAGATCAGTAAAGAAAAGACACCTTTCATTTTCAACAAGGCTTAAAGTATTCCGCATTGTATCGACCACCAAGGTGGGGTAATAACACATCCATAACAGAAGTTAACTTCCTAGAAGATATAATAGGTGTAACACCAGGTTTAAATTATTTCTACCTCTTGCCTCAAGTCTAATGCAAACTTATGCCTATATATTTCTTACTTTATTTAACAACGGAAAAATGTGCGAAAACTTTTTTTTTTTTAAACAGAATATGACCAACTTGAATTCCAGACATGTTCCTTTCGCCTGACTCGGAATAAAAAAAAATATACATTAAACAACACATTAATAACAATTAACCAATAATATTCAGCACACAATTACATCTTAAAAAGACAACAGTTAAAAGAAATTAATGTAAATTAAGAACAAATTAACTAGAAAACCCTTAAAAATGGCTAAAGAGCTGTCCAAAAGCGCTTGCGACACTAGACACTAAGGACAATCTTTAAGCACCCTTAACCTCACAAAACGAAAAAATTAAAGATTACTAGGAAAACTCAATAAAAAAAATCATCAAATTGTCCCTGTCTGTTACATTCGGTGCAATATGTTTGAAAGAAAGCATGCTGCCCAAATATAAATTGTGTTTTTATGTGTATATATGTGTGTAAATCCTGTAAATTACATTGTCTAATAAAGGGTCAGGGCCTCAATCCACTATGCGGTACAACTTTTGAATCTGCAGCAAGGAGTTTCTAGGCCCAAGACCAAATGTTTCTAGATTCAGAAATTTACTTCCCCCGTGATTGGTTTCCAACCAGAGCTACAGATCCCAGTCTACACTGCTATTTAATCTCGCTTGGTGAGAGGAACCGATGCATTCATACAATTCCAACTCGATTTGTGCGAAAGGGTAATTAACGGAACTGTCGAACCATTTTTGTTCTAGTGTAAAACGGTCCTATTTCTGTTGTAAATGGTATTATTTCTCGTGTAAATCGGTCATATTTCTGCTGTAAATCATATTATTTCTAGTGAAAATAGTCTTATTTCAACTGTAAAAAAGGTCTTATTTCTAGTGTAAATGGTCTTGTTTCTAGTTTAAAATGATACTATTTCTAGTGTAAAACGTCCCTAGTGTAAAACGGTCCTATTTCTCGTGTAAAAAGATTCTATCTATAGTGTAAAAGGATCATATTTCTAGTGTAAAATAGTCCTATTTCTGGTGTAAACGGTCATATTTCGAGTGTAAAACTGTCCTATTTCTAATGTAAATTGTCCTATTTCGAATGTAAAAGTGTTTTATTTCTAGTCTAAAATGGTCCTATTTCTATGTGTAAAAACCGTCTTATTTCTACTGTAAATTTTTAGTGTAGAACGAGTCTGTTTCTTATGCAAAACGGTTCTATTTCTTGTTTAAAACGGTCCTATTTCTAGTGTGAAACGTTCTTATTTCTAGTGTCCTATTTTTGGGGTCTGGGCTGATTAGAGATGGGCTCGACTGGGTGTAGTTGTCCAAACACGCTACACATGAATAAAAATCTCAACTGTTTTCAAACCTGATATATCGAGAATAAATGGCCAGGTTCACAGCTACACGTTGACTTTACCGTCTAATACGCGATCATGCTGCTACGAGGATTATCATGCAGATGATGATAATGATGATGATTATTATGAAACGTGTTGTGTTTTCTTTTCCTATTTATTCAATATTTAATGACGATACGAGATTTTATTTTTTTCTAAATAAATTAATCTAACAAAGCAACCTCCCAGAAAAGCTATCACTAAAAAATCATGGAACAAAACAAAACAAAATAGAGGCAAATGAACATCTGCTATTGGGTAAGAAAAATTATCATCTTTTTAATTAGTTTCGACAACTAAATTAAACTAAATTGTAAAACACTTCTTATAAGAAGCAACCCTGGCATGAAAATATTTGGTATATAACGGTTTGAGCTGCAGTAAAAAACAATGTTATAAGAAAATTTGAGGAAAAATTTATAGAATAATTTAAACTTTTAGTACCAGAAGATAGTTGTGAAATTTGACTATAATAAGTTTTTGTTTTGTTTTTTACAACATATCAAACTCACTGGGTTATTTAATGCCGACAAGATTTTTATTGTAGATTATATTATCTATCTATCTATCTATCTATATATATATATATATATATATATATATATATATATATATATATATATATATATATATATGTTTAGTTTGCTTTCTTTTACGGCATGTCAACCTCAATGGGTTATTTAATGCCGACAAGATTTTTATTGCTAATAATATGTTGTTTTTTTTTTTCAAAAATAAATTGCTGGTAACATTTCTTTTTTTCAAAAATGTATTGCCGGTATTAATTTTTCCTTCAAAAATTCATTGCTGGTAATAATTTTAGAAAAAATTTATTTCTGGTATTAATACCTATTTTTACACTTTCATAGTGTTCGGAAACTAGTTCGGGGTTTAACTATTTGCCCATAGCCAGTCCCTAACAGGTGCTACCAACACGTGTCAGGGTGAACACCAGCAATAAAGAGGTGATTTCACGCTCCTCAAAAGATCCTGGTCAGACGTCTTGCTGCTGTATGTAGTTTATCGGTCATACCCAGAACGCGGATGTAGTTTATCCTCATACCGAGGACGCGGATTTAGTTTGTCGTCATACCCAGGACGCGGATGTAGTTTATCGTCTTACCCAGGACGCGGATGTAGTTTATCTGTCATACCGAGGACGCGGATTTAGTTTATCTGTCATACCGAGGACGCGGATGTAGTTTATCTTCATACTCAGGACGCGGATGTTGTTTATCGTCATACCCAGGACGCGGATGTAGTTTATCGGTCATACTCATGACGCGGATGTAGTTTATCTTCTTACTTAGGACGCGGATGTAGTTTATCGGTCATACCCAGGACGCGGATGTAGTTTATCCTCATACCGAGGACGCGGATGTACTTTATCATCTTACCCAGGACGCGGTTGTACTTTATTTTCATACTTAGGACATGAATGTAGTTTATCCTCATACCCAGGATGACGATAATCAGTATAAATCGCTAAGCCCTGTTTTATTTTCTTGTGTATAATACGGCTATAATGTTAATGATAATAAATGGAAGGATGGTTAGAGACTCGGATTGAGGAATCTGAGAGGAGAGTTCGAATTCCAGTTAAATTCATTACATTCACTTATATTTTAATACTTTTGAGAAAGGTATGAATCCTTGTCTTCTCCATCAGCTATGGGTAAAATAGCAAGACAAACTCTATCCTATAGACTTGAGTGGTAATCAGTCTAGGAAATTCAATCTGTTTGCTGCCTCGTAGCTCTTGTCTCTTTAGGCAAAATCTACAAGAAGGTAACTTAAAAAATAAATTCACCCTATAACAACCCCGGTGCTCTTCTCTACCTTGAATGTTAGTATGTCAATTATGAGATGGAGAGGGGTGGGAAATGCGGCTGCGTAAAATGCGCTACCTGAATTAAATAAAAAGAGTATAACACAGCACAGTGTTTTTAAAGCCCAAAACATGGAATAGATTACATCCTTGAGTATAATACAAGGACGACCAAACAGCGGCGCGCAAGACACATGCGGCTTTTTGACCTTTATTTTGCGTATCATGGAAATATGTTGACAGAGCACCTTTTTCATCACGTCTCTCTATATAAAACTGAGAATGTATGTGTGTGTGTCTGTCCGTGTGTTACCTTTTCACTCGTGATCCATCAAACCGATTTTGACCAAACATGGCAATACATTGTACAATGTAAGAGATAGGTTCTTAGCGTAAAAAATAGATATTTTTTTATAAAGTCTATACTCGATAAAGTCGATCAAAGATCGATAAATTCAACGTTTTTCCTCCGATTTCGTTCAAACTCGGTATGTAGTTTACTTACATTACGACGAGCTCAACGATACCTCATTTTTATTTCTACGCCACTGCGTTTAGCGAAAAAATGAAAAATCGATTTCAACATAAATCGATTTCAACACAGATTTTAAACTAAATACTCTCTCAATGTTTAAGCAATCTAATACAAACTTCACTCAATTGTAACCAACAATGATTTAATTTTTTAAGTCATATAACTTGATAATTGAGTCCATTCATGTCATAAAAACCCGTAAATAGCGAAAAATGGCAATTTTGGGGTTTCTTTCATAGTTTTCGTTGATTTTTCAACCAATTTTCATCAAACATAACAATTGCTTTATAAATGTATCCTCTTTTACATCCCTGGTAGCACACTGACAAATTGAATTTCAAAAACTCCAAAATAATTGCGGTCTGAAGTGGGTCTTCATGTTGCTTGTTTTACTGCATCATGTCCTCGGCTAACTTCGATTGAATAAATACAGACTACTTCTGTTTTATCAGTAACTGCATTAATTCGAAATGTATTTTTAATGAAAGTACTTTAATGAAAGTAATTAAAGAAGATAGACTCCGTTACATCTAAACATGATGCTTTTTTGTCCCATTCTAATTGAACACTTTTTTTCTGATCGACCAACTGAATATGGCTGCTACTAATTAATAATAAAGGTAAATTCTCGTAACTTAATCACCATATTATATATTGTTGAGATGTTGAGTGTTTCCGCGTGAGTGTATTGAAATAAGGACAAACACATACGTAGGGAAAAACACTGGTATATCCGAAGAGGTATTTACAACAGAGATATTAGGATTCAAACGAACGCAGGTTAGTCAGTCACAATAAGAAAGAATATAAAGTCCAACTGTATCTTCCGGTAGAGAGACGGAAGCGTGATGGTCACCTGATCTCCCCAGAACTCTATAGAACTGTCCTATTAGTAGTAGAGAGATCAGTCCATTCTGATGAGAAGGTCGGTGCGCCCCAACATATATATATATATATATATATATATATATATATATATATATATATATATATATATATATATATATATACATGCATTTCTTAATGTTTATATTACAATGTAAGTAGCAAATATGTATGTGAAAATTTTGTTCATGTCTTCTGACTCTCGAACATGTGAGATTTATCATATTAAATTTGTTAATTCCTTAGTACAACCATATATATATATATATATATATATATATATATATATATATGTATATATATATATATATATATATATATATATATATATATGTATATATATATATATACATCCCTGTAAAGATGTTTACTTTTGCTTGGAAGTTGTTGTAGTGTCTTTCCTCTAATGAGTCTATTACGGACTCTTTAACTGACTATAAAGTAGTAGCAAAAATAAGACTAAGGGGAACGGTGCTCCAAGCCGTTCATTGCTGTCAAACTCTCCGCTGAGGCGGAGATGAACCAGGACGAAGGGAAAAGTTTCATCCAGGGAGGTGGACAGGCCCTGAACCCGTTTATACGGGTTCCAATAGATTATTTTTGGCCAAGCCTACGGGCTCAGAGAACCCTTAGATAAACTCGGCCTTGTGCCACATACGACCCATGTGGTGGCTCGTTAAATATAACGGTGATATAGACTGTTCTACTGAGACTGTCGAACTCTCTGCTTTGGCAGAGAGGAACCCGGACGAGGCTATGCCGAAGTGCAGAGTTTCGTCTGGAAAGGTTGACAGACCCGAACCTGTTTATGCGGGTTCTACGGAGATTTCATGGCCAAGCCTACGGGCTTCGATGACCCACGTTAAACTCGGCCTTGTGTCACATATATCCCTCGGGGAGCTGTTGTATTTACTATTCAGTGCAATATTTATCTGCAACCTCTTGTTTTTTTATTTCTTACCCATATACTGGGTCACAAATGGAGTAAAAAAATATTAGCTCAAGCGTCAAGAGTGGATATTTTAGCATTCTGCTACCAGTTTTCTATCAATGTGAATTTCTGTGGAATTCTGTGCAAAAAATGGATCACAGAGCCTTGATATTTGTATAACTTCTCATTGTTCAGTTAATATTAAAATCCTGTTCTCAACTATGTCTGAATAACATCGAACTAGTTCCTGACCTGACAAAAATACATTTTCCGCCAAAAACCAGAAATGCTTTTCGGAACCTGTCACGTGATTAGAAAACATATAAATAGAATGTATGATTGAACCTCGCCAGTGAGAATTTACGTACGACTAGCATTTGCTAAACTCGTTCACGAAGCTTGTATCATTACTGTAGTGAAATACAACGGTAGAATTTTAAGCTCATCAACATGAAATATCTTTATTGTAATTCAAGTTAAAACATTCAACTAAACCACTCACCAAATTTTTTCTGGAACTTACTAAAACTATTCAATCACACTATTGAATTTACGGAAACTTAATTACGCACATTACAGAACATTACAAGAATCAACATATTACGAATATTCAACTACAAGCAACAGAAACTAATTAAATATTACGGAACATTCAATCCTTTAATTCTTCTGAAGCCAAAAGTTTATCAACATATTTTCAGCTTTACAGAATTCTTTCAACTCTCTCACAGTGAACATTTTGAGCAGCAAGTTCATTCAACGTTTTATGAGCTCAGACAAAAAAAAAGTTTCATTATTAAAGAAGACTTTAATTCCAGTCAAAGGAAAGTGACTCCTATTAATTATTCATATATATCACTAACATACATAAAATATAAATATTGTTCTTCTTATAAAAACAATTTTTTTTAGTGTTGTTTCTCTTGTTGCTTTTCGTTTGCTTACAAATTTGTAAAGAAAAAAAAATGTACGGATTGATTTAGGCCTTCAATATCGCTACAAAATACCCACAGGCAGTACGTCTCCTTCAGGAAGGGTGTTGAGGTTATTATCCGGTGCCTGATGAGTATCCCTAAAAAGGGAAGTTTCGAGGATAGTTTAGTAATTTTTCTACGGTATTAACGATAAACCCACATTAAATCCACCCCGTCGTACAGCTATGCATATGCATTTTTTTAAAGTTGTACCATCCATTCAAAATTTAATATCGTACATATATTTCACTAAAATATTTAATCGTTCCCGATATAAAAGAACAGAAAGAAACCGGATGTTCACCCATTGAGAATTTCGTCACTTAATTTCCGGTTCAAAATTTATTTACGACTTTTCGGGGAAATGTGCTAACTCGACATACTAGCATTTTAAGGTGTTAATTAATCTATCATATTTTTTTATTGGCTAGGACTTTTTTATATTAATTAAGTGTGAACATAGAAAAAATTGTCTTACATTAAGAATGAATAGAGAAACAAATATTGAAAACATATCAAATACAAAACAATTGTTACCAATCCCTGCCAACTTTACAACTGAATGTATTTGCAATCTTTCTCTATGAAATATGAGGATTTTTAAGTTCAGTAAAAATGTCTGAAAATGTGTACTTGTGTATAATACGCCCACTTTTTGCGTTAATTTTCGTTCAAAATTTCTCGTATTATTTACAAGAAAATACGGCACATTGTTTTTTTTTTTTAACGATGTGTAAGTATATATTGCATTTTATTTTTCGGCGTATATTATCGATAAAAATAAACTCATCAAAATTAATGCTTCTCTCATATCAAAGAATCATCTCGTAAAATATATTCCACTATTTGGATAATGGGCACTAAAAGATAAGTGAATTACGCTCTTAATGTCCCAGCTATTTCAACATATAATAGAAGATGCAATATTCTATTGGGACATAGCAACTTGCCATATATAGGATGTAACAAAGATATTTCTTCCCGATGAAGACATTGAATTGTTTCAGCAAATTGCAAGCGAAAACTCTCACTTTAACTTTATTAATCTTCCCAAGTTTTTCAGTTATATTCGAATTTAAGAAAGAGTTCGAGCAACGCTTCCAGTTAAACTGTTAGAGGAATAGCCGAAACCGTTGTTGTATTGAAAAATATTTTGAAATCATTAACTGTTGAGAAGCATTGACTAAAAGACAGAAGGAAGGAAGGAAGGAAGGAAGGAAGGAAGAAAAAAGAAAATTGAGGGGAAATGAATGCATGAAAGAAAAGAGGGAGAAGAATCGGAAGAAGATGAAGAAAGAAAGAAACAAACAAACAAACAAACCAACCAACAAAAATGCCGGTGAGTAAAAAAAGAAAGAAACCAAATAAGAGATAAAAAACATAGAAAACAGATGAACAAATATTTAAAGGAAAATTATTTAAAAATACAACAAAAATGAATTTGAGAAAAGAAAGAAGGGGAAAATAACACTGGAAGAAAATCATTGGCACAAAAATGAAGGAAAGAAAAAGAAAGATATAGAATATTAGAAAAAGATCAGCGAAAAAGTACGAAAGAAAGAAAAAATGTGATGTGAAAGAAAAAATGAAGAAAAGTTAATGACAAAAAATAAATATACGAATAAAAGAAAATGAACATTTTTTTCTTTAAATGTGCCTTTTTAATAAAGGCTTTTGCATCGTGTTTGTCAACATCAAAGGCGCATATTTTATCTCACCATTTCCCAGATTTAACAACGATTGATTTCAAAACATCCCCACGCCGAACCTAAACGCAAGATTCTCTATTCGATCTGCCACTAATAACCCAGTGGGGAGGACATATTTTAATATGAAGAGATAATTTAAAGTATGTCTTATCAGTTAACATATAGAATATTTGATCAGTATACTCGAAAGATTCCAGCCTTTCGGAACGACGAGAATGGTTAAGTCTTTAGAAAATTATAGGAATCAGGAATAAAGATGATATTTTCCATTAATATTTTTTTAGTTTTTTTAAAAAATAAATTTTCGAAAATTGTCGATTGCCTTCAACGACTTTTAATTGACTTTTAAAGGAATATCTTAAAGGTCCGCTTTTTCATGCAACGAGCATTTTTCATCAAATCTTATTGATACTGAATGAAAATAAAGAATTTATCGTCTCTTTTAAGGTAATATTTTAAACACCAGGGATGCTTAAGTATTCAGACAATTGCAGGAATTATAATCAATGATGACTTTTAACTTTAATAATTTTTCTACCGTACAGAACAGAATTTGTTATGAGTTAGGAAGAATATAGGCGTTAGTGAAGAAAGGAAAATGAAGAGACGATAGGAGACAATCATGAAAAGAAGAAGAGGAAGAAGAAGAAGAAGAAGAAGAAGAAGAAGAAGAAGAAGAAGAAAGTACAATATACGCGGAGAGAAGCGGTTGATGCAATGGGGAAAAAAAGAAAGAAAAAGATAAGAATGAAAAAAGAAGATAGGAAGTTAAAAGATTTGAAGAAGCAAAAGAAGAAAAGGAGGAGAGTGAGGAAGAAACAGAAAAGAAAAGGAGGAGAAAGGAAGAAGCAGTAGAAATAGAGAAGGGTGAGGGAGAAGCATAGACAGAAGAAGAAGAAGAAGAAGAAGAAGAAGAAGAAGAAGAAGAAGAAGAAGAAGAAAGCAAATTGATTCGTTTTCTATGCTTATCTGCTATTTGCAGGTTATTTAAAACCAGGAAATATTTTTAAATTGTAAGAATTTTTTAGAGATAATAACGGGTTATTGTTACAAGCCTTACTAATGATACCATATCTGGATGGAAAGGTAGATACATTAAGAAGAAGAAGAAGAAGAAGAAAGAAAGAAAGAAAGAAAGAAAGAAAGAAAGAAAGAAAGAAAGAAAGAAAGATAGAATAGTAACCTCATTAGAGTATTGGTTTTCGTGAATCGTTAATTTGAAGAGCAAATTGCCAAAAATATTTTTGAGAATAATGGTAATGCCATTGAAGATAAATGAAACAATAGAGAATATTTCTCATCCATGACATGAGACTAAAATATTTTATTTCTTTTTAGTTCCTTCTATTTACTTCTTGATTTCAAGTAGAATTCCTTCGACTCTCAAATTAGCTTGCTAATAGGGCAGTAATATCAGTATATCTGTATCTTTACTGATAATAAATCTTTTCTTCTATTTTCATGTTTATTCATCGGCTACTGAATATGCATGAGCTTATGAATATTCATGATGTCCCCTGTTATTATTTTTATCATTTCCATCATTATTCTTCATTTTCATAAGTTGTTTAAAGTAAAATTGTTTCGCGTTACTTCTTTGAAGCATTTCCCTTTTTTTTTTTTAAGAAACTAGTCGAAAATAAAAAGTAACAGAGGACGTAGATCATAAACCGCCATCGATTATTTAACCGGAAGTTCAGCGATCAAACCAGCGCCATTTTGAATACAAAGCGGTTGCGCGCTATTCAAAACACTCAGCCATCACTGTTTGTATATTTTCTTTTTTGTCTTCTTTTTCATCATCATCATCATCATCATCATCATCATCATCATCATCATCATCATCATCATCATCATCTATGAATTTGGCAATAATGAAAAAATAAAATTAGAATAAAATACAAAAATCTGTATAAAATAAACGAAACCAAATTTTAGTAGTAGTAGTAGTAGTAGTAGTAGTAGTAGTAGTAGTAGTAGTAGTAGTAGTAGTAGTAGAAGAAGAACAAGGACAAGAACAAAAACAAAAACAAAAACAACAAGTTAGCGTTAATCATGATGCAAAAAAAATAGGATGTGGAAAAGAATTCTTTTCTTTTTATGTACCGTGTCCGTTCAGGACGTAGACGATCATGGCTCTCCACTTCCCCCTGTCCCTTGTAGCTCTCGTCCCTTTCCTACTTCCCTCCAGAGTACGACCTGCCAATCCACTTGCTCAAACCCGCCAGGTATGTTATGAGTTGCTTTCCCTAGTCTCGCTTTCCCACTATTCGACCTGTGAGTATCAGATTCTCCAAGCCCTCCTTTCTCATTACGTGACCCAGCAATTTCAGCTGCCCCTTTCTAATGTTTATAAGTATAAGTTTCTCCCTTATTTGCATCCTCTCCAAAACCTCATCGTTGCTCATACGCTCGGCTCATGATATTCTTAAGAAGTGAAGAAAAAAGTTATAAGCAAACCTGTTCATGTAGAAAAAAAGAAGAATGTCAAAGTCTATAATTTAAGGAGAATAAAGAAAAAAATAGAAGAAAATGGCGAAAAAAAAAAGAATTTATTGGCAAACGTTAAAAGAATGATCCTACTTTCTTTATGTTTGTTCCTTAGTTCCCTAATTAGCGAACACGATTGTCATCCACCTCCCCTCGGAAACCACATAAATAATAGACTATTCCGTTTTGATCGCGAGACTAAAGGAAAAAAGATATACAGTGTAAACCGGATATAAGAGACCCGGATATAAGAGACCCGGATATAAGAGACCCGGATATAAGAGACCCGGATATAAGAGACCCGGATATAAGATAAATTGTCTCTGGTCCCAAATTAGACCCTGTGTTATTGTATATATAATGGAACAAACCCGGATATAAGAGAAATCCGGATATAAGAGACATATTCTCCGGTCCCGACAACTCTCTTATAACCGGGTTACACTGTATCAGAATCGTTTTTTGATTTCAGTGAAATAAAGAATAAGAAATAGAGGAATTGATAACGTTCTCATATATTTAACGTCTTCTTCTGTGAAATAGGAAATCTTGTACGTTTTAAATCTTTTCATTTCTACCCACTTACTTCTTTAAATAATGGCTGGCATTCACACTTACTGGTAGTATCATAGGAAATTTTACGGATTTACTATTCGAATTTTCTGATGAAGTATTATTCTTAATTTAACGTTTGAATAAGCTCCTTGCGAGTTCTTTAAATAAACTATACCTCAATAATTTTCTTGTCTATCTCTTCTTTTGTCTAAGGTTGAACATTGTAGGGTGGTGGTGGAAAGATATTTGGTACTTAAAACGTCTCCATACCATTTAAACTATACGAAGTTAAGCAATGTCCAGCCTGGTCAGAAATTAGATGTGTGACAATTTGGAAATAACAGATGCTGTAAGCTTGGATTTGCCGGTTGAATATGGACAATGATTCGTAATTGGTAATCAGAGAGCCGAGTTCCAATTCCTGTTGATGAGTTATATATACTTACACGCAAATAACCATGAGAAATGTAGAAATCCAATACATTTACCTCCCCCTAGCTAGGGGTCAATTAGTAATACTCGTATCTAAAAAAAATCGCGTACAAAATATTTAAACTTCGGCATTAATTATTCATCAAACAAAATCAACCAACTATTTCAACTTTTCTCTCAGTTTTTTTTTTTTTTTTCGACATTAAACTTCCCACCATTTCTGGGTTTTTTTCACCCATCTTCTTCAACAGGCTGGCGAATTCTTGTTCATTATCAACTAAACCATCTAGATGATCGTCTGCTAAACGAAGTTTTCTCATGCTAACTGTCCTCCGCTGTTTTCCTCATAGACAATTTTTCTTCCCTGGACGCATCACGAGTGACACCCTTGTGCTTCCTGCTAAAACATTTTGAAATCATGATTTTAAATAATGATAAAGAGAATAAACTATGCTAAAGTCCTAATTAAAAATAATACTTTGACGATATAACTGATGCGTGATCATATTAGACACACACAGAGTAAAGCCCAATTAGGAAAAATGGTTTCCGTGTGCTTCAGCATCTACTGGTTAAATCAGTACATTTCAAAATCGGCGTGGTGTCATGGTTAGCAAGCTTGACTCCTTAGAATGATTACGACTGATTAGAGAGTTCGATCCTCACTGGGTGCCCCCTACTTTCGGCCTTGTGCCACATATAAGCTATGCTTGGAAAATCACTTCACTACGGTGATCGTATGTGAACTGGTGTTTCAACGTGAGATATAGACAGATATATAGAGAGACATGGACATAAAGGCCGGAGCGTACAACGGCCGAAACGTTGTGAATATTGCAATGAAGATGAGGATAACAGTCCGAATAATGTAAATAATGCAAGTAATCATAATAACTCATCACCAGAGATATAGACAGATATATAGAGAGACATAGACATAAAGGCCGGAGCGTACAACGGCCGAAACGTTGTGAATATGGCAATAAAGATGAGGAAAACTGTCCGAATAATGTAAATAATGCAAGTAATCATAATACCTCATCACCAGAGATATAGACAGATATATAGAGAGACATAGACATAAAGGCCGGAGCGTACAACGGCCGATACCTTGTGAATATGTCAATAAAGATGAGGAAAACGGTCCGAATAATATGATTAATTTTTTTTTTTTCTAATAGTAAAATCTTTTGCCCGTCTTTTCCTGGGCCAGGGAATTTCTCGACTAAAGACAACGGCGCTGATTTCCAGCAATTAAATTAACTTCCATGAGTCCATGACCAAGGTGTGCCTTTATGTCAAAGGACCTTGACTATGGTCTTGTGAAGTATGGGTCCGACCTAGTTGCCCAATGATATCTATTCCTTTATTCTTGCTATCTTTTTTTACTACATTCTTGTAGTTACTTTTCTGTGTTTGCTATCAACCCTGAACCAGCTGCATGTCTTATGTTGTTAAGAGAATAACCGCCAATAATGATTCCTGGTAGAACTTGTTACAGTTTTTTGTATATATTATGTAACTAGTGAGCCAGTTCGAATGACACGACTCACTTTATAGTCCACGAATAGAAGGTTAACCAATCAGAAGACGTACAACATACAATCTGTCCTGTATAATGGCGGCCATTTTTGTTTACCCTACCCGAATGACCAGTGCCAACTTGACCAGGCGAAGATGACAGAAGGATGTACTACGCTCTGCTACTTTGCTGCGATATCCACTGCTAACCTGAACTACGCTTTCCTACTGTCACCGAAATATTCACTGCTAACCTCAGGATTCTATACTCGAAGACGACCGTCAAAATGTCTAACACTTCTCACTTCACTGTATAGATTAAATAAATCCGGTGAGTAGGGACATTATTGTCTTACAACCATTTCTGTTTTTGTATGTATTCATTTTCTATCCGTATGAAGGCGGTTTGCTGCCAGTATAGGTTTTGGATAGTTCTCATATCCTTCCCAAATATGTTGAGGTTATTTTTCAGTTTTAACATTTTTGTTTGATTTATTTTATCATAGGCGTTCGTATGATCGATAAAACACAGGCACATATCCTTCTGCATTTGTATTACTCTATGTGATATCATTCTGAGCCCAAAGGGAGCGTTTCTTGTTCCATCCACTTTAACGTCCCTATGATTTTGGTAGCTAGCAAGACCGATCCTTACATGGAACTTTCGCCTACACAGGTTACGCTTACTTGCCGATTATAGCTGGTCTTGATGAGAATTCTATCTTTGCCGATTGCTCTCTTTGTCTCTGGGTCATTCTTGTTCGACAATATTTTGAACAAAGACTTTTGACGCCAGAATTAAAATTTGCTGTCAGATTCTTCCAGTTTTTCAGGTGGATATTACTATTTTTTTACAGTCTTTTTCAGTAGTTCATCTATTTATATAATACTAAAAGTCTGTGAATCGTGTATGCGTCGGTGGCATAATGATGTACGTTTTTTCCACCTCTCTCTTTCCATCTCTCTATTTCCACCTCTCGCTTTCCACCTCGCTCTTTCCATCTCTCTCTTTCCACATCTCGCTTTCCACCTCTCGCTCTTTCCACTTCTCTCTCTTTCCATCTCTCTCTCTCTTTCCACCTCTCGCTCTTTCCATCTCTCGCTCTTTCCACCTCTCGCTTTCCACCTCTCGCTCTTTCCATCTCTCTCTTTGCACCTCTTGCTTTCCATCTCTCTCTCTTTCCATCTCTCTCTTTCCATCTCTCGCTTTCCATCACTCTCTCTCTTTCCACTTTTCTCTTTTCACCTCTCGCTTTCCATCTCTCTCTCTCTTTCCATTTCTCTCTTTCCACCTCTCGCTTTATATCTCTCTCTCTTTTCACCTCTCACTTTCCATCTCTCTCTTTCCACCTCTCGCTCTTTCCACCTCTCCCTCTTTCCAGCACTCGCTCTTTCCATCTCTCTCTCTCTTTCCATCTCTCTCTTTCCACCTCTCTCTCTTTCCATCTCTCTCTTTCCACCTCTCGCTTTTTCCATCTCATTCTTTCCACCTCTCACTTTCCACCTCTCGCTCTTTCCATCTCTCTCTTTCTACCTCTCACTTTCCATCTCTCTCGCTTTCTACCTCTCTCTCTTTCCAACTCTCCCTCTTTCCAGCACTCGCTCTTTCCATCTCTCTCTCTTTCCATCTCTCTCTTTCCATCTCTCGCTTTCCACCTCTCGCTCTTTTCATCTCGCTCTTTCCATCTCTCTCTTTCCATCTCTCTCTTTCCATCTCTCTCTACACCTCTCGCTCTTTCTACCTCTCCCTCTTTCCAGCACTCGCTCTTTCCACCTCTCGCTCTTTCCATCTCGCTCTTTCCATCTATCTTTCCACCTCTCGCTTTCCATCTCTCTCTCTCTTTCCATCTCTCTCTTTCCACCTCTCGCTCTTTCCACCTCTCCCTCTTTCCAGCACTCGCTCTTTCCATCTCTCTCTCTTTCCATCTCTCTCTTTCTACCTCTCTCTCTTTCCATCTCTCTCTTTCCACCTCTCGCTTTCCATCTCTCTCTCTTTCCATCTCTCTCTTTCCACCTTTCGCTCTTTCCATCTCTCTCTTTCCACCTCTCTCTCTTTCCACATCTCCCTCTTTCCAGCACTCGCTCTTTCCATCTCTCTCTCTTTCCATCTCTCTCTCTTTCCATCTCTCGCTTTCCATCTCTCTCTCTTTCCACCTCTCGCTTTCCACCTCTCTCTCTTTGCATCTCTCTCTTTCCACCTCTCGCTCTTTCCACCTCTCGCTCTTTCCATCTCGCTCTTTCCACCTCTCTCTTTCCACCTCTCTGTGATTGCCTTCGTGCTTATTTATATTTCAGCTTTCTTTAAACAAACAATATTTTCAATATTTGAAAATTATTTTTTGCCATATTTACAAAAATATTTTTAAGTGAATATAATTTGAAAATATTTTTTGGCATATTAAAAAATATTTTTTAAGTTAATCCGATTTAAAAAATACGAGTTGTTTATACAGTAAGTATTTTTATCTCAACTTTCTTCAAACAAACAAAGATTTTAACTACGAAATCTGAACCGTCATTGGTGCAAGAGGTCACATGTAGTTTAGTCTATGTGACTTCCGATAGTCCGTCCATTTGTCCGTTACACCTTCTAAAATAGCCATACAGTGACCGATCAAAACACGTAAGGGAGTACAACACATAGTATGTTTTACGAGATTGCGTTGCTTAGAACAATGAATTTTCAATAATTTTTTTTTTTAAATAAAAATTCTCTTATTTAACATACTCCCATTATTTTAAAACAATTTAATGATTAAAATACCAAATGATTATTTACTAAAAATGCAGTACTGTTTTTAGATATTTCATTCATGTACAAGAATTCTGTTTTAAACTTCACCCTGCGTTTGCAAGAACTATAAACAAATCACAAGGCCAAACGGTTCAAAATGTTGGCATTTCGCTCCAGATAGAAATATTTACCCATGGTCAGTTGTGTGTTGCATGCTCAAGAGTAAGAAATCCTAAGAATTTATTCTTCACTGTTACAAAGAAAAAAGGGTAAACAAGAAATATTGTTTACCATGAAGTCCTATAAAATTAAATTAAATTACAGAAATTACTAAACCGCGAAATAGGGGTTTTGTCAAAGAAAGTTCCAAACAAATCAGCTAATTCAAATTTCATCGACTGGATGCGAAATTAAACGAAACGTAGCTGAAAATCTTAGCGTTAACTTGAATATTACTAAATACCATTAGGATTTGAACACGCGTCTGCCTGTTGCAAAAAATCTAGTTGTAAATAATTTGTTCGAGGGGACTGTCGTGCAGAGATCATGGCCTGTCTATTAAAAGTGGTGTCTGTGATGATGACTTCAGTGCTTATCGCTTGAGATTTCTCAAAAACTACTTATATATATATATATATATATATATATATATATATATATATATATATATATATATATATATATATATATATATGTTTGACGTGTAGAGTTAATAAAACATATTACGACTGAATCTTACTAGACAATAAATCATTCTAGTCTTCCTCTGACCGACTACAGCTTTGTCTGGTTAAGGGCGAAATGTTTTCGACCAGACAGAGAACAAAATATTGTCAATTTCGACGACGTTTTTTCTATTATTCTTTTAAAAGGAAAAAAAATTATAGTGGAATTTTTTTTTAGTTTCTTTTGTTCCCCTTTGTATAATATATTTATTCAAAAATAATCAATCACGAAATGATACTTACACTAATAAGTTCTGAGAAGTATTCAATATATATATATATATGTAAACGTAAAAGACAATAGGAAAACTGCAATATTAGCTGACGCATTTCGTTTAATGTGGACTTTTTCAAGGCAAAAACGAAATGGATTTATTAAAAGAAAGTAACTATTAATAACAAAACAAAATTTCCTCAGTGTGGAAATATTTTAAATACTGAATTTTCAGTTGACAATATGAAAATAATAGCGTTTTCGAAACTCTTCCAGTTGTTAAGGACATTTTGTTTTGTCGACTAATACAGTATAACCCGGATTTAAGAGACCCGGATATAAGAGAGACTCGGATATAAGAGAGATTTTCTCTGGTCCCAAATTAGAGCCATACTTACCTAAACAAAATAGACCAAACCCGGATATAACAGAAACCCGGATATAACAGAAACCCGGATATAAGAGACTTCTTCTCCGGTCCCGACAACTCTCTTATATCCGGGTTACGCTGTAATACAGTTATCCTATTGTCTTTTATATTTATAAATATTGTTTTTTTCCACAGGTTAACTATGAGAAAATTTTCACACACACACACACACACACACGCACAGACACGCACACACACACACACACACATATATATATATATATATATATATATATATATATATATATATATATATATATATATATAGTCATCCAAAGACAGACTGCTTCGTTTTATCACAGCTCATCAGTGTGATTAGACATAGCAGAGGATAAAGACGTTGGTTAGATCCTGTAACTAGATCCGAAGAGTTGTGAGTTCAATCCCAGGCCGAATCAGGGATGAAGTAAAACTTAGAGAGTTGAGTTAAAGGAAAATAACTATGACATCCGGAAGAGGCATGGTACGTGGAACTATAAGAATCTACCACGGTGGACAAAATAAGGTGTTAGGTTGGAAATTTTAATCACCTGAAGAAGGCCGGAAACGTTGTGAATATGGCATTGAAGATGAGGCTAACAGTCTGAATAATGTAAATGATGCAAGTAATCATAATACCTCATTGCAGAGATATAGACAGATATTGAAGAAAAATTCTAATCACCTGAAGAAGGCCGGACCGTTCAACGACCGAAACGTTGTGAATATGGTAATGAAGATGAGGATAACATTCAGAATAATGTAAATAATACAAGTAATCATAATACCTCATCCCAGGGATATAGACAGATATATAGAGAGATATAGACATAAAGGCCGGAGCGTACAACGGCCGAAACGTTGTGAATATGGCAATGAAGATGGGGATAACAGTCCGAATAATGTAAATGATGCAACTAATCATAATACCTCATCTCAGAGATCCAATCACCTGAAACGTGAATATGGGAATGAAGATGAGGATAATATTCAGAATAATGTAAATAATACAAGTAATCATAATACCTCATCTCAGGGATATAGACAGATATATAGAGAGACATAGACATAAAGGCCGAGGCATACAACGGCCGAAACGTTGTGAATATGGCACTGAAGATGAGGATAACAGTCCGAATAATGTAAATAATGCAAGTAATCATAATAGCTCAATATCAGAGATATAGACAGTCAGCGTATTTTTTCATTGTTTAACGACATATCAACACTTATGGGTCATTTAATGACGAGATTTAATTTTCTTGGGAGTATTTCTTTTACAAATAATATATTGCTGGTAACTTTTTTCTGTTTGTAAATTTATTGCTGGTAATTTTTTAACTACGAAAATGTATTGCTGGTATATTTCCTATGAAAATATACTGTTATACTGTCATAGTGTTTTGACCTCAGGGAGCTTAACATGTACTACCACCTCGTATCAGGTTGGATTTGGGAACAGCAGCAATCTGCCTATCAGAAACCTTGCTGACAGATGTAGTTTATCGTCGTACCCAGGACGTACAACAGGTAGCAATGTAGGAATATACAGCTTAATGTTTTGGGGTTTTTTTTTATCAAATTTAAAGTGATACCGGGCAACGTTTGAAATATCTGGACTTGTTTCTTCTGAAATTATATGGTCAAATGAGGCTTATGGCCATATCACGTTAAAACACCGTTTCCCATACGATCACCGTAGTTAATCAAAGTTGAGCCTGCCAACTACCTAGATGGGTGACCATTTGGGAAACTTGGTGATGTAAGTTTCGATATTCGTATGGTGTAATAGAAAAAGATACGGAAATCGTTATATACACTTACGCGCCAATAGTCTTGGAAAATGTATAAATCCATCTCTTCTCACCTGCTTAGAGTTAATTTGTTAGTCTTGTATAAGTAATCCATTATCGTCTCAAATAACAAAAAAAAATGCTTATAAAATATTCAAATTTCCCCATTTCATCTATGTCAAAGAAAGTTGGTCCCCTGTGTCGGGCCAAAAAGTTTTTCTCGCCCGAGTCCATCCTTAAAATCTATAAATCAACCATTCGCCCTTGCATGGAATACTGCTGCCATATATGGTCTGGTGCCCCCGATGTTCGCCTTAAGGTCCTCGACAACATCCAGTAACGGATATGCAATGTGGTTGGTCCTGATTTGGCATCTCGTCTACAGCCGCTCTCTCACAGACCTGCCGTTGCCTCCCTCTGTTTTTTCTGCAAATATTTTCACGTTAACTGCTCCGACGAGCTACTTTCACTAGTTCCCAGACTGCATGAATTTAACGTGCTACTAGATTGGCATCACGGCCCCACCCTTACTCTGTCGAAATGGTTAAATGTGGCTGTCTCTTTTACTCCAATAGCTTCATGTCTTGCACCTCCTGTCTTCCCTTCCTATTACTTGTTTTCCTGATAGATATAATCTCCAACTATTCAAATGTAGTGTCAATTGACATCTCGAGATGCTTTGACCTATTCCCTGTCCTTCTCTTCATCCTTTCCTCCATCACGCCACTTTAGTCTTGCTCCCAGTCTGTAACCCCTTGCGTACTAGTGGCATCCCGCCATGATTGGCGTGAAATACTTAAAAAAAAAATAACCCATAAAAGCTGATATGCCGCTAACCAAAAACAACAAACCAACGACTAGCCATTTCGACGTTTCTCTCATTATTATCACTATTAAGCTCTCCACCATGTCTGGGGGTTATTTCCTCCATCTTCTTCAAGATATTGACGAATTCCTCTCCCCTACCAAATAAGCCATCTATGTCGTCTGCTAAATGAATTTTGTCATGATCCGACCTATCATGTTAAATACAGTCTAAGTTTTTTTCTGGTTTTAATTAACCTGAGCAGGATTTATAAGACGTAGAATATACGAACAAATCAAACAGCCAAAAGACACATTCGAGATTAATTCGAACTCGTTTCGCCGGTTTAGTAACCGTTCCGAAATCTAAAATCTCCTTTCTTACAAATGTATCAAAATGGCGGAAGGTTATCTGTTGACAGACTGTCCCTAATAAAAATAAATAAATCTAAAGCTGATAAAAAAAGAAGATAAGAAAGAGAACCATAAACGTATATTTCATTCAACCCAAATACTCAAACTGTTTCATCTCCTTAACTACATGCAGGTTCAGTGAGAAACTGATCGATTTTACTAGTGCCAACAATTTCCAGCGAGTTTAAATGTATTTTGAGCCGAGTATATTTTCAATCAACGGTGTTACCTAAATCACCGTCATCCAAATATGCTCTAGTCCTCATGACCTTGTTTTTTAACCTCGAAGTCTTTAATCTGTTCGCAGAAGTTTCTGGAAACAGGTGCGAGGAGGGGAGTGAAGTTAGAGTAACAGACGGATGGTTGATATTTCGTAGTCATTGCGATTTGTCGCACAAAATCAAAGCGGCGAACCAAATAAAATATCTTCTCATATTTTCCTTCAGGATATCTAAAATAACTCGTTTTAAAAAGCCTAAGATTCGTTTGGCACAAGGCCACAAAGAGCGTCTACTATAGGTTCGGACCTAATGGTCAAACAATGTTATACCGTCGCTGCCGGCACTTGAGTTTGAACATAGATTGCCAGTGAGCAAACACAGGCGATCCCATTATTGAATTAATTGGACTACGTGACCATAGAGGAAACGCATCAGTAGAAAGTATCGCGAAAACTAACGTCGCTATTTCTGGCCTATCCTCTATTACTATACGTATCACCATTTTTAGTCTATCCTCTATTACAGACGGATCGGCATTTCTAGTCTATTCTTTATTACTATACGGATCGCCATCTTTAGTCTACCCTATATTACTATACGGATCGCCATATCTATTCTATCCTATATTACTATACGGATCGCCATATCTATTCTATCCTATATTACTATACGGAGCGCTATTCTCTCCTCTATTCCCTATACTATTTCTCTATTCAGATCACTATTCGGTGGCTACTATTCGAGCGAGGATTATCCAGCAAATATTATTAGTGCAAGTGCTATTCGAAGGCGTCTGACACTGCGATTACAAGGTCTCTACTACAACGAGCATTACGAAAGTGACAACGAATATTCGTTGACATTACAAAAGTGTTAATGAGTGTTAGTTGACATCATAAAACAATACGAGGTCGCTAACCATTAAGATATATGCCAAACGTAATATAGTTTGGCAAAAGGTCACTAAGAATGGGTACCGTGTGAGAATTATCAAACCCTAGACATTTGAGTTGTGTGTGGGTGTTTACATTTTGGGGCTTGTCCATTAGGCTATCAAAGTCATTTTTTGAGAAAAATATTCACATTGGGATCTTTTATATATATATATATATATATATATATATATATATATATATATCCGGGACGTGCTGATAATAAAATAAAGTAAAATAGATCAGCAGCTACATTTTCCTTCTGAAGCACAATACACACCTAACATAGATAGATAATGAACAGATAGATAGATAGATAGATAGATAGATAGGTACAATACACACCTAATCCATCAAAATTATGAAGGTTACTCTGATTATTATGCATGGAATGCAAAATATTTTATTTTTTGTAGATTTACTACATAAAGGTCTCAAGCTGTCCACCCTGAGTAATTACTAACGACACGTGCCTGATAGATAGATAGATAGATAGATAAGTAACGGGTTCAGATTTATTTCTTCAAACATTAATATAGGTGATATTCGTATATGAAAACTGTGTTTATTACACCTATCGGGCTGCGTACTCGAGAAATTTCATTAAAGAAATTGTGATTCCGGTTGTGATCTCACCTGAGTTCAAAGAAAAAGCCACTGTTTAAATAGGTGAGCGTTTCCCGATAGTCCACTAGGAGCGGTACATTTAGGCGCATTTTCATGGGCATTTACAAAAAAATCACAACTATCAATTGCATTATTTTTTGTCTTAGTAATTGACTCCTGATGATGATGATGATGATCTTGAATGAGAGTGAAAGGACTTGGGAAAATAAAAGAAATGAAAACATTAAGGTGCCTTACTTAATGAATTTAATATTATCATTAAGAAGTTGGTCCTAGAATTAGAGAAGATTAAAATAAAAATAAATAGGTAAATGTCCAGATTATTCAATGAAAAATGATTGAATGAAGATATGCTGCCTATACATATATATATATGTGTGTGTGTGTGTTTGTGCGTGAGTGTGTGTATATCCATATATAAAAGTAAACATAGAAGTCAACACTTAGAGGCGACAGTCTGTTTCTGTTGATGAAACAGACTGTCGCCTCTAAGTGTTGACTTCTATGTTCACTTTTATATTTACACACGCTCTATCTCTGATATTGAGCACTTTATCCCATAAATATAGCACACCTTAAAACTATATTTCTTCATATATATATATATATATATATATATATATATATATATATGTGTGTGTGTGTGTGTGTGTGTGTGTGTGTGTGTGTGTGTACCGAGTATAAGAACAAAATTGTCCAAATCATGTAACAGCATGGGATAATTGACCATCCTATAAAATGTTCGATATCTTAAAAAAAAACACTAAATTTTTTCCAGGTAACCATATTTGACATTTAGCAATTTTGACATCATTTGTCATAGGAATCACTGAAAAACTGTTGAGTTAATGAGTAAGGGAACAGGTTAAAATCATATTCTTTCATACCCACTATGTCTTCCCAACTGAGCAATGGTGAGAGGAAAAAGATCATTCTGGCCTTCAGTAATGGTACCAACATTCATACTCTGGCTTCCATATTCTAAGTTCTTTCAAGAACCATCAAGAAAAAGGTGAATAAGTTTAAAACGAGGGAACTGTAGAGAAGAAAACTGGATCAGAAAGTTACAATAGCAGTAGAGATCATCGTTTCATCTTAGCTCTAAATACATTCTTATTGTTCAAAGTAGAGTCCTATAATATTATAAAAACTTCGGAGAATTCTATTAAGATATCTTTAATCATTTCTAAGGTACAACGGATCAAAGATTAATCTAACAATTGAACAATTTTGCTGTTTACACCGGGCATAGAAATAAAATAACCGACTTATGATGGCGTATGCTGAAGAGACATGACACAGAAAGAAAGTTCAATGCAATTGTCGGACACTGATGATTCATTTAGGAATATTTTTTTATTACGCAAATGTTATTTTCGTGGAAACCAATATTTGAGTAGACGCTCCGTTTATTTATGAAACAATATATTTATTTATTTTCGTCTGAATATTCGATAGTTATTATTAAAGAAAAGCATGCGCTCTCCGGTAGGATTCTAACCTGCGTTTCCCTTGGCAAGCGAAATCGTCGAGAGATACGAGGCGCTTTAGACCGACTCGGCCAAAGAGTGCGTCGTCGATCAAGAGTACTTGAATAGTGACTTATAAATGCAAATCTTTCTCAGACTCTCGAAACAATGAAATATAAGAGAAAGATAGAGTTTTTTTTTTTTGTTATTTTTTTTTTATTGATTGAATGAGTGATTGTTTTTTATGGCTTATCAACCTCTTATTTAAAGCCAGAACCTATTTCGGATTGTAGAAAGTTGCTTACACATAATGACTCTCTCTGTCTTTCTCTCTCACACACACACACGCGCGCGCGCGCGTGCATATATATATATATATATATATATATATATATATATATATATATACAGACACACATATATACATATATAAAACATTAGATAGATAGATAGATAGATGCAAACACTCTGACACACACATATATATATATATACATACCATTAGTTAGATAGATAGATGCAAATACATTGAGATAGACAGAGAGATAGATAACGTTATATATATATAATATATATATATATATATATATATATATATATATATATATATAAATACAGGGAATTGCAAATTTACTGAGAGCGATAGCGTTATATATATATATATATATATATATATATATATATATATATATATATATATAGAGAGAGAGAGAGAGAGAGAGACAGATAGATAGAGAAAGAGAGAGAAGGATGTATGCAAATACATCGAGATAGAGAGAGATAACGTTATATATTTAAATGTGTCAATGTCTGCTAACTCATTCATGTCTTCTCTCTCCCCCCTCACTTCGTTAATTTACATATATTTAATACGACCCGTCAAAAATGTATACATTTCTTTTCATTTTTTGTTTCAACCTTTGGAAGTAAAGTCTGATGATCCGCAGTCCTTTAAAAGGGCTGTGGTGAAATAATTTATTACATGGAACCTTAAAGTGGTCTGTTTTTATTTAAATTATTTACTCTGGATTTACATTGAACTCTGGATTTTATCCTCCTTCGGTTTACACATACGGATTACCTAGTTTTTCATAAACTATATATATATATAGAGAGAGAGAGAGAAGTAGATAGGGGACAAAGAAAGAAAGAAAGTTAATTACACTGGTATTTGTCCTTTGTCGCCATATTTGTCACAACGTTGGTTGTTGGAATTTTGAACTGAACCCTTTATTTCGATCCCTGTGATCCTAGTTCCACGTGCCATGTTTGATGGATCTCAGTTATCAGTTATTTCCTTCTAATTTTCCCTCTGAAATTTCTCCACTGCCTTAACCGGGTATTGAACTCACACTCTTTCGGTTTGTCACTGGATCTAACCAACGCCTTTATCCACTGTGCCATGTGTCCTTGAATTTCTGGGTATTATAAACCTAATGTTTTCAGCAACCATTTTTACCAGAGCTCATATTGCAACTTTGGCATGTTTTTACCAGAGCTCATATTGCAACTTTGTTATCATTGCTTTTCTCTGGCACTCCTTATTACTGGTTCCCATATTGTATTTATTTCTATGCTTGGTCGGCTCAGGAGATTTTTGTGGCCTAGCATATGTGCTGTCACACATATGATGTGGAATCATATGTGGAAGAAAGAAAGAAAGAAAGAAAGAAAGAAAGAAAGAGAGAAAGAAAGTTAATTACACTTGTATTTGATATGTCATTTCTTTTGAATCCAAACGTCTTTCCCAATTTATTTCTCCCGCTGAGTTGGTTTCGTTTTTTCATACACTGTAGATATTGAGAACTATTTATAAATACATATGCAATTACACAAGAACCGTATTCATACATATGTAGATAAGAACTAAATAATAATGTTTATATACGCGGCCACTTATCTCTTTCTTTACGCATCCCATTTAGAAATTGCATATAGATAAGCGAATCCTAATCTGTGTTGTGTGCTTCAGCTTATCTCGCTGACCATTATTACAGTAGCGAGTTATTAACAAATAAAATCAAATCTAGTTTACTTACAAAATGACTGAGTTTTATATCTTTAGCAACATAATTAGCGCCACATTTACTACATACTGGCATTTTGCAGACGACATGTTAATGTCATCTTCCAAGAAAGTTATCTATCTTAACAAATAATTGAGTCATGTTCCCTTTACAGTCTTCTGTATTTTTTTTTCTTTTTATTAAGAGACATTTATAAATATAAAAACAAAACGCCATTATGAAGTTGCAATATTTGCTGAATATGGCGGGCGCCCCTACATGTAAGTCAACAATCTGCCACTGTGTGGCATGCCACAAACTTTTAACGCTGGTTGCTCGCTTTCGCACCGCCGGTGTGTTGGTCTTGGCAAAGTTACCACTGGCGGACCAGCTGACGGCTGCCTCCAGAGGCCCTATGGCGTTGCCATCGGCGGCCTGTCAGTGGGCCACTAGCGGCTTGCGTGTAGAGGTGCGAATGCTACTGATACTTGAATATCTATTCAAGGTATTAACATAAAACATATCGGATCTAATTGTAGGGATTATTGAATGGCTCTTGAAGTACTTAAAAAATGACGTATTATTATTTTTACTAGTTTTAGCCCGTGAAAATTTCAGGGTTTTTCTATTTGATAGTCCTGGGTATGACTATAAACTACAGCCGGCAGTATCGAGAGATTGGAGGTTTAAAACAACACATTGGATCTGAATAGTTAGGTTTATTGAAGGGTTCCTGAAGTCATTAATACACAAACTCTCTCTCTCTTTTTATCTCTCTCTCTCTATCTCTCACTCTCAATCTCTCTCTCTCTTTCTCTCTCTGTCAGTGTGTGTGTGTGTGTGTGCGTGTGTTTCGCTATCTTATTGATTCTGTTACATACTAGCCGAATTACCTGCACATTGCTGCGTGTCAGACATTTCTTTTTGTAAGAAAATGATGATTGTTTTTTAATCATTGTTATAATTTGTAGAGAAAACAGACGCATTTCAATATTACTCAATTATTTTACCGGTGTGACCTCCATCTTCTGGCTTTCGCCTTCTATATTTTGGATATGATGTATTGCCTTGTTCTAACTTAAATCAAAGGTAAACAAATTTACAGTCGGGGATGCAAAAACAGCTTGATCTGACCCCTTCGATAAGTATTTGATGCTATACTTGATTGAATGAATTGATGAGAAGATTTTAACATTGATATGGCAGTGGAATTTTCACAACAAATATGTATTGTAAGGCACACTACCCACTTACTGGTGATTTCTTGCTTAACTTGACGTCTATATTGTCTCATTTTGATCTTGCAGATGTGACCTCCTTCTTCTAGCTTTCTCTTTCTATATTTTGGATAGAAGTCATTCCCTTGTTCAGATTTAAATCTAATTTAAATCAAAAGGAAAATAAATTCAGTGGGAGAGGGGTGACCCCAGGGGACCTCCTTTGATCAAAATGAAATATATTTATCCAAATACACTGGGTAATGTAGTTATAGGGGTTATGTCCAAAACCCTAGAAAGAGTTTAGTAACAAACAGACAGACAGAGGCTATAACTTTATATATATAGTCGGGGGAAACAAATATTTGTACACATACAATTTTTTAATTTATTTTATTTCCAACTAATGAATAAATATAATTTTCATATAATTAACTTTACTTGGAGGCATAATAACTAAACATACAGAGAAAACAGAAAAAAATAATTTAATAGGAATAATGGATGAAAAAAGTATTCGTACAATGCAAATTTCATATATTTGAGGAATCGGAGAGCCTAGTTCGAATTCTCTCCCAAGCTATGGATAAATAGTAGGACAACTAATGTGCTATAGCCTAGGAGAAGGGAAACTCTGAAACCAAAACAGGCTGGGTTGGGCTCCCTTAGTCTGTGGTGGTAGTTCTACGACCGTGATGGGTTACGTGATTATTATTATTATTATTATTATTATTATTATTATTATTATTATTATTATTATTATTATTATTATTCGATTTTAAATAATAATAATAATAATAATAATAATAATAATAATAATAATAAATTACAAGTTTATTTCAAATAACCATAATAATAAATAAATTCAATAATAATAATAATAATAATCACGTAATGGATTATGTGTATGTTATTATTATTTGGTTTCATATCTTACACTACAAAGAAAGAAAGATAGAAAGAAACAAAGAAAGAAAGAATGGAAGGAAATGTGATAATGCTATGATGGATTTCAGTGAAATGGATGGCCATGACCCAAATCCTACCTGCACCTTAGAGACCCAGCACTTTCATCAGCGCATTCCAACCAGTGACGCCACCTGCAAACTCGCAATGATGTGAGGTATTGCCAAGACGTCGTGCAAGGCAAAAAGATTCCCGAAAATATTCCTCAGTGGGCTTACCACGAAAGGAACCTATTAGCTGTCGCTTAGTATATTACTCGGATTTGCCCTTTTGGGGCCTTGGTACCCCCCTTTCTTTCACCCTGCTCCGCTTTCATGATGTTTTTGTCTCAAACGTACAGCAGTGTCTATCAGTATCCATTCATATCTGCTCATGCGCACAAGCGCTTGTCAATCAAAATGGACGTATCTTAATTGATCTTCACTGGCTCACTCTCGGCTACTGATAGTAGGGAATGCTCACATCATTCTCTGCGACCTTCTGGCTATATTTCTTGCATAGATTCCAAAGTATTATGTAAGCTATTTTGTCATGGCGTATTATGTACACATTTTGTGCCAACTGACGGCAGCCACTTCCAAAGTACATTATTTATATTATTCGGACTATTGATCTCATCTTTTTTCGCCATATTTATTACAACGTTTCGGCCGTTGTATGCTCAGGCCTTCTTCTGAAGAAGAAGGCAGACTTTCTTCTGAAGAAGAAGGCAGGCTTCCTTCTGAAGAAGGAGGCCGGAGTGTACAACGGCCGAAACGTTGTAATAAATATGGCGTCAAAGATTAGGTCAATAGTCCGAATAATATAAATAATGTACATAATACCTCAGAAATATAGACAGACACTTCCAAAGTGTTGCACATTATTATTATTATTATTTTTTTTTTCTTTGGTTTCTGGGATATATTCCTTTCTTTTCGGATCCCGACCAGAGACCGAACGTCAGAAATGACATTTTTCACTGAGCAGTTTAGGAAAACAAATACATATTTTACATAGATAAAGATGGGCGGTGAGTGAGTATGTACTTGATTCTCGAAGAAACATTACATTCTTCAGTGACCGAAATGTCAATAAGGAAGCACATTTGTCTTTGCGGTCTCTAATCAGGATGTCAAGGCGATTATTATTATTATTATTATTATTATTATTATTTAGCAGCTATTTTCTAATATTACAGATATCTACTCCAAAGATCGTTTCCTGTGTCCTAAATGCCTCATTATATTATTTTTGTTATTATTAATACATGAAGTGGATCAAACTAAATCTATCCTGCTTTAATTCAAGAGCTTTTATTAACGATCTAAATACCATTGGGATACTTTATCCGGAACGACTTACCATTCGAGGAATTTACAGGTTTTTACTTTTTTTACGCATCGAATTTAAAAAAGATTTATTGGTACGGGCGAGATGTCAGAGAAAGCGACATTGAAGTCACGAAGCAAATAGCATTTCCAAGTTTTCTGTCCGTTCTCCTTATTTAACGAACTAAAAAAGACGCTTTCGATCAGATTCCCATCGGAAGAATCCTTTAGAACGATTTGCTTAATAGCTTTTAGGGTCTAGCATTTTCGTATCTTTTCCTTTTGCCTGGCATAAAGCTATCACCTCTATTAAAAGATGCTCTATTTGACAAAATAGTCGGCTAGAGTAATCGGGATAAGACTTTTCTAGAGAATCAGTGATTTTTATTCCGAAGTGATTGCCTACGCCTTCCCCCTTTGGCAGGCTCTTTTAACAAATGATGCATTAATATTTGTACGATTTAACTTTTACTTTAAGGACAAACTTGACATTTTGCTAGTGGCGTGGGCCTAATATACTTCTATTTACGCTTTATTTTTTGTTTTAAATAAAATAATTTAAAATTATTATAGAAAAGTATTTTGTGGGGTCAATGAAATTTATTAATTGTTGCCAATATTCAAAACAAAAGTAGAGGAATGCACCATTTCGGGACAAAGGTATATCTTAATCGTAATAATATTGAGTTGGTGCAAAAATAATGACGTAATAATGTCGTTTTTTGACGTTAAGAATACGTCAAAAAACGATAATATTACGTCATTATTTTTGCACCAACCTAATAAAAATAGTTAAATGTGCCTACTATTATGGGACAAAGTTACTAATTATATCCAATAGGTCAAGTGTCTTCAAGTACACATGGCCCAGTGGATAAAAGCGTTGGTTGAATCCAGTGATTTGATGCAAAGATTTGTGAGTTCAATATCTGACTACAAAAAAAAAAAAAAAAATAGAAATTTAAAAGGAGCTAACTGAGATGCCCGGAAGAGGCATGGCACGTGGAACTAGAAAAATTTACCCCGGTGGACGAAATAAAAGGTTTAGTTGTAAATTCCAATCATCTTAAAAAGGCCGGGTCGTACAACGGCCGAAACGTTGTGAATATTGCAACAAAGATGGCAAGCGTTGGCAATACTAAAAATAGTTAAATGTGCGTACTATTATGGTACTAATTATATCCAATGGTCTATTTATCTTCAAGTGCACATGGCCCAATGCGTAAAAGCGTTGGTTGAATCCAGCGATTTGATACAAAGATTTGTGAGTTCAATGTCTGACTACAAAAAAAAAAAGTAGAGAGTTAAAGGGAGCTAACTGATACTGAGACATCCGGAAGAGGCATGGCACATGGAACTAGAAGAATTTACCCCGCTGGACGAAATAAAAGATTTAGTTGTAAATTCCAATCACCCGAAGAAGGCCGAGTGGTACAACGGTCTAAACGTTGTGAATATAGCAGCAAAGATGAGGACAACTGCCCGAACAATGTAAATAATTACAGTACCTCATCTCAGACAACAGCTTCGATCTAAAGATTGTCACACTTACTAAAATGAGGAAACAAACTTAGTCGGATATAATTTGTAGCGGTTTAGAAGAGTTGGATACAGACGCCTCTCTCATTCGCGCCTAAATGAATAGTACGAAATTTGACAGGAATTGAAATCGGCTCTCCAATTTCAAAATCCCAGCCGTTATCCATTGCACCAACTGCAAATCCAAGCTTACAGCCCCTGCTATTTCTAAGCGGTCACCCATCTAGGTATTGACCAGGTCCGACGTTGCTTAACTTCGTACCGGTTTTTCAACGTGAGCGTTAATAGCTATTTTTATTAGGTTGGCGCAAAAATAATGACGGTTTTTGACGTTATAAAATACGTCAAAACCGTCATTATTTTTGCACCAACCTAATATAAGAGTATCTGTCACCTTTCCTTTCGAAGGGTGGAAGTTTTGTGCAGTTCTAATACATTTTTATCTCTGATTTAAATGGATTTTCGCTCATGAGGTTTCATGAAAGTATAAATATATACTGAATTAAAATTATTCAATAAATCTTATAATTCAACGTTAGAACAAAGCACGGAATTTTTGACATTTCCGACATTTTGATGTTCTTTCCTCATTGGGTTGATGCCATTTTTTTTTTGTTCTTTTTGGAGGAGTCTTTGAAATTCTTCAGCTAAAATATTGAAGAAGGGAACTTCACAGAATTATTACAAACTGACAGGAATTTATTCCGTTTTGACGGAAAGATGCAAGAAAATGAAGAATACTGATTTGAAAAAGAAAAAAAAAAACATCAAATGCAAAGTTTTCATCGACAATCATTCTTTCTCTAGAGTTTGCATGTGAAATGCAAGTATTGTTCTACGACGATGCTTATTTTTTTATCACCGAAAATATTGCCTCCCATAATTTATGCATTGTCACACGAGGTAAGCGACAGATGAAGGCAGTCGGCTATTAGAGGTTAAATGCTTCTGAATGTAATTCTTTTTTTATTTATTTATATATTTTTTCTTTGTTCAATCGAGAAGCATAACGACAATCTAGCAAAAGTATATCTGGCATGAAAGTGCTTAAGAAACAGAGGGGTATCAATGATTCCCTTCTGCGAAAAAATATACACACGGTGGTATTGAACGTTATTGAGACCAAACAAAAAATGTGAGCACAGTTATTCTGCTGTGAAAAACGAGTATGCTCTATTGTAAATTATTTTTATGGACATTGCATACAAACTTGCGGTTACCCCCCCCCCTCGCCAAAAAAAATTGATTAGCCAATGATGAATTGTTGGATTCACTTTTTAATGGCGTATCGACCTCTATGAATAATTTAATGCTTAAATCTAAACCTTTTTTACATCATTTTATACTTTCACAGTAAAGGTATACTTTTAGATATATACTCCGTCGATGAAAAAATGTATTGTTGGTAATTCCTTGTGTAAAACATATACGGCTGGTCTATTTTTTTCATATAAAATATATTGGTGGTTATTTAACTATAAAAATGTACTGTTAATTTTTTGCGGATTTACTGCTTGCCCATAGCAGGAACCCGAACAGGTGCTACCACCACATATCAGGTCAGACCTGGCAACAACAGTAATTCAGAGACGTTTCCACATACATCAAAACCACAAATCGCCTGATCAGAGGCCTTGCTGCCGGATATAAGTTACTGACATATCCAAGACAAACTAATAGTTGGAATGGAGTGCAATAATAATGTTGTGCAGTTGAAACGTTTTCTCTCTACAACAATGTTATTCTAATCCCTGTATCGGTTGCAGAATCCATGTATCAGGTGATCCCATAAGTTCTGTCCGAATTTTGAATAAAGAAAACCAGTGACCAAATGTTACATTTAATTACAGATTCAATCAACAATGTATTTTCCCTGATTATCTATGACTTCCTTCCATCTATTAACAAGCTTACTAATTCCATTACTGTAAAATTCTTTTGGCTTTGATTCGAAGAACTCACAAATGTCAGTTTTAACCTCTTCCTGTGTTACAAAAGCTGTTTCTTCCAAATGATTCTGTAAGCTACGAAACAAATGGTAATCTGAAGGAGAAAGATCGGGAGAATAAGGTGAATGAGGAATTTTCTCCCAACCAAATTCTACGATTTTTTGTGACGTGAGTCTTGCTGTGTGGGGTCGCGACTTGTCATGATGAAACATCACTTCTTTTTCGATTCACTAGAGCAGGTCTTTTTTCCTCAAAGCTTGGTTCAAATGCTCTAATTGCTGACAGTATATTTGAGTATTAATTGTTGCATTAGGTGGTAAGAATTCAAAGTGGATTATTCCTTGGCGTTACCACCAGATTGAAAGAATAACCTTTTGCCCATGAAGTTCCCTTCTCGTGGCTGGGGTCCTCCCCCTTTATCAAGCCACTGTCTACGACGCTTAACATTTCGATAAAAGATCCATATTTCGTCGCTAGTCACAAGTCTATCCAAAAAAGGTGAAACAAGTTGTCGAGAATGGGGAGAAGAGCAGATGTCAACTCTGGATTTGAGGTTGTTTTCAGACAATTCATGGGGCACCCATTTTCCAAGCTTAGGAACTTTTCCAAGTTGTTGAAGATGACGATGAGCAGTTGTATGGTTTGAACTGAGAACCACTGCCAATTCCTCAACTGATAAAGCAGGATTTTCTTCAAGGGCTGCTTCAAGAAGGTTTTCATCAAACGTCCAGTTCGATCTTCATCTTCAAGGATGAAATCTCCACCTCTGAATTTTGCAAACCATCTTCTGCAAGTTCTTTCATTCACATATTACTCTCCATAAACCGAGTGAATGTTTCTAGCAGCTTGGCTGCTGAGTTTCCTTTATTGAACTTATAAAGCATTATGTGCCTCAAATGATTCTTGGGTACTTCCATGTTAGCAGGGTTTTAATCAAACAAAATTTTATTTTATTATTCCGTGAAATAAAATTTAATCAGTTTAAATGCATCTAAACATAAAAATAATGTTCAGCTCCATTAGACATTATAAAATACTCTTTAAATTTCGTTCATTTTAAAAAAAGGGAAAATTCGGACAGAACTTATGGTATGACCTGTTAATTAGTTTATTTATGTATTTGATTTTACTAAATGTTAACGCGATATATAACGGAAAATATTCCCAAGGTAAAGTTTTCCTCTAACAAGCATAAATATCAACTGATCCTTGATTTGGAGAGGTTAAGATTTTAGCGTTCGGAAAGAATTCTTCTGGGAAAGATACTCTTCTTACCAAGTGAATAAGTAGCGAATGAAGATGATTCTTATACTGAGATATTCGAAAGAGGCATGGGACGTGGAACCTACTATTGCACAAAGGATGTAGCAAACTTAGTGGGTGGTAGCACCTGTTAGGATCTCAGCTATGGTCAAATTAGTGAACCCGCGCCTAAACAAAAACAAAACGATATGAAAATATAAATGTAGGTTTTCATAGTAAAAATACCGGCAATATATCTTTTTATATAAAACATACCAATAATGCGCACATACTAACAAATTGTTACGGCTCCATCCAAGTTAGTTTAAAATTCTATCAAACAACCAACATGAAAGTGCTTTCATGACACTAATCCATATATCCTACAACTTCTTAAATCAAGCTGTATCCCAAAATATGATGGTCGAAAACTTGTGTTCGAGCATTGCCGATTCTAGGATATCCGTAAAAGAGCTGATCGATGAGTTGTTCTTATGTGGCTTTTTAGTCTAGACAAAGATATGCATTATTTGGCACAGGTGTGGCAGACATGAATATATCTAGCAACAGTTCCTGTATCACACACACACAGACATATATATATATATATATATATATATATATATATATATATATATATATATATATATATATATACGCACAATTATATACATACACACGTATACATATAAATATATATACATACATATTTTTATGCTTATGCGTTCTTTTTATAGATACAAATATTTAAGTAAATGCTCTGTTTATAATAAACACTATTAACGACATTTACCGGCTTCAATGCCAGATGAATTTTTACAGAAAATATGTGTCCTCCTATCGAACCTGTATCAGGAACAGTCATATAGCCTGACGTGCTTTAGCGATTGAGCCACAGAAGAGCGTTTCGGTTAGCAATTTTAAAAACAGTAAAATCGGCAATATATATGAAATAGTAGTAGTAAAGACTGGTTAGGTTGGTGAATTAAACATAAAAATCCCCCCTCCCCAATATATTGAACAATAAAAAATATTAAAAAATTAAAACCTTCAGAGACACTGGGTTGTATATTAATATTCTTTCGTTTTTATTATTATTTCATTTAGATCCCTTGACTTGTTGCGGACAACATGGCCATCATCAGGAGAAAAAAAAATTCTGCTTGCTGGTAGCAGTAAACTACAGAAATGAATGTGTTGATGGAGAAAATGAACTTTTGTCTGTTTGTTTCATTTGAATTTTTGATTTTTTTTTTTTTTTTTTTAGCATGAAGTTTGGTCACCCCTTGTGTTGGTCAAACAGTCTTTTTTAAGTTGTTATTAAAGATAAGTGCCGGTGGGTTCATGTTTATATATATATATATATATATATATATATATATATATATATATATATATATATATATAAAACTAATAAAGATGTTACCGTAACTATTTTTACAATATTAAAAAAGTACGATTAGCCGGGTAAACAAAGTATTATAATTTAAAATATTTTTTTAATATGTTCTCTATAAATGTGTTAATAAATATAATATTTAACTTTAGTCCCTAAACTATTTGTTTAAAAAAATTAAATATTTAAATTGATAGCAAACATCAAATTTTTTAGACATCTAAATTTCTATCAAGCATTAAAATCTATTCTTTACCTAAATTGCTTAAACCCAATTACAGCCTCTTTCTCTTTACTTCCCTCTCCCTCTTCTTTCTTTTTCCTTTTTCTTTTCTCCCTTCTCCCCTCCCATTTCTATATATCACTTCCGTTAAGTTAACTATCTAAATAGGTCAACGTCTGGTCACTCCTCCTCCCACAATATAAAGTATACTTGAGAGAGATATGAAATTAATCCCTCTACCATGTCTCTTTAACTATCGCTCTTGCACACTCTGTTAAATTACAAAAACTTACACTACCCATCAATTTTAATTTCATTTTTCGTTTCATTTCATTTTTGGAAGTGCTATCTGAGGATTCGGCGTCCTTTAAAATGGTGCTGGTGAAATAAATTATTATAATGGTACCTTAAAGTGGTCTGTTTTTCTTTTAAATTTATATATATATATATATATATATATATATATATATATATATATATATATATATTGTGTATTTAGGCAGCATTTTCTCATTCATACATGTTTCATTAAATAATATAGACAACACCTGTCTATATTGTTTAATGAAACACACATATATATATATATATATATATATATATATGTATATATATATTGAATTGCCGTAAAATTACACTTTGTTCTTCAGCATACTCTCAGAAAAAGAAGTACAGGAGACTAATATCTGGTGAGTGAGACCATTCCAATCGGTCAGATCTCCCGATATAGTCTTTTTTGGCCATGGCGTAAATGTTATGGACTGTATTCTTTTGGAAGCACTCACGGTGGCCTTCAGCCAACCTTTCAATTTTGAACTAGTCCATGAAGATGGTTAGGTATATTCCTCCTTGTTACGTTACCATGAAAGAGAAACGGTGAAAACATGAGCTTTCCACAATCCTCCCCTGACTATAATCAGTTGCGTCCCTAGCTCTTCTCATTTTATGGTCACTATATATATATATATATATATATATATATATATATATATATATATATATATATATATATGTGTGTGTGTGTGTGTGTGTGTGTGTGTGTGTGTGTGTGTGTGTCAAAAATACTTTGAGAAATTTTCAGAGCGGGATCCCCAAACTAAATCTACGGCAAAAGATCAGTTCGCAAATCCTTCGTTTTTGGGTTATTAATGTATAGACAGATTACTGTAGATGTCACTGTGTTGCTACGCAGATTAAGTTTCATTTGTCAGTCGTGTACATTTGTGGAGAGTCTGCCTCCAGCGTTTAACGTGCGTAGTAGTGAGTTAACTGAGAAGTGTCCCGTTTAACAATTTCAGGATATATCATATCTTGAGCAGGCAGATTTCATATGGCCACGCGTATGGTAATGGACGGCAGGCAGCACGGCTGTGTCAGCTTGTGATTCTAGACCGAAGACTCATCCAACCTTTGTTTTGGTGTGAGAAACCCGTCCCCAAAGTTTGTAAAGTATTTTTGATATATATATATATATATATATATATATATATATATATATATATATATATGTGTGTGTGTGTGTGTGTGTGTGTGTGTGTGTGTGTGTGTGTGTGTGTTTTATATAAAAAAGAAAGAACAGTAAGATATATAATCCGGTATTCTCACCGATATTTTTATTTTTATTCAAACATAACGAGTGCTTTTTATTAAACAGGACTAGTGTTTTTCTTTAATTATATAATTGAAATTGAATTTGTTAGTTTCTTTTTTCGAAATTTAGTAATTCCTGTGTAGCGATGGAACCCTATTTTAAATCAGTTAATTTATAACATATATATATATGTGTGTGTGTGTGTGTGTACACAATTCCGAAAATTCCTTGTTGAAAATACAACTATACTTAAACATGAAACAATAAACAAAAACTAAAAATTCTTGAAGCTATAAACATACAACAGTTGAAGCCTAACCTGAACAAAATAAATATACTTAAATGCCTATAATTGATAACAGAAGCCATTGGTTTATACCAGCGGGTTCCCATAATTAACACTTCTCGTTTTCACTCTCGCGTGGTCATGTGTGTTGTCATGGTCCGCGGTGCGATTTTCGCTTCCAGTGGCTCGTATGCACGAGTTTGTCGTTGATTGAAAAGCTTCCATGCAAACAAAAACAGACTATCATTTTTGCCATATCCCTGTATTGTTTAATTTATTGTAATGTTATTGCCATCTTTGATGATGGCTTTTCTAAGCCGAAAGCTTGGATAGGATTCAAAAACATGTATCAATATGGTGATTTCCTTTCGTCTTTCAATGATAATGTTATCAAGCTTAACAGACGACTTGAAAAGAATTTGTTTAAAATAATTAGACAAAACTAGTCCATATTATTTACTGAATCATGCATTATTGAAAAAAATGCTGCTTAAGTACACAAAGCACACTCACTATATATATATATATATATATATATATATATATATATATATATATATATTACAATGAATCATTCATACAAAAAGTAGATTAGTAAAGTTAATGGTATAAAATGACGAAAACTCTTCGCAAACAAAATTTTAAAGTTGCGTTAACCTAAGAACCACTCGATGAATGTTATGATCTTTGTTTTTAATAATCTACTTTTTTTATGAATGATTCATTGTAATATAAATTGAACTGCACTACATATTTGATATATATATATATATATATATATATATATATATATATATATATATATATATATATATATATATATATATATATTCTGGTTAGGCTGGTGAATTAAACATAAAAATCTCCCTCTCCCCAAATATGTATTATAAATAATCGCATTGATAAATAAAATTATCATTGATCGAGTCCCTTCGGACATAAGCTCGGTTCTCTTCTAGAGACAGAAAGGCTGATGTACCTCCAGTTTGCAGTCGAGTCAAAAACGTAAAATTCGTCGTGAATACTCTAAAGTAAGTATATAAGGTCCAGTCAGTCCTGCTATTTTGTTCATAACTGGAGGGTGAAAGGATCGACTCATACCTTTCCCAATGGTATTACTGAACTCGACTGGAATTCTGAGTCGACTGTCCGATTCGCCATTGCGAGCAGCTAACCATTATTCCATCGTGCTTCCGAGGTACCGTAAAAAATGAGGCAGCGGTATCTTTTTATAAGATGAAGGTTCCCTCGAAGTACAGGGTTTCATTAAGAGGTAGTTTAGCGGAGAGCAGAGGAAGATACCGGGTAACCCTAGATTTGAACACGTTAAGATCGAGGAAATATTCACTTGGGAGCCGGTTCCAGTGCAGTTGGAGTGCAACTTACTTCTTACGAATGGAACAATATGTTTGTGGCATGGTGGCTCTTAACTGTGAAGGTTAGAACTGGCAGAACCAAGGTATATATTTCATTCGAGCATTTCCCATGGAAGTAGAGATAGATCAGTGAGTGGCTTGCCAACATCCCGTCTTTGAGAAGAGGTTGCAGTTTGTAAAATAATTTGTCCCACGCAAGAACTCAGAAACGCATTTGGACACAAAAAAGGCAGAAGAGAAAGAACTGGCAACTCCCGCCCAAATATGACAACAGCACTCCATTTTAGACCTGATCTGGTTCTTGTAAAGGTAGAAAATGGTATGAGGTGTAAGGTACATAGAGGGAGAAGATTATTTCATCCTTAGCAATGGATCATAGTTATGAGTTTCACTTGTGGCCAGGTGAGAGTTTAAAAGCCTATAGTCTCTCAAAAAACGGAGCCTCCCCAAGGAGACACCCTTTCATCGTGACTGGCTGTAGTTCGGAGTTCGATCGGCGGCGATAGAATGTTACTTGTTTAGTTTTTACGGCATAGAATGTATCCAGCCAATATATTCCCTCTTATGAATGCAAAAAAAAGAAGATATTCTTCTAGAGATGC
>OZ010588.1:100881011-100976011 GCA_963932145.1 Acanthosepion lycidas
CTATCTGATCATGTACATAGTGATCTATCTATCTATCTATCTATCTATCTATCTATCTATCTATCTATCAACGTCTCATACTTATCCGTCTATTACAGCCTCCTATGTATGAAAGTCTGTAATAGACCACAGCAAAAGCCAAAACTTCGTTACAAAGATTGCCTTAAAGAGTCATTATATAAATGCAATATTGGTCTAGATAACTGGCAGACTTTAGCTAAAGAACGGGTTTCTTGGAGAGCTGGTATTGCTGATGGCGTCAAGATCTTCCGTGAGGCATCACAAAAATATGCAGAATTGAAGAGAGGAGTTCAGAAGGGATTTCTAAATTGCCATAAAGTGCCAACCTGCCTATGTGCTCAATAGGGTATGTCTGTCCAGGGGGCGGGTCTGTAATGATGTTCAACTTCCACCACCCGCAGATTAATTTGACATGCCATAGATGTAATGAGAAGTGCAGATCGATGGCTGCCTTTATGAACCATTGTTGTTCACCCAACAAATGAATTCAGTGTTGTTGTCGGTGGGGGGGTGTTAGCTGATAGACTGGACCTTTCAGTCATGATCATACTCGATTTTTGAGTCGACAGCCACTATATATATATATATATATATATATATATATATATATATATCCTCGTCTCTTTATCTTAAGCGAATATGATAGATAAGCCAGAATCGAATGTGATAGATAGATTGATAGATAGATTACAGATTATAATAGATCGATCGATAGGTTATAGATAGATAGATAGATAGATAGATAGATAGATCAATGAAACAGAAAACCAAATCCGAAAAATTCGATAAATAGGTTATAGATTATGATAGATAGATAGATAGATAGATAGATAGATAGATAGATAGATAGATAGAAGTAGTGATAGGGGGACAGAGAGAGAGAGATATAGAGAATAAAGGAGGCACAGTGGAGTAATCGATAGCGGCGCGGATTGAGGAATCGGAAAGCCGAGTCGGATCTATTAAATTCACTTACGTGCTAATACCATTAGGAAAGGTATGAATCCTCTACTTCTCGCCCCAGCTATGGGTAAATAGCAGGACAGACCGGGATCTATAGCCTCGGTTGGCAACTGGTCTTTCGCAGAAAGAAATAACAACCTAATGCAGGGGAAAAAACTGCCCCATCAGTCATGTATCGAAAGCTACATGATCGCCTAAGTGTGTATTACGCATGGCTCATACATGAATGACTGGGATAGATAATGAACAGATTGAGATAGATAGATAGATAGATAGATAGATAGATAGATATATAGATAATGAACAGATTAAGATAGATAGATAGATAGATAGATAATGAACAGATTAAGATAGATAGATAGATAGATAGATAGATAATGAACAGATTAAGATAGATAGATAGATAGATAGATAGATAGATAGATAGATAGATAGATAGATAGATAGATAGATAGATAATGAACAGATTAAGATAGATAGATAGATAATGAACAGATTAGGATAGATAGATAGATAGATAGATGGATAGATAGATAGATAATGAACAGATTAAGATAGATAGATAGATAGATAGATAGATAGATAGATAGATAGATAATGAATAGATTGAGATGGATAGATAGATAGATAGATAGATAGATAGATAGATAGATAGATAGATAGATAGATCAATGAAAGAGAAAAACAAATCCGAAAAAAATGCTCAGCTCTTGGTGTTCTTTGTGAAGATTCTTCCATATCAATCCTGTCCCATTTCGATTGAAAAACACCTTGTGCCAGTTTACACCAAAAGTTTTCTTCACAGCCACGTATGATTGGTAGTTAGATGATATATTCCTCGTTAAAATTGCTACACAACAAACTACAAATCGCTTATGACCCACATTGTTTTTACATCTCGCTACTATTCACGATTTTCATTTGATTTTCAATACGTTTTTATTTATTTCTCGTGTGTCTCTACTTATAGTTCGAGAATAGTTTTATATCTACATTTTCAGAAGTCTTCTTTGTGCCATGTCATTTCGGGACGTAAGCGATCATGGCTCTCCACCTCTTTCCATCCCTGAGATCTCTTAACAAGTTCCTTCCCTCAGTCGTCTACCCCAAACCACGTTCTGTCATCCATTTGCTCAAGCTCACCAGGTATGTCATGCGTTGTTTTCCTTTGTCTATCTTTCCCTCTATTCGACCCATGAGTATCTGATTCTCCAGTCCCTCCTTCCTTATTGTGTGTCCCAGAAACTTCAGCTGCCTCTTCCTGATGTTAGGTATAAGTCTCCTCCTTGTTTACATCTTCTCGAAGTTGATTTCATCGTTGCTCACACGATCGGTCTGTGATATTTTCAGAATCGATGTTTCGAAAAATATAGTATGAAATTTTTCTCATTTATTTTGAAGCAATATGGCAGTGACAGTTTTAAACACATTATCCTTTTCATCTCGACAACATTGTCATAGACTTAGATCATGAAGGTCATATTAAACGTTTTCTTTAGTTCTGAGTATGGGCAAAAGGTGTGAGATGAATCACTCCCACCCTGCAAGGCCAGCAATGTACGGTGTCTGGTCAAAACGAAAAGGGTGTTACACAGCCTATCAATTCGGAATTTGATCTCCTTCAAAATAGTCCTGTTCTAAAGGGTCGTTTCCTTTGATAGAAACATTCTTGGGACTCCTTTTTGGTGTGTGATAGGGAGAAGCTGACTCATCGCATTCTCTTAGATTTTCTCGCCATCTTTTCAAGAGGCATCTGATTTTTGGAAAGAAGAAAAAATCACAAGGAGTGAAACCTCGTATAATATGGCGGTTGTCGGATCTGGGAAATCTTGTGTATTTTTTAGATCCCTTTTTGTGTGGGGGGGAGCGGCCTCGTCACATTCTCTTGGATTTCCTCGACATCTTGAAATCTTGTTTATTTCAAGAAGTATAGAATTTTTGGAAAGAAGAAAAAATAACAATGAGCAAGATTTGGTGAATATAATGGTTGTCGGACCTGTTAAATCTTGTACATTACTAAAAACTGCCGCAGTATCGTTGGCCACTGATGGAACCCATTTGGTGTAGTTAAACGACCACACTCTACACACTTTCCTTCCAAGCTACAAACAACTAAAATGAGCGCAAAGGTTAGAATTTAGTGTCCATGTTTAATCTGGTCCAAACGGCTTGATTCTGTCTAAGCACCTTTACCATAGAGAGAGCCCAATACTTCTAGATTAAACGTCGTATAGGGAGCTGAAGTACGGTTCGCCTTCCGTAATGGTTAACAAACCAGATTTGCAAATAATTAGTACGGTATGGCGAGTGTTTTGCATATATATATATATATATATATATATATATATATATATACATATTTATCACCGTGAATTATCTGTCTATATATCTATCTATAATAGGCGCTTATTTATCTGTCTGTCTGTCTGCATGCTTATTCTAATATTGAATATATTATATATTGTATTTATAATTAAATATCTCAACAGTCAATTATGTGCCATGCGTGACACACGCTTAGGCGATCATGTATCTTTTGATACATGACTGACGAGACAGATTTTCTCCCGCAGTATGTTGCCATTACATTCTGCGGTACACCAGTTGCCATCCAAGGCTAAGAACCCAGTCTTTCCTGCTATTTACCCATAGCTAAGGGTTGGGAGAAGAAGAAGATTCATACCGTTCCCAAGGGTATTAGCACGTAAGTAAATATAATGGATTCGACTGGAATTCGAACTCGGCTCGCCAAATCCTCAATGTGTTCATTATCTATCTATCTCAATCTATTGATTATCTATCTATCTCAATCTGTTCAGTATCTATCTCAATGTGTTCATTATCTATCTATCTATCTATCTATCTATCTATCTATCTATCTTTCTCAGTCAGTCAGTTCGTTATGTGCGATGCGTGATCCACGCTTAGTCGAACATGTATCTACCTCAATCTTTTCATTATCTATTTATTTCAATCTGTTCATTATCTATCTCTCTCTATATCTCATCAGTCATGTGCCATGCGTGATACACACATAGGAGATCATGTATCTTTCGATACATGACTGACGAGTCAATTTTTTTCCCGCAGGAAGTTGCTATGTCTTTCTACGGTAGACCAATTACCAACCAAGACAACCCGGTCAGGCCTGCTATTTATCCATAGCTGGGTGGGGAGAAGAAGAGAATTCATACCTTTCCAAAAGATATTAGCACGTAAGTGAATGTGATGTATTCGACTGGAATTCGAACTCGTCTCTCCGATTCCTCAATCTATTTCAATCTATCTATCTATCTATCTATCTATCTATCTATCTATCTATCTATCTATCTATCTATCTATCTATCTATCTCAATCTGTTCCTTATCTATCTACCTATCTCAATCTGTTCTTTATCTATCTATTTATCTCTATCTGTTCATTATCTATCTATCTATCTATCTATCTATCTATCTCAGTCAGTCAGTTCGTTATGTGCGATGCGTGATACACGCTTAGTTGAACATGTATCTATCTCATTCTATTCATTATCTATCTATCTATATCAATCTGTTCATTATCTATATCTCTATCTATCTATCTATATATATATATATATATATATCAGTCAGTCAGTTTTATTAAAAAATTACGGCTACGTTCGAGATTCAAATTGCTATATCCTGCTCAGCAGGGCCAGATGTTCGGGTTCGAACCCAGTCAGCATTAATTTTAATGCTGATTTTCAAGACTTTGTAGATTGGTGCAACACACGTTTCTCACACTTATACCCCGTTATTTGATTTGTTATTATAAGAATCAAATATTTGGGAATATAAACCTTGGCAGCCCTGAAACGGAGCTATATTGTCATTATTTACCGAAATTCCTCTACCTTTACAAGCGCTAGGTTTGGCCGAATATGGAGCACTGTTGCCATATATGGGCAAGAGGTGGCCAGTCTTAACTTTACATTCTCGATAGAGCCCAAAAGCGTCTACACGTCCTTGTAGGAGATGAATTATTTTTCAACCCTAAAACCCCTTTCCCCACAGACGAAACGTCTCAAGCCTCTCGCTACTCTATCGCGATATTTCCACGGAGAGCGTTCAGACGGCCTACATTCCAGTGTTACCCCAGTCACGCCACGCACATTGTAGCGAACAACCATTATTCTCTTATTTATTGGCGGAATGTAAGTTCCACTCGAGCAGATTCTTCCCATTCTGCTTTGTGTAACTGATTTCCAAAATGCTTCAATGCTCACTTCAATATTAAGGTGTTCAAGTCCAGGGTTAACAGTTACTTTTCCGCACACATCCGTATAAACTGTGTCTGTTACTCTCCAAACTTCTACCTCGAGTGGCTCTCGGAACTTGTACAGGGTGCCCATCATTATAAAAAAATTCTCAAAAATCTTTGTGCACTTTTAATTTTTCAGTACATTAGAAACAATTCTCAGTTACCCACTTAAATCGAAAATATAATTGATATTCTTTAATTACATTAATTGCATAGCAGTTAATTTGCTTAATTAAAATCCTCGATTTAATCGATAATATAATTAATCTTTTCAACAGCCCAGGGGAACGATTGGCATAAAATCCAATCAGAAGACCGTTCATAGAAAAATCGTGGATGCTGATACAATTTCGATCTTACGTCTTTCATAGCTCGCTAGAAATACGAAAGATGTGTAAACGGCTGTCAGTGTGTTGCGTAGTTATATTTTGTGATTACCGCGTGGTTTGTAGAGATTTAGTTAGAGGCTTTTCTTGACGTTTTATGACATCATGAAGGCTAGAGAAGGAACAAGTTACTGTCTAGGATATCTCTCTCACATCATCAGCGATGTCATCATAAAACTGACAGCAGTCGGACATCTCTGCTCAGGATTCTCAACACATCATTATTCGATTGGTGTTTGCTCCTAATCCTTTAATAAGTTGGTATCTTCCATCTCTTGAGTTCAGTCTTCTTCAACAGACTCACTCTTTCCCCTTTATGTGCTCTATAAATTTCAACTGTCCCTTTCTTTTGTGATGTATAAGTTTTTGGGGGTTTTGTGTTTGTGTGTGTGTGTGTTTCCATTTTCTCTAAAATTTCGTCATTCCTCACACAATTGGCTCATGGTATTCTTCCGTATAACCACATTTCTGTTGCATCAAGTCTCTTTATCTTTGAGGAGATTGTCTAGCACTCACTGTCATGAATGATGACAGGTGTGAGGCAATAGTTTCCTACTGTTTTTCTTGTTCCTAATGAAATTTTTCTATTTCTTAATACTCTTCTTAGCCTTTGGAAGACATCTTTGCTTATCCCAATGCGCCTTAGACTTTTAGTGTTGCACTTTCCGTCTTCTGTCAATACATTCCCGAGTTATTTGATTTGTTTTACTTCTTTGATTTTGGTATCAACGATGTGCAATTTTCAGTTTTCCCTCATCCTTTTGCTGAAAACCATGCATTTTGTCTTCTTGGCATGTTTAACCCTTTCTTCTCGCTTTCCTTCATTACATTCTATAGGGTTTTCTTTGTATTTTTCTCTGTGTATCAGCACATTGTCATCTGCATATCTTATGTGGTTAAAACGGTGACCGTCAATAATAAATCCTGGTAGGATTCCTAATAGATAGGAAATAGTAAATTTAATCATTTAGCTTTCAGTTAAAGCTAAAATGAAATCTTCAACAATGCTTTTTCATTTTTAAGAATTATTTTTAAAACTTAGCTATCGAAAATTCAGTGGAGATACTTATTTATATAAAAGGCTTTAAAAATCTTTTATTTCTTTGATTACATCACTTTGATCTTAGTGGTAAGAGACTTACATAGTACTATCATTTTTGTACAGGAAAAAATTCCTTCAAATGGTCTATGTTAGTCATTACTTTTATCTTCTTGAAAAGTTCCACTAGATTGGTGATTTTATGAAATCATTGTATGTAAGTTTGCTACAATCGCTTAGAGTATAATTTGCATTATATATATATATATATATATATATATATATATATATATATATATATATATATATATATATATATATATATATATGCATCATTACGTTCTCTGCATTTAGGAGGATTATTTTTTGTTAGCAACTTGTGAGAGATATCAGTGCGTCCTATTCTGATTCTTGCAAGAAGTCTGAGACCATGAAGCCAGACTGCTAACATGGGTTGAATTTTGAAAAGTTTGTTGTTAGGGTGGTAGTTCTATGAAACGTGCCACGTGTTTAGACTGCATGTGTTTATAGCTGCTTTGAAGTCGGTATAAGAGATATACAAAAAAATTTAATGAAAATGAAATGAAAAAATTCAAGTCAGTTCAGCCGTTGGAAATAATGTCAGCTCGAAATGATTTGAAACAGGCTTTGAAAGGCCTGAATTTGCTAAACACGCAATACTAATAACACGCAAAACTAAAGATAAAGACTTTAGTAACTATCAAGAATAGGCAAATGAACACAATACACGTAGATACAATAAATAAATTAATACAACTATCATTCATTCTTGCATTGGATACTGTTGCTATACAGTTCTGTTCGATAAAAGTGACTCACCTTATCCTTTGAATTTAGCTCAACTTTCGTTTCATCGGAGAAGAGAATATTCTTCCAGTCTTCTACGGTGAAATTTTTGTAATAGTGTGCCCATTCAAGTCTCTTGGCTTTGTTGGCTTTGCTTATTAGCAGCTTAAGCCTTCGTGTACAAGATTTGTAGCCTTGTCCTAACAAGATTTGTAGCCTTATCCGAACAAGATTTGTAGCCTTGTCCTAACTAGATTTGTAACCTTGTTCTGACGGACTGCTGAAAAGGCAAGACTAACACCTTGCTCTTCGTTTAGACTCGCTGCAATTTCTTGGATAGTTATAGTCCTATTCTTCGTAACTTCTCTCTTGATTACCCTGCCAGTTCTATCATCAATCTTTTTCTTTCGTCCCCTTGTTTCCTTCCTTTGAGCAGGAGTGACATCATTATGTGCCCTAAGCACTAGAGAGACAGTTGATTGTGAGGTTATAGCAATTTCTGCAATTTCTCTCGTAGTCTTGTTTGCTTTTGAGAGGGCAATAATAGATGCCTTAAGTGAATCTGATGCGTGTTTTTACGCTTTCAACTGGTTCTTGACTTGAGTGGATATTTCAAGCTGTCTTTTATACTGTATGAGGCTTTCTGGAATATTCTGGAATACTCTAGATTTAATTTAAGTTGTTCTAGAATTCTCTAGAATGTTGTTCTGGGTGTATTGTAAAATAGTTTTCAATATTTTGTCAAAAGCTCTTTAAATTTACCAGTGTAATCATTAGAATGCGATATCTGAGTGACTTTTTTTGCACAGAGTTCTTGCCTGAATTTCATTTATATCCAAATTTATAATTATCAATAGAATACCTTAGGGTGAATAAACTTTTTTTACTAGGTGGCCGGGAAGAGGTCTTTATATTAGTAAGATTAAAAATTATTTTGACCCCAAAAACAATGGACAAAAAATATTTTTAGTAAAAAAAATCAGGTGAGTCACTTTTATCGAATGGCACTGTATATGGTCTGGTGCCCCAGCTGTTCATCTCGAGCTACTCGACAAAATCCAGAAACGGATATGCAATGTGATAGGTCCTGATCTGGCATCTCAGATACAATCACTTTCTCACAGACGGGCTGTGGTTTCCCTCTGTCTTTTCTATAAATATTTTCATGGCAACTTCTCTGTCGAGCTATTTTCATTGGTACCCCGACTGCATGAATTTAAGCGTGCTACAGGCTGGCATCTCGGCCGCACCCTTTCGCTGTCAAAAAAGTTAAATTTAACCGCCTCTTCTCCTCCAACAGCTTCTTCCCTCGCACTTCCCAACAGTGGAACTCCCTTTCTATTATTTGCTTCCCTAAGAGCTATAATCTTCAAATATTTAAATGTAATGTCAATCGACATCTTCTGCTGCCTTGATCTTGATCCCCGACCTTCTCTTTATCCTTTTCTTAAACAATCCTCTTTACTCTTGCTCTCTCTCTCTCTCGCTCTCTCTCTCTCTCTCTTACTTGCTCGTCGAACTTCCGCCTTGCTTGGAGTGAAATGCTTAAAAAAATTACTAGATTGGTGGCAAGGTCACGCCATTTTATAGTTGCAATGGTTAGATGCAACGTCAAGTTCTATGCTAACACACTCCTCGTTTGTGAAACACAGTTCTGCTTTTTGGGTTCTCTGTCAACTTTGATCTTCCAAAATTTAAATGCAGTGTTAATCGTTATCTTCTGTCCTAATTCGTGTTCTTTTATTCTTCTGATGAAGCTTTTATAAAAGGAATATATGATAGATTTATAATCGCTTCCAGTTTGCTTATCATATCATTCTGTTCGATTCCAATGAAGATTTGATCTATATTTTATCCCCATTGAAATATATATGAAAACATCTTACGGTATGTGTTTGCGAGCAAAGTCTCCCCATCGATGCTAAGCAGAATGTTCAATGCTTATTTTCAGCGCAAAATGATGACAACCGTTTTTCTTCCGCGACAAACTTTCACTCGGCAAAACAGAAAAAATAGGTCGTTGTCTCATCTTGAAAGAATCTCACGTTGTCATATTTTAAGTGACCATGGCATGGCAGACAAATAATTTTCTTTCTGACCAATTCTAAGGAGAAGCTCGCAAGGTGGTGCGTGTGAAGGAAAAAGATACCAAAGGCTCTGGGGTCAGAAATAAATTCTTGTTTCTTTTTTATTGTTCTCTCTTGTTAACATTTTTTTTCTTTTTCTCATTCTTTTACACTCAGTAACACTTTGCGTCTTAGTGGCTTTATTTTCACCAACTCACTTTTTATACAAACACTCCCACTATATTTCCTCCAACTCTCTTTCCGAGAGGCTACTTCTGTGACCTCTTCTTTTTTTCTCCACAAGCCCTTCTTTTTAAGGTGTTCATCCTGCCACCGCATTTTATTCCACACCCCCGCCCCTTTTCGTGTATGGCTCTTGTTGCTTCCACTTTTCCGGTAACAAACAAGAACTCTAAGACATCAGAATTCAGAGTTCTCTTATAGAAAGATAAATAAAATCATCCAACGAAATTAAATCTTTGGACATTGTCATTAAATTTACTGACTGTAAGCTGTCCCAGACGGCTCGGTTATGGGTCGAGCGACACCAACTCTGGTTTTAGGGTCACCAAGAATTAACAACTGTGACTCTTTCGAGACGGACTTTTGTGTCTTCTTTGATAGATCAACAAAATAATCTTTAACGTCTTCTGGAGAGTATAATGTCTGAGACGTCATGGTTGAGAGATGCCAGTTCTATTCAGAGATATGCAGTTGACGTGAACAGACTCTCTACGATCTATTCTCGATAAAGTTTCACGATGTTCAACAGCGATCTTTTCACAGCAGAGCCGAAAGTGTACACTCATGAAGGGTTCCCGACTATGGAAGCCATCCTAAAGAGCTGGGATCTTCAGTGAAAGACGAAGTAGTTCGTCGTTAATCATTGCGGTATTGCAGGTGTCGTGTCGTTGATCTCGCGAAGGTCACCTGATAGACAAGTTCATAGTCCGTACGTTTCAACATCCAATTCTGAATGCTTTTGTATGCGTGTGTGTTTTTTGCTTTGTGCTGTGTTTGCAGGGTGCGTTGAAATATATATATATATATATATATATATATATATATATATATATATATATATATATATATATAAAGAAATATAGTTTTAAGGTGTGCTATATTTATAGGATAAATTGCTCAATATGAAAGATAGAGCCTATGTAAATATAAATATAAAAGTGAACATTGAAGTCAACACTCAGAGGCGACAGGCTGTATCATGCTAGACGCAATCGTCAGGCCGCCTGACGATTGCGTCCAGCATGAAACAGCCTGCCGCCTCTGAGTTTGACTTCAATGTTCACTTTATATATATATATATATATATATATATATATATATATATATATATATATATATATATTATAATAAATTACAATAAAACCATTTTAAGTCGCTACAGAAAAGTTTCATGTTTCGGTACTAAGATGGTACTTCTTCAGGCGATGGTACATAACTGATAATAAAAATGATTTATTAGGGAAATTAAAAAACAAATCTTTACCTCTTTTTATCTGACATTATAACTTACAAAAAGAGGTGAAAATTTGTTTTATATTTCCCCAATAAATCATTTTTCTACCAAGTTATCTACCGTTGCCTGAAGAAGTAGAATCTTAGTACTGAAACATGAACGTTTTTGTGTAGCGATGTATAACGTTTTTTATTGTAATTTATTAATTTATTATAATAAAAATATAATTATAATATTTGCTCTATTTTTATTGAGCACGTTTTTAAATAAATGCTACGAACTGTGGATTTTTACTCCATCTGTTCTTTCTCTCATTTTATATATCTATCTATCTATCTATATATATATATATATATATATATATATATGTGTGTGTGTGTGTGTGTGTATGTGTGTGTGTGATAAGATGATAAACACATAGGAAACGTTTATAAATCTAAAATCTAAAATATTTCGATTTTATTTAAATCTTCATCAATAAATAAAATATAGAGAACAAAATGTAAATTCTGCCATTTTAAATTTTCGTATTGTTTCTTTTTCTTTGCTTAAGCAGGATTCTTATACATCTGTCATGTCAAGCAGCTTTCGTGTGTATAATTCATATGCGCATAGGCATCATAATTCTAGTTTCTCTATGCGGGATTTGGAAGATAATATGCATTCGTTTGTGCGTGTTTGTTTGATCTAGTAGACAAACGAATAACAAAATGATGATTGCCTCCTTCAAAATTCATTTTCCTGATGAAGCTGTAATAAAAGCGATTTATGATAGATTTATAAACGTTTTCTAATTTGTTTATTGTTGTGGTTGTCCGCGTGAGTTCGAATCCTCGTTCGCCAAGTTGTTGTGGATTCCGAGATGAATTCGGTCTCCAAGAAATGACAAGCGCAATAATTAAATATAAGAAATAAAATGTATTTACACAATCATACAAAGAGTAATACTGTTAGTAAGTCCAGGAACGTGGTTAGTAGCAAATACAGATAGATATATACAGTCTCGAAGTAGAGTCTACGTGCTGGTAGCTGACTTCTACAAGAGGTTATATCACACTCTCCCACTCCCGACCACTACTTCCATACGACTACTACCACAACCGACTATAACTCTGGGTATTTAACGGCAGCAGTCCAGGTACACTTGGTAGAGTCCACTTATATGAAAAAGGGGTGGACCCCATCATACTTATCTTATCATTTTGTTGGATTCCAATGAAGATTTGATCTATATTTTATCCCCAATAAAATATATATGCAAACATCTTACCGTATGTGTTTGCGCGCAAATTTCCCCCATTGATACTAAGCAGAATGTTCAATGGTTATTTTCAGCGCAAAATGATGACAACTGTTTTTTCTTCCGCGACAAACTTTCACTCGGCAAAACAGAAAAAATAGGTCGTTGTCTCATCTTGAAAGAATCTCACGTTGTCATATTTTAAGTGACCATGGCATGGCAGACAAAGAATTTTCTTTCTGATCAATTCTAAGAAGAATCCCGTTAGGTGGTTCGTGTGAAGGAAAAAAGACACCAAATGTTCTCAGGTCAGTAATAAAAGACAGCTGAAGTGAACACAGACATTTCGTCTTTACAACGTGTCAGAAAGATATTAATCCAGGTATTACGGTCAGTTAGGAGGGTGAAGGGAAAAAAGTTTGTTTTCATTTAGTGTCACTCACAGATGGTTATTCTCACGGATCTAATCATTGCAAATAAATTCATTTATTTCCAAGATATGTAAAGAAATTTAATACCTTCCAGTATGGGGCAAATGTGTAAGTTGCTGATATACTATTTCGAAACACATATATTTAATATTGTTCTAAGTTGTTTCTCATGTAAAAAATATATTTAGAAATACAGGTGACGAGAATGAGATGAAGATTGATATGAACTGACATAGATAGATAGAGAGATAGATAGATAGATAGATAGATAGATAGATAGAAAGAGACTGAGATAGATAGATAGATAGATAGATAGATAGATAGATAGATAGATAGATAGATAGATAGAAAGAGACTGAGATAGATAGATAGAAAGAGACTGAGATAGATAGATAGATAGATAGATAGATAGATAGATAGATAGATATAAACCGACTATGATAGAGGGAGAAAGAGAGATATAATCTATCTATCTATCTATCTATCTATCTATCTATCTATCTATCTATATGTCTGTCTGTCTGTCTATCTATCTATCTGCTTCCCTAACATAAGCGAATATAATAGATAAGCGACCGTGACAAACAGATAGATAAAGTGACTATAGACAAATAGATAGATAGATAGATACATACATACATACATACATACATATGAACCGACTATGATAGAATGAGAAGGAGAGATGCTATCTATCTAGCTAGCTAGCTAGCTAGCTATCTATATTGATCTTATATATGAATGTACTTGTATATGTATTATGTCTGTATGTATCTAGCAATTTATCTATCAATCTATATATCATAGTTTCTTATCTATCTATCTGTCTATCTATCTATCTATATATCTATATATATATATATATATATATATATATGTGTGTGTGTGTGTGTGTGTGTATGTGTGTGTGAAAAGTGTGTGTATATAAATATAAATAAATATATATATATATATATATATATATATATGTGTATAATTATTTATATATTATATGCGCGGTACTTATTAGAAAGCGCTCAATATCAGAGATAGAGCTAACATATCCAACCATATACATATATATATATATATATATATATATATATATATATATATATATATATATATATATATATATATATATATACTTCTCCAAAATAAGTGAATATAAGAGAAAAGTGAACGTGATAGATAGATAGATAAAGTGACTATAGATAGATAGATAGATAGATAGATATGAACCGATTATGATAGGGAGAGAAAGACAGATAGTATCTATCTTTTTATCTATTTCATTGCCTTATCTATATATCTATCGATACATTTATCCATCATAGATTCTTATCTATGAATGTTCGTGTGTAGATATGTCTGTATGTAACTAGCAATCTTCCTATCTTTCTATCTATCATAGTTTTTTTTTATCTATCTATCTATCTATCTATCTATCTATCTATCTATCAGTTTCAATCAGTACAATAGCTACCTACCCACCTACCTATCACCTACCTATCTATCTATCTATCTATCTATCTATCTATTTATATAGCATCAGAGAATGTAATAGATAAGCGAACGTGATAGACAGATATATAGATAAAGTGACGATAGATACATAGATAGATAGATAGATAGATAGGTAGGAAGCTAGCTAGCTATTGCACTGATCAAAACAGATAGATAGATAGATAGATAGATAGATAGATAGATAGATAGATAGATAGATAGATAGATAGATAGATAGATTCTTTATCTGTAGGCAGAATAAATAATAAAATAAGCTACGCTCGTTGTAAGTATGGCCAGAACATTTCTAGTGATAGCTGTCTCTTAATGCAAGTCTCCATTAAAAAGAAATCAAAAATATAATTCGTTGCTGGCATATCGTGGTGGTTAATTGGAAACCCACTTCTAAGAACTACACATCTAACATTATATCGAAAAGAAATCTGGCAACGAAAATTATTTTTCATTGACCGCTTATCCCCTCCCCTTACCTGTTAAGGTTTGTATTACGCTTTAGCCATGTTACTTGTAGATGCTTTACTTTCCGTGAAAATTACATTGTTAGAGAATCCAGTTTATCCTGTTATTTAGTCCATAGCTTGGGGGAGAAGATATGGGTCTGTATCTTTCCCAAGTGTATCTTTGCGAATGCAGCAGTTTCGAATGAATTCGAACTCAGCACGCCAGTGCCGTTTTATAACGGCTACCCTACGAGCATAACATGGTCTGCATCACTCCCCCCTAAAATTAATCTGTCATAAGTTCACGATTGCACTAATTATGGACTTTACTACGGTAGAGGTATTGTTCAAGAATAACTTGCAAAGTCATTTCTCTCGAGAAACGCGAGTAGAAAGTGTATGTATTCGGATACAATGTCACTGGAATGAAACACCCTTAAAAATAAAACTTTTTTTTTTTTTATGTTAGGTTACTCTGAGTCCAGCTGATACAAAGTAACCCAGTATTACCTTCCCGTGGTGTCAGAGGTGGCTAAAGCGATTCTCGCAACATGACGCTTGTGGTGAGGAACGAGATTAGACCACCGGGAGAACTAAAACAATGACCCTTCAAATGGTGAAGGAACAATCACACAGGGTCGACGGTCGAGTAATACAGTGGAGTTGACTGATCTTTATATAGCTCTGGATGAAGCCAGTGCAGTGATTACACGGTCTCTCTGGGTGGAAAGGTTTCCAGACTGACGCCAACGGCAAGGGTGGAGTGTTCGATTTATGGGGTGAACGTCTACATGTCCGAGACCAAGACGTGACTCCGTTGGCGAACATTGTCTTGGTTTGACCCAGAGTGACACGGCCTCTACCGTGTCTACTTTGCCAAGGTACGCTACTTATAAATGGATATTTTCGTCAGCTTTCTACCTAGATATGTGGGAGGAATTAGCAAGGTGTTCATCTATGCAGCAACCCTGTGGCCCTGGCATAAGAATGGTGGTGATGTTGACCGTACACTAAATAACTGGTCTGGGGAAATACTTTGCTAACCACTGTGTCCCGGAGTGAAACGACCTCCGCCATGTCTACTTTGCCAAGGTACCCTACTTATAATTGGATATTTTCGTCAGCTTTCTACCTAGATATGTGGGAGGAATTAGCAAGGTGTTCATCTATGTTGCGACCCTATGGCCCTGGCATAGGACTGGTGATGATGTTGATCGTACACTAAATAAATGGACTGGAGAACTACTTTGCTAATCAGTGTTCCGAGGCTCCAAAATGTCTATATAGCTTAGGCAATTATGAGTTATTGATTTTTTACGCTTTATCAGCCTTTTAGAGGTTATATGTAACCATCATTTTTTTCTTAGATTGTAAGATTTTTTTTTTTAAATGACAATATTGTATTATTAATACAAAATCTAATAATTAACCTATTATTGGGGAAAGGCCGGTGGATTAATGTCTTTCCTACTTGTATTCGCGCGTAGGGGGATATAACGAATCCGACATGAATTGCAACTCCGTTCTACGATTAACAATTCCCAGTCATTATCCAATATGTTTATAATTAAGAATTTTCTGTCTATTTCTTTTAATTATTTCATCCCCAGGCAAGGCGAGAAAGTCACTAAGACGCAACGGGGTAAAGGAAATGAAAGAAAATGAGGAGAAATAACAATAAAATAATTCGACTGGAATTGACCTCGAATCTCTGATTTCCAATTCCGTGCACTTTTACATTCCCCCACCCTAATTCTTAAGCCCTCATCGGTCTTGGGACTGACGTCGCTTCACTTCGGAGATCAAACAAGAACCGGTATTTCAACGTGATATGGCCGTAATAACAATCATAGATCAACACCCTTGGGTAATCAAGTCATTATATTAGTGAACTGGATTGCAAGATAATCATGTTAATCTTTTCTCCTGAAAGTACAGAGTTATACCGAAGATTTTACAATTCTTATACAAGGTTCATTTGGCTATAAGCTCAGATTCTTTTATTTCCCTGCTTTTAACGAGATCATTGTATCTGTCTTTTATTATTCTATCGCCATGTTTATTAGAATGTAGATTAACATTTTTTTTTTATTTTATAATTGTCGGCCTTTTACGTTTTTGCATCACTGATCCATATTTCGGCTTCAAAGAAGGATTTTATCTCCCACTTCTAAGCTTTTTAATGTGACATTACTTTTTCTCATCTTTTTTGTCTTTTTGAAAATTCTATTCTTTCCTGAAAATATGCGTTCCGTCTTCTACGCAAGCGTAATCAGAATTAGGTAAATCAATAGTTGTGCTAAAATTTCAACAAAATGAAAAAACTAAAACAAAAAATTACAAGAAATTGTTATTATGTTTATAACTAAGAAATTTCTGTCTATTTCTTTTAATCATTTCACTTCAGGCAAGGCGAGAATGTCACTAAGACGCAAATGGCTAAAGGAAATGAAAGAAAATGAGAAGAAATAGCAATAAAATAGCAATGTTCAAAAAGAGAGAAATTGACAATTGGCGTTACATTTAAAATTTTGATGATTGTAGTTGGCATGGAAGGAAGATAGTGGTAGTTAGTCCCACAGGCCACAATTGACAATATCAGAAAAAAACTTTATGCATACGTCTATCTCGACAATACATTGATGAACCTAGCTGGCAGTCGAGTATATCCTTGTGCAAATTAATTACTTTCCTTTCTTTAACCATACGGTCATTTTTAGACCCAGTGGAGTGCGAGGGTGTCATCGATTTCTATTTTTTTTCTACGATTATGACATTTGCAGTGGTGTACAGTAATATGAATCTATTTTGAGGTGTATAATGGAATTTGTTTAGCCTTGAAAAGTATAGCGTCATCCGTGATTGCACCAGATTTTCATCACGCCCAGACACTATTGTCTCGACTGTCGAGTAGTTGTCTGCCATTGTCTGCGATGGACATTACTCCAAGAAAGCGTACGAAAATTGTAACGCTGCACGAACACACTGGCAATTCTTACTAGTGAGCAAATCAAAGCACTATAGACTGGTCCGGAAACTCTCCTGATTTAAATCCAATCGAGAATCTGTGGTCAATCTGCAAGGAACGACTTCATGTAATGGACATACGAAGTACTAACATGTGCACCGGGCCATGTCTCATTGGAAAAATATGAAAAAAAATTAAATAATAACTAAATTATTCGTTTTGTTTCAATTAATTTTCACAAGTGTGAAGTACGTTTACGTCCATGAGGTCGAGATGTCAAATAGAAAAGCCAGTTAGAAAAATTAGCATAAAAATATTGATAGAAAAGAAACAAAGGAAGACATGTCAAGAGTGTTAGAAAATGACTGAAGTCGTGATCCAAGAGAGGGCTAATAATATTAGAGACCCTTTTTTGGATTTTGTCGACGATCTCGCGATATATAGACGGGGCATTAGAAAAAATATGACAACAAAACTGCGAATTGCGAGGAACTATTGCAATAGAACCTGCGGTTACATATAATTGTTTTGTTGCTTACGACTTTTTGTGGGTCACTTAAAGCTGAAATATATGTTTTGGGATTGTAAGAATAATGGATTTTTTTTTTTGGCATGTGAATATGGGATAAAAAACTTTTGGTAATATGTCCAGATAAAAGTCCTTCTATTTGACTACTCATTCAGGAGTAATACTGGATAAGCAGAATATAAGGTGGAAATGGAAGGTTCTGCCGAGATGTGCACATCGTTAATTGATACCCTGCCAACTGAGTCAATTTATGACATCATAATATCTACTCATATTCACTTATTTGATGTTTTATAACATTTTTTAACTGCTCTTTACTATGGCTGACAAATTTAAGAAAAACACCAAAGCATGAAATTTTGTTACTGATTCGTTCTTTTTACAGCTTATAAAGTTTTTTTTCTGAATATTTAAATCTTTATAACAAACCCTACTGAATTTCAAACTCGACTCTCTGATTAACAATTCCGTGCCGTTATCCAGTACACCACCCGCACATCCAAGCTTACAGAACGTGGCGTTCCCAAACGACTGAACAGATTCGACGTTGACTAACTTCCTTGATTGTACGGAACCGGTTTTTCAACGTGATACGGTCGCAAACCGCAAATTTTGTGTGAAACTCAGAAGATCTGCTAGCACAATACAAACATTGAGCTACAAAGAAAAGGAAACTGGGAAGATCCGTGATCTCGAATATCCTGAAGATAAAATGCATATAAAAGGAGAAGAAGGAATTAGTTGTCATATATACTATTAGGTTGGTGCAAAAATAATGACGTAATAATGTCGTTTTTTACGTTAAAAATACGTCAAAAAACGACATTATTACGTCATTATTTTTGCACCAACCTAATATATTCTGCATTCTTTCAGTGAAATTTGTAATTCCCTCCTCATAGATTGGTTAATCTTTCTCAGTGAAGAAAGGCTTTGCGGTCCTTAGATAAAGGTTGGATTGGATATAAACCCCAAAATGCAATATTATATCAGGAAAGCAGGCGGGCAATACATTCCCAGCTAATACAGAATAATCTTTCCTGTTTACCAATTCTGATTGAATGTTACGAGTATGGAATATTCCACAGAAATCATTCCATATGGTCATCGTCGAATTCTCACTTCGGTTGTTTTAGATATCATTTTCTCCTCTTCTATAACACATAACAAAAGAATCGCTTCCTATTCAAGTATACCTCCTTTTAATCATTACACCCCAAGTAAGGCAACAAAGCCACTAGGGTACGAAGGATTACCGAGAGCGAAAGAATCAAAGTGAACAAAAAAAGTAGAAAAGAAAAATCCGATAGAAATGGCTGACATTTCCGAAATACATAACGAGTATAGAAGGCTAGGAAAATTTAAGACTAACAAGGCCTTCTGGAGGCAAAAGAAGCAGACTGTCATAGCGAGTAACTCACTTAAGGAATTAGAAATTAATGAATGATAGAAAAAAGACGAAAGAGGGAGGGGATAAATGTCAGTAGTGGCAATGGTTATAATAGCTGTTTCCTTATAAGAAAACGTTCGTTATTCTTTGTACGGGTAGCTAGTATGACTGTCAGTCCAAGCTTATAAAATCTTTCTTTTAAAACAATATTTTAGCAAAATAGGTTTCTCAAAATCTAATAGCTGTTATTGCTCGTTCCATTATTGGTGTAGTTTCCCGCCTCACCTTTCATTTCAAGTCGTCTAACGTATCGCTATCTTGGCTATGTTATTGCTTTCTTTTCTTTTTTTAAGCATTTCACCCCAAGCAAGGCGGGAGTGCTTACAGAGGGTGAGAGCAAGATTTAAGAGGAAAGGATATAGAGAAGAACAGTGATCAGGATCAAGGTATCAGAAGATGTCGATTTACATTACATTTTAATATTTGAAGATTATAGCCATCAGGGAAGCAAATAAGAAGAAGGCTGTTCCACTGATGGGAAGTGCAAGAGAAGAAGCTGTTGGAGTAGAAGAGACGGTTACATTTTTAACCGTTTTGACCTGTGAAAGGGTGGGACCGAGATGCCTATTAGTAGCACGGTTAAATTCATGCGTTTGGGGTACCAGTGAATGTAGCTCGTCAGAGAAGTTGCCATGAAAATATTTGTAGAAAAGACAGAGGGAAGCCATATGACGTCTGTGAGAAAGTGACTGTAGAAGAAATGCCAGATTAGGACCTGTTACATTGCATATCCATGTCTGGATTTTGTCGAGAACCTCGAGATGAACAGAGGGGGGCACCAGACCATATACGACAACAGTATTCAATGCAAGGACGAATGGTAGATTTGTAGATTTGAACGGTGGACTCAGACAAGAAAAAACTTTCTGGCGCGACACAAAGAACCAACTTTACTTGCGGTAGATAAGCTATTGATTTAATGTAGTTGTTCCACCTCAGGTCAGTGGAAAACGTGAGACCAAGAAGGCGCGGTAAGACGCTCTCGTGGAGTTGGATATTAGACATTCTGATAGGAAGCAAGGTTCTTTATTGTGGGTCTTCGAATTACACGTGTTATCACTTTCAATGTAATGAATGTTCCCAATGTGTTTTCTGTGAATTCCTACATTTTTCTGCCATTTTCTAACACCGGTCCACAAGATTCGAAAAGGTGTCGTCTTCCCCAAAACACATAGGCTTCACTCACTCAAAGACATTTTTAAATACTGATCTTAGATAGGGGTGGTATATAGTTTAAATATCCATGGCGATAAGATGGAGAAGGTGGGATCAGACTGAATTTGACCAAACTGCGGAATAGGCCAAGTACTACCGGATCTCAAAGGCCAAACTGGTCGAATAGGGCCGCGATAGTCGAGCTGGCGTAACGAAGGCGGATCTTGAGAGAACAAGCATCCAGCAGCTCCATACAACTAGGTTTGCCAGATCTTGCCTGTCTCAATCCCATTTGAAAAACGAACATGGCGCTTCCTGGTCAAGTACGGAGCCTTCTTGGCCGCGCAGAATTTTCCACCAGACACGCGAATGGCCTTGTCAAACTGCGACAAATCTTCAGGAGTAGGCAGGGACTTCAAGGCAATCTCCACCACCTCCACCAGAGGGGAGAACGAGAATAAGGAGAGAGGTTGAAGAGATCGTTGCTCGGATGCGAGCGGGTGCTGACTACTACTGATAATACCAAGATACGTATAAATATGATGGATGGTATAATTTAATTATTTTGGGTTATTCTTCAGTAATTTGAAATCAGAAAAATATTTTTATCATTTCACCCTGACAATGGCGATAAAGCCACTAAGCTGCAAAAGTTACTTTGAAACAAACCGAGAAAAGTATAAATCAAGGAGTTGGGATTGGCACCGATGTTTTACAATTTTCAAGATCGTATTATTGATAGGAGGATAAAAAGTTCGAAGAGAGTTCCACAAGCGAGAAGTGCGATAAAAGAAACGATTAGAATAGAACTTAAAAGGATTTAATTTTTATGGAATAATTTCGGCTAACAGTTGCTAGTCTTTGTCACTACTTAATGTGCTAGCCGAAAAATAAATCATTCGTTGGAATTACAAGTTTTTTTTTGTTTTAATTATACGACTACCAACGGAGACAAGCATCCTAACTTAGAATAGAAGTTACTTGATAAGACGAACGGCAGAATAAGCTTCACGATCTCAACAGCGAAACCGGTGGAAAAGGGCAGCGATAGTTGGGTTAGCGTAAGCAGTGCGGACCTTGGCAGATCAAGCATCCTACAGCACGATACTACCAGGATTAAGAGAGCTCGCCTGTCTCAAAACCCCTTTGAGCCGTGAAGGAGGCGCTTCTCAAATGTGTGAATGTGTGTGGGCAGAGTTTTCCACCAAAATTAAAATTCACGCGAATGACTTCGGCAAACTCTATGACAAATCATCAGGATCAGGCTAGGACTCCATAGCAATGTCCACTCTCTCTACCAGAAGGGAGAACGGAAATAAAGAGAGACGCTGACGATGTCGATGCCCGAATAACAACGGATGTATTCTACTACGATTTTTTAGATATTTCTGAAGGAGTTTGGCATCCATATGAAGATCTCGATCTGACGACGCTATTTAAGAATAATGGCTCGAGTTGTCAGCGTCCCTTCACGATGGTGGTTCACGATTCTCCACAGCTTTCTATTCTTCATAATTCTTAATAAATATTATCTTCTCCTAAAACTTACTTCGCCAGCCATTAGCTCGATATCACTGGTTAAGTCATGCGCTGTTTTCCCCGGTCACTCTTGCCTTCAGTCGCTGTTGGGATTAGCAAATTTTCCAAGGACTTTTCCAAGATTTCCTAGAAATTCCAACTTCATTGTTGCTCACATGTTCGACTCATAGTATTCCCAGCATCCTTCTTTCTTGGATTCTTCTCTTTATCTGAGAGAAGATTCTCCTGACATATAAAACTGATATTACATAACAGTTCGGTACTCTTTTCTTTTTTTAACGAAATCTTTTTGTTTCTTAATACTTTGCCTAACTTTTGGAAGGCACCTTTCTTTAGAATTCAGTGATTTACTTTCTGACCCCTGTTAAAAGACTTTCCATATACTAATCGAAATTTTCATGTAATGTAAATAGCGTAGTTAATCCCCATTATAGACAGCTGCTCGGGCACATTTTGTGTTTGTTCAACACCCACCGAGGTTTACTGCAAATATGCTGAGCGGACGTTAGTTACTTGGAGAGAGCGCATTATCTAGCGAGATCAGCAGTCTGAACAATATTAGCACACTGAAACACTCGGTTACAATGACTTGTGACTTCGCCCTAAAGACGCCCTAAAGAGTTCTACCCAATGTCATTCACAAGGTTTGGGTCAACCCATGGTATGGTTTTCAGACACTTTTCAAGAGGTGCCGCATACTGGAATCGCCTCCTCTTGACCAATATCATCAAATAAGTTCCCTAATATTTTCTTCCCCAACTAACTTTAAATGGTATTACTTACATGAGATATAACCTAGTTCTGCTACTAAAAAAGTTTGTTCACTGTATCATCCTAGACAATATTTCTCCCTAGAATATATTTATAAGGCTACTATTCGTCTATACTTCGAATATTGCTGTCACATATGGCCTGATGTCCCTACGATATATTTAGAGTTTCTTGATAAAATCCAAAGCAGAATCTGTAATTTTATTTGTCCTGACCTGGAATCCCGGCTTAAGTCACTTTCCCACCGCCATAATCTAACTTCCTTAAACCTTGTCTATAAATACTTTGTTGAGAATTCTTCGAATTAATTTTGCTCTAGGGTACCTCGACCCTATGAATTTAAACGCAATACTACATTGGCAACAAGGTACCATTATTTTACGGCTAAATTGTCTAGATGTAACCGTAATTTCTTTTTCAACATTTCCTTTCCTAGCATTTCTCGCCTTACAGCCAAATTTGATCTTCAAAAATCTAAATACAATGTCCTTTGTAATCTACTGTATTCATGATTCCTCTTCTTCGATTATTCTCCCTTGTATCTTAGTAGCTGTATTTCCTTGTTTGGGGGTGAAATAATAAAAAAGCTAATTAATTTCAGACTACTATACAACCTACAAACCACTGAGTACTAAAACCCGAGACATGAATTTGTTATTGTTAACTTACTGCTGTGTGATGTTTCTCTCTATAACGGATGTTTCGCTCTTCCTATTACCTCTAATAAGCGTCCGTTCTTCTAATAGAATCGACCGGAAAACGTTCAATGCGTCAGCTTTTGTGTTTTCCCACGGCTACCCATTCTCCTTCTCTGTCTGAACGGAGGTTCTTCAATTTACGACCGACTTGCATCTGCTGACCCACGAACTAACCTTCACAGCAGAGTAAAGGTGGGATTATGAGCCCTGACGTCTGCTTGATTGCGAACTGCACGCTTCACTTCTTGATCGATTGAACACTTATGTCTTTTGTAAGCTAAGGATAAGAAAACTTCGCCTCCAACAATTACGGCTTTCGTTGTGTCTGGTCGGCCAGGCTACACTTTGAAACCAGCCTTTCATTTCAGCTCATTTTGACAAACCTGGTACTATTTTATTTTATATTTGTACGTTCTGTCTGTAACTGTAGAGAGAGTCGTTAACATCCCAGGCTTCGTTCAAACAACTTAATCTTTTTTTCGTTAAGTTGTTGATCTAGACAGAGCAATAGTTCGATGATACATTCTATACTTCCCTTTTATGCATGCACATAAAAAACACACGCAAACATATATATATATATATATATATATATATATATATATATATATATATATATAGTGTATTTGCGCTGCAATGCCTCTTTTATACAAGTTTTGTTGAAGACAACAGAAACGAAGCGATTAAGCATTTTATTTAATTTTTCTTATTTTCGTACAAGTATTTTCTCTTCTGAACAGAAAGCATCGAATATTTGTCCAAAGGTTCTGCATATCCGAGTTTCTTCACTTCTTTACGGCATTGATGGATCTGATTATCAAGAGTTTCTCGACTTTTTAACCCTTGAAGTAAATGTTCATGTGTCAGGGAACCCTTGCATGAAAATTATTATGTACCATTATTAATAGCTATCTCTTTTTTATATTATATTGCACGCGGTAAAAATAATATATGGACACCGCGCCTGCGTCCTGTAGTCGAAATAGTCACCCATTGTTACACGTATCAGCAACGTACAGGTCCAGTCTATTAAGCAATGAAGGAGGTTTTACTCTGACGGCATACAGACGTCGCTAAATTCATTCCTTATGATTTCACTGGTCAACACGAATTTTGCTGCCAAAAGACAAAACACATTTGTTTTTAGCTAATTTTGTGCTGCTGATTCCGAAAATAGCCTTAGTTTTTCATGGATAGCTACCGATTATGCTCTATTGAAATTGCTCATTTTTCGAAAAAGATCAATTTACGATCTTGGCTGATCTCGAAATTTAGTTTATAAAGGTCGTAGAAACCTATCAATTTTCATGTAGGCCGAGCAATTTCTGTCAGCCACCTGAAATAAACAATTTTAAAAGATAAAATTGTTTTTGTGTCAAAAATTTTAAAAGCGGCATTGATCGCCCTAGATAGTGGCTAAACGAATAGCCGGGAGGGCTCGGATATGCAGAAACTTTGGACTGTTTTTACACACGTTGTGTCCAGAAAAGAAAACATTTGTACCAACCAAAGAAAAATAAAATAAAAAATTAATCGCAGTACATTGTCTGTTGTCGAAACCAGTCGAGATGCATTCGCATCGAAACAAAAATTCATCTTTGTAGTGAGTAAGTTGTTTTGTTCGCATGTATGTAAAAATTATAATATATATATATATATATATATATATATATATATATATATATATATATATATATAAGTGCATTTATTAATGATTTGGATGATTTCGGCTCTCGTTTTTGAAACATGAGAACTCTTATGTAGCGAAGCAATCATATTTTCAAACAAAAAATATTATAATTATAACATACATATATATGTATATATATATATATATATATATATATATATATATATATATATATGTACTGGAGGAAAGATATATAGCAGAGTGGAAAAAGTTTTCGTGTGACGAGTTCCGCCCCTCAGGACTCCGTCGAATTATGTTTGTTACAGTGATTCGACTACACATGAATATAAACGAGAGAGGCTGGGAATTTTCAATTCTGAGAATATTTTTGATGTTTTTTTTTGTTTGTTTTTCTTTTTAAATTTTCGTTCAGCTTCTTACAGCGTTTCACCGTTTCAACAGTTCTTCTGTTATCAGAATTTGGGATATTTGATAACACAACTGATGTAAACAAGAAGAACAGAATCTGAATTAATTTGATTATATACCCAAAACATATTATTAAAAACAACGAAACACATTGTTATGAAGCAAAATTCACAGTCATACATTTTCCATATATATATATATATATATATATATAAAAAGTGAACATTGAATTCAACACTTAGAGGCGACAGGCTGTTTCATGCTATCGACAAAATTTAAATTAACTGATAAACTTTATCAGTAATATACTTTAGTAAACTGATAATTAAAGTGACATTAAAATTTGAAACCCTAAAATCCTTTGTTTGATATTCATAAATTTATCCCATCATTTTTATTCCTTCACTACGGCAGGAAACCAAGAACATTGAGAGCATTTTGTTTTCACAGTTGGAAAGAAACTCCAGGTAAATACATCCCAATTGAATACACCTATTTCATTGTACATGATACTGTTGGAGTATCAAAAGGGATTTAAATAACATTGAATATGAGAGACAATCAAGAAAGAGAAAATTTTTACCATAAGTCTTATGTTCCCGAAGGTTTTATTTTTGCTGTTAGTTTATTAAATGATTTGATGAAAATACTTGTTGGTTTTGGTATATGCAATCGTGTTATTTTTAAGGACTTAGGTTCTTATTGTTATTTCAAAAATAGTATTTCTCAATAGGCAGACCAATATTTCTTGGCTTAAAAACGAATCGAGGGTTTTCAACGATTTGATTTTGAGAAATATTGTCATTGGTCAATATCATATATACAGAAAACAAATGAAAAAAAAAATGTTTCTGTCAAAAATGATGCATTTCTGTACAGCAAAAACGGTAGCTAATCAAGAAAAAGTAAATTTATATTCAGGTTCAGCGCCTTCAAATTAGCTAAAAAAGATGTTTGGTGTCTCGACACCATTTTATAATTATTATTATTATTATTATTATTATTATTATTTGGTTGTGTAGTATTATTATAATTTTAGATAATTTAAACGGTTGAAGCAATTATTATAATAACCGATAATTTTCCAATGATATTCTGTAAGAGTATTGCAAAATTATAAATATATAATTAACCAAAATCTACTAAAAAATGCGTTATCCTATTTACCACCCTCTCTGGCGGAATCCTGAAAAATCCCTTGTGGAAGTCTAGCAGTTTTCAAACACTATTCTAGACTTTTGGAGGTTCACTAGTAAAACGTAGTATCATATGTATATATCTTAATTAATGATCTGACTATGTTCCTTAGTAGATTCTCTTTAACTCAAGCCCTAACGTCTCATTGGGGAAAAAAAATCTGGCTACTTAGAATTTAATAGCCCCAAAACCAAACATCATCTCCAATCGAAACCCGAACTACCACCAGTCAGGATGAATCGATTTCCCTTCGGGTAGGTCCCATGTCTTGAGAGAATTTTCGGTTTTAAACTCACCACAGACCGCGGACATACAATCCATCGCTAAAAATGCAGGAGAAATGGTCGTTTCACTGCACCGCTCTTTTAGGTACCCGACTCCTTCAGTTATCGTCCATCTTTACAAGAGCCAGATCAGCATTAAAATGGATTACTGTTGCCATATTTAGGCGGGAGTTACCTAGTCCACACTAACCTGTCTCGATTGAAAGCAAGAGCGCCAATGCCTCCATGTGGGTGACAAATTATTTTTCATCCTCTGACAGACGGGATGTGACAAGGCTCTATCAATGCGTCCATGGAAAGGGCTCGCACGAAGTATATTCCTTTATTTCGATCCTTGCTCTAACCTTCTTACATAGGACCGCTCATGCCACACCCATTCTCTCCATATTCCATTGGTGAGAGGTAGGTTCCACTCGAGTAACTTCTTCCTGAGAATCGCTGCTCTGTGGAAGTGTCGCCCGAGTTGATGTTTCTCCAATCCCTGTAATCTTAACCTGTTCAAGTCTAGGGTTAACTGTTTGCTCTCCCACGTATCCGTATAAACTGTTATACTTACTCTATAACCCTCTAAGCTGAGTGGTCACTGGGCCTTGTAGAGTGTGAAACTTATTGTGAAAAAAAGGTAGAACAGAAGGCGCTGCATATATTGATCTCATAGTCTTCAGAAAACTCAACAATAACAACAATCTTCATAGAGTTACGGTATAGGAGGGGCTTGATATTTGTGAAGTGTATTGCAAAGATACCATAACTATAGAGTTTGTGCCGGAACACCTATTACAAACCTTGTTAAAGATATCTAAAACTATCTATAACCTAATTAAATCTAAATAGAATGCTCATCTGATGAATTTATAAGAAAACATTTTTCCAATTCGCAGAATAAAACAAATAAAGACTACAGATATCCAGAAGATTTTATTTGTATTTTAGCGAACTGTGGGGCTTTACGTGTTCTTGAATTAGAAACATGTGCTGTTTATTCTTGCTTGAAGAAGGTCGAAATACAAGAACATGGCTGACTGAAGTTAAGCCCAACAGGAAAACAAATAAGACAGATATATATATATATATGTCAACAAATATATGTATGACATAGACATTAACATTTATGTTGTGTGTGAACGTATAGAGTTTGTATTTTTATGAGTGCTCATATGTACGTGTATGTGTGTTTCGTGGCGTTTTCCCACAAGTGGACAAAAACGCGAATCTCTGCTAGAGATCACGTTTTTAAATGTGTCCGCTGAAATGCAAAGTAAAAAAGAGAGAACGAGGCGATAAATCGCCCAGTATTTATAGTTTAGGGAGAGCGACCCCTAGTGAAATATTTGGACAGTTAAGAAAGAGTTAACTCAGACATTATCATTGATTATAATAATTTAAAAAATTACCAACTTCTATAAAAAGTAAAAGATGTTTTTTGGTAAAAGAATTATCGAGGTCTGTGTTTTTTATTAGCACTATTTAATCGATTAACCGAGATTCAAATATTGTGAAAGCAATCTTCGTTTAAGAGAAAATTATCGCCACTAGTTAACCGATTTTCAGATCACTAATTTAATTGCGAAACACATTTTAGTCTTGGCTTACATTAGCATTATAAGAGACTTAGTAGATGATGATAATATTCTAGTCGCATTCTCTCTCGTATAACCAGGAATTCACCTACAAAACAGAAAAGAAATCTCGTATTTAAGAGTGAGAACCAAGAAAAATTTATCAGAAATTTTGGAAGACTAAGGTATATATTTATTTCTTTATATCAAAAATATATTCCCTTATATATATATATATATATATATATATATATATATATATATATGTGTGTGTGTGTGTGTGTGTGTGTGTGTGTGTGTGTGTAAATATTTTCAAATTGAGAGTATCTGCAGAAGTTAAAATATGAATAAAAGAGATAAAACTATGAAAGACATTGCCTTGATAAAATTCCTCACAGGACGAAATGCGCCGTTATGTATAGTTTTCCCTCTTGTCTCTTTTCTTTCAGATATATATATATATATATATATATATATATATATATATATATATATATATTACCATCGCAGAGGAATCTTCTATGTCCACATACTACAAAATCATCTTTCATGGGGAATATCTTTCTTTAAATCTCCATATAACTAATCTGGAGATGGCTCATTCGAGCCGAAAGTTTAGACCGAGGAACAGCATAATAAATAACAAAATGTTGATCAGGTTTTGTGTTTATTTTCTCCCACGATTAAAGCAGCCATACGAAATTTGATCAAAGATAATACACATTCATTATATATATATATATATATATATATATATATATATATATATATATATATATATAGATAGATAGATAGATAGATAGATAGATAGATTGTGGGCCATAAGTCACAAATGGGTTTCAATATATATATATATATATATATATATATATATATATATATATATATATATATATATATATATTGTTTATGTTTCGTTTAAAAATTGTGTTATATTAGTAGGTAAGTTATAGAAAAATGATGTGAGATTAATTTCCCCTAGATGGGTAAGATGACATCTTTTAAATGCTTCCCATTTTCCAATTAGCTTAAACGCGCTCTTTCTAAGGTGTTTTCACTAACAGGCCTTAACTTTTGTGCATCCTGCGGTATAATGTTTGTTCTAATATTTTTAAGATCTGCAAATGTGTGAGGTTTGTTAGCATAAACGTTTGCCTTAAGATTGATTTCCCCATAGAAAAAAAAGAAGCCTGAGCGTTTAGATCTGGAGAACGGAAAGACCAATTTATATCTGGACGGCAAGAAATTAATTTTCTGAAAATTTCGAAATTTTTGTTCGCTGTTCAGTAGTGTACTTTCCATGCTTAATTTTTTGTTTTTTTAGTTAAATCTGAAATAAAAATGACAAAAATATGTGTTAGAAGGCCAGAAAATTTACGGTGCGAAAAATATGGACATATAATAAGTGCTCAATATAGAGAGCACCAAAACGAACATACAGAGCAAGCCAATACAAAAAAAGGGAGAACACTATATCTTACCGCACTACCTTGGTTTCGACTGTAAGGTCTCTTCAGATGACAAGATAACAAGTGCTCATCAACTATATATATATATATATATATATATATATATATATATATATATATATAAAAGTGAGCATTGAAGTCAACACTTAGAGGCGACAGGCTGTTTCATGCTAGATGCAATCTACAGGTGGCCTGACGCTTGCGTTTAGCATGAAACAAACTCTAAGACATATGTATATATATATATATATATATATATATATATATGTCAACAAATATTCACTTTTATATTTACACACGATCTATCTCTGATATTGATTACTTTATCCCATAAATATAGCCCACCTTAAGAGTATATTTATTCATATATATATATATATATATATATATATATATATATATATATATATATATATATATCCTAAAATTAATAACAAAACTCTTCTACAAAAATATCAGCTAAATAAGATATTCAACAAGAAGTCGATCGAAATTAGCTATATTTACATTAATAATATGTACCAAATTATTAATTCCCATAATTACATATTAAGTAAATTCTATGGGAAAAAATCTAAATCTAGCATGGAATCCCCCTTTAATTGGAGAATGAAGAAATCGAGGGCAAATGCAGATCCTCTAGGGTAATATACCAAGCAACCATCACCCCTAAAGAAAATATGACAAATCATAACATTTACATTGGTATTTCTGCAGGAGAATTTAAAAAGAGAATCAATACACACAGACTCACATTTAACAATACAAAAATCAAACAGCAGACAGCCCTTTCAAAAATATTTTTTGGAATTGAAGGAAAAGGGTCTGAATCCTCAAATAAATTGAAAAATTTTAGGTTTCGCGAACACCCCCAAAAGTTTTAGTAATAGTTTCAAGCTAATGTTTCGACGCAAAAATTAGGAACATAGAATACAAAGATCAATGCAAACTATTAAATCAACGGAAAGAAATAATCACAAAATGTAGACGTAGAAACACATTCAAAATTACATAGGAATATATGCATATATATCTATGGTTATGTATATGCGTATAGTTACAAAAATGTATGTACATGGAAACGCACATGTATCTCTCTCTCTCTCTCTCTATATATATATATATATATATATATATATATATATATATATATATGTGTGTGTGTGTGTGTGTGTGTGTGTTGAGCGGCATGATGTATTCCATTGTGTGTTTCGGTATTACTCACAATTTATGAATCTGTCATTCAACTAACTTACCTTAATTTTAATTGGTTTTATGTTTAAATCCGCCATCACTTCTTAATAACATTAAACCCTTATGACCTAAATACTATTTACTGCAAATACATTCTTCTTTCTTGCATAGGAATACACCCCTTAGTAGGAACCGAAATTTATTTACAGACCATGACCACGTCCACATAATGAGATAACTTATGCCCTCCCCCAGTCACCAAAACAAACCCCTTATCAAAATAAGGCGTCTCTCAGAGGAGGACTGATATCGAAATTAAACGTATTGCCCAATTCCAGACACACACTTAAGGTCTGAAAACAGCTGGTGTCAGACCAGCTTGAAATAGACTATATCCATGTATTTTTTTTTTATGTAACTTTGGTTTTTGCTGTAGTATATGTGTGTGTGTGCGGGTGTGTCTGTGTATCTGTGTAATGTAGAGAGAGAGAGAAAGACAGAGAGTAGGGGAAGATAGTGATAGTCGAACAAGAATTAATGTCTGATTATACACGATATTTTGATTAGATACAAGCAAGGAAATAATTTTAATATGGGAATATATTCCAAATAAATTTACTTTAATTGTAATGTAATTGGTTTTATTAAATACACGTTCATAAATTATTTTCCAATAGCAACTGGTTTTAAATGATTTTACTTTACTTGCGCTATTAATGGCGTCACTTAAGAAACTTATCGCAATTTATAACAGAAAATCATCAAAAATAATTCGACTATAATAAAACATTAAAATGAAATTATTAAAGGAATGCATTATAAATTATTTCATTATAATAATACATTGAAAACTATTTCGTTAAGGAATATAATGTATACGATTTTCTGTAGAAATATATGTAAAATGATTTTTATGGAAATACATTGTATGTTATTGTGTGACGTCGTCCCCTGGTCGCAGCGCCAACCGTGTCGTTCTATCCCAGTCTACCACGGCACCAACTGTGACGTCCTAATTTGATTCCCAGTCTGCCTACCCACGTTGTGAATTGATCTAGGCAGAGGAAATCAATCAGTCATCGGGGCCGTACTGCAAACCGAGTCCAACGGGGGTGATACCACAAAAATACGCATAAAAGGCAATAAAATGAAAACTCAAAAGTTCAAAGTATCAAAGAAAAAGGTAACAAACTTTATGTCTAGTTGTTCGATACATAGGACTGCATCTATCTCCCGACACGTTCTGTGGATTGTGACACGTCGTTTTTTCCGCTAGGCAAGTTTTAACACTTCAAGTCATCTGCTCTCTAAGAAATTGGTGTTTCGGTGGGTCTTTGGACGAAAGTCAAAAGAAAAACTTATTTCGGTGATCTGGATCTAAATCGCTCTTCAAAATAATTGTTCTTGGTTTGAAGAGATGGGTCCGGAAAGTACGTGAATCCTGGTCAGCTATATGCGAGGCTTGCCTCAACTGAAGACTGACTCTGGGAACTGCTGGGTCTCGACTCATTTCTGCTCGTTGTGGCTTCGTTTATATGGGCGCCGACCAAAACCGGGGTGAGTTTGTCGGCGCCGGGGGGTTCCTCGATAATTCTAAATACATATCCACCTCTCTGGTTAGGAATTTCCACCTTTTTCCATTTTTGGGAACCTTTCCTCACTCCCACCTTCTCATCATACTTCAGAGGGGCGTGAACTGCCCTCCCCACATCTTCGTGGCAACCTCTCTTACTCATCCTCCAGATGGGCGGCAACAGCCTCCCTCGTGCATCACGTGATCACCACTCGACCAATGATGCCTCAGTCAGGCGTGGACGAATCTGCGGCTTTGTTTCAGGAAGAAAAAAAAATATCTTGCTAAAAAAAAATTATCTCTTCCCTTTCCCTTTTCTTCCCCTTAATGGTTTATCATTTCTCCAGCCGCGAACGGGACAATATGACAATGGCGGTCATAACTCTTGTTCTACACGTGGTTTACGTCAGGTATTTTATCGCTAATTATCAGAATGTGTGGTCTTCTTAACATGGTCTCAAAGAGAAACATCTCCAAAGTTCCAGCCAGTCTGTCACCTCGAAGAAAGAAAGAAAACACATTCATTTTCCCTCGGAACAAATTCCTGATAACAAAATTTTATTATCGCAGGCCAAGAATGTTCCGTCGGACGTTCGTGGGTGGTTTTTAATTTTTCATATCTGTCCAAGTCCTTTTAGTTGTCTGTTTTTCGTCACTTAACAAAATAACATTTTCATTTGAATTTTTTTTTTCTTTCTTTGGCCAGCCGGTCTGTAGTTGATAATAAGATGTCTTCCCGTACCAAAAGTTTGTTTTCATATCCTTAAATAACACAGCCGATGCCAAAACATATCTGATTCTTTCCTTCTTTCCCTTTCTTTTTACTCAGAATTTCCCTGTCATTGTAATGACACTCTTTCGCCATTTGTTACTTATCAAAATATCCTTTTATCCATTGTCGCTTAGCTGTGTGTGTGTTCTTGCTTATCACTCACGATTCGGTTCTTAGTCTCTCCTTTTCTTCTTTTCTTTCTTTTCCCTTTCTGCCTCGTTAAATGGTGCCACAATTGTACTATAAGAAAACATTGCAAATAAATGCTACTATAAAAATATATTGTAATTAATTTTACGAGAGAAATGCATTGTAGGAGATTTTTAAGCGACGAATGCATGCGTAAGTGGTTTGCAATAGGACAACAGTAGTAATTAATATTAATTATTATACTATAAAGAAGCACATTAATCACTCTTCGAAATGAATTCATTTTATAATACAAATGCATTGTAAATTGTTTTACAAGAGAAATGCATTGTTAAAGTTTTTACAATAGAAATACATTGTAAATGATTTTGTAATAAAAATGCACTGTAAACGATTTTATAATAGAAATATATTGGAAATGTTTTTTTACTGCAGGAATGCATTTACATGATTTCACTCTATGTGGGAACTGGAAGTGATTTTACGATTTAAATGCATTGGAAATAGATCTACTAAAGTAATACATTGTAAACAAATGTACTTTCTAAATTCATTGAAAACTGATTTTAATTTCGAATTTACATTACTTGTAATTTTATTTTGAAAACCTATTTTAAATGAATTTTTTACAGAACGTTTCCAGAAAATACATTTTGTCTTTAACCATGAACTCCAGTAAACAGATTATGTAGTCTTGACGGAGATTTAAAAAAAATAAAAAAACAAAACATTTTTAAACTGATCTAAAGTCAGTAACAACGGATTAGAGATATTTCTTCACAGATAAAAATCTGAGTTATTACATTCTGGCATTAAAGTCGAGATAGTTTGTCATTACCAAACGTGACGCAGAATATGTTCTTGTCTTCTTTTATATTTATTGCTGATTTATTATCAGAAAGTCCAATATGATTTTTTTTTAATCTGACCGACATTTTATTTTGATTTACTAAATCCATTAAATATATTTTTCATGTTGAAAAATAACCACACATATTCGGTATTTCAGATATCATGACATGCTCTAACTCTCTGTCAAGTCTAAAGTTATATATATATATATATATATATATATATATATATATATATATATATATATATATATATATATATATTATGAAATGGACAAAGTCCGACGATTGTTTTAAGATATTTTCTGTTTATACATCCTTTTTTATAGATACAATTATTTAAGTAAACGCTTTATTTTATAATAAACAGTATTAAACAACATTTACCGGCCTGAATGTCGGAGAACGAATATTTTCTATGAAAATTTCTCGGACATTCAAACTGGTAAATGTTATTTAATACTGTTTATTATAAACAGAGCATTTACTTAAATACTTGTATCTATAAAAAGGATGTATAAACATAAAATTGTCTTGAAATATATATATATATATATATATATATATATATATATATATATATATATATATATATACCGATATTATTTATATTATTCGGACTATTGTCCTCATCTTTCTCACACTATTTATCACAACGTTTCGGCCGTTGTTTGCTCCGGCCTTCTTCAGGTTGTTGGAATTTCGAACTGCACCCTTTATTTCGCTCACTGAGGTAGACTGTTCTAGTTCCACGTGCCATGTTTGATGGATATCAGTTATCAGTTATCTCCTGTTAATTTCCCTATTCAAGTTCTCCAGTGCCTTAACCAGGTATTGAACTCACACTCTTTGGGTCCTGTCACTGGATCTAACCAACCCCTTTATCCACTGTGTCTTGATGACATCTTTGTATGAATTTCTGGGTATTATAAACCTAATGTCTTCGGCAACCATTTTTACCAGTGCTCATATTGCAATTTTGGCTGTTATCACCATATTTTTACCAGAGCTCATATTGCAATTTTTGTTGTTATTATCGCTTTTCTCTATCGCTCTTTATTTCTGGTTCCCATATTGTATTTATTTCTACACTTCGTCGGTTCAGGAGATTTTTGTGGCCTAGCATATTTACTGATTCCTTAAGTTTATGAATTTTCCAATGGTGTTCCTTGTCTATGATCTCAACATGATCCCACAGAGGGCGGTGATCTCCCTTCTCTCTCCATATGTGGTCAGCCACGCCTGATTTTTCTACTTCCCCTCGTGTTACAGCTTTCTGGTGTTCTTGAAGCCTTACCTTGATGGAGCGGCCTGTCTCTCCTTTATATTCCTTTCCGCAGCTGCACGGAATAGCGTACACACAGTCATGTTCTCCTCTATGGGGGGTCTTACTCGGGGAGAGATATCTGTGAAGTGTCGTCAAGCTTTTGAAGTTTGTCCTGATGTTATATGGACCACAGATCCATTGTATGTTCTTTGATAACCCCTTAACCTAAGGCAGGCAGACTGTTTTCTGAGTGTTGTTGTCCTCCTCTTCTTGTACCCCCCTATCCCAGTTTTCGGGGGCTGCTGCCATGTACCGAGGGTAGTTGTTACGTTGTAGGGCACTACTTATACTGACCAATTCTTTATCTAACTGTCTCTGGGTCGCCACTTATGACTTTTGTTCGGTGTTGTAAGCAACGGACGATCCCTTTCTTTACGCTGTATGGATGGTGGGAGTTGAAATTGAGGTATTGTCCAATGAATGTCGGTTTACGGTATTCGGATGTCTTAACCCCATGCTCTGTTCGAGATATTAGAACATCCAGGAATGGGAGTATTTTGTTACTCTCTCACTCTCACACACACACACTCTCTCTCTCTCTCTCTCTCTCTCTCCATTGTGAACTGTATCGAAGGTCTTATTGAGTTCACATGGTCCAGTAGAACCTGAACATGAAGGTATGAAGGTATCATCTACGTACCTTAAGCATATAGCTGGATTTAGAGATATAGTTTCTAATACCATTTCCTCAAAGTATTCCATGTATATATTCGCCATTGCTGGTGATAATGGTGAGCCCATTGCTAAGCCTTCATCCAGTTGATATATGTGTGATCCCATTCCGAAGTGTGTTGTTTGTGTACAGAAAGTCAACATCACCATCAGATTATCTATTGGAATACTGGTCCGTTCTTCTAGGGAAAAGTCAGAGGACAATCTGTCTCTGACTACCGAGAGTGCCTCCTCCGTGGGTACCTTGGTGAACAAACTCACCATGTCCGAGCTCACCATCTGGTTGGATAGGATGGGAGCATCTTTGATTATTTCCACGAAGTGGACGGAGTTTTGGACATATGAAGGAGACTTTCCCATCATGGGCCAATTATATCTACAAGGAAGCGACTCAGTGGGTGGCACACAGAGCCTTGGCAACTAACAATCGGCCTGAGCGGAATACCGTCTTTGTGAATCTTAGGGAGACCTTATATGTGCGGTAGCTTGGTGTAACGCTGCGATAATTGCCTATACGTCTTAAGTGCGAAGTGATCCTTGTTCTTGATTAGGATCTGTGACAGTTTCCTTTACGTTTTTATTGTAGGATCCTTTTTTACTTTGTTGTAGCTACCATTGCTAATGAGGTCTTCCAGTTTTCTTGTATATTCTGATTTGTCCATTACTACAGTCGCATTACCTTTGTCAGCCGGTAGTATGATGATGTTTTCGTTCCTCTGTAGGGATCCAATCGCCAGCCTCTCCAGTTTTGTTATGTTAGACCTGGGCAGCTTGGCTCTCTCCAAGGGTCTGTTTCACTTTCCATCTCAGTTCATCCGCCTGAGCCTGAGGGATGTTCAAGGCCACCTCCTCGACTCTGGGGTAGGTTTATAATAACCAGAAATTCATACCCAGATGGCACAGTGTATAAAGGCGTTGGTTAGATCCAGTGATAGGACCCAAAGAGTGTGAGTTCAATACCCGGTTAAGGCAGTGGAGAACTTTCAGAGGGAAATTAGCAGGAGATAACTGATAACTGACATCCATCAAACATGGCACCTGGAACTAGAACAGTCTACCCCAGTGAGCGAAATAAAGGATTCACTTCGAAATCCCAACCACCTGAAGAAGGCCGGAGCGTACAACAGCCGAAACGTTGTGATAAATATGGCAACAAAGATGAGGACAATAGTCCGAATAATGTAAATAATGTACATAATACCTCATCTCAGAAATATATATATATATATATATATATATATATATATATATATATATGAATATAAAAGACAAAAGGAAAACGGTAATAGTTGCCGACGTGCTTCATCCGATGTGGACTTTTTCAAAGCAAAAACGAAATGAATTTATTAAACAAAGTAACTAATAATAACAAAAAAAAATGTCCTTAGAAACTGAAAAAATTTAGAGAACGCTATTTTCATGCTGTTAACTGAAAATTACTGTAATCCAGTTGCTAAGGACATTTTGAAGAGGAAAGACAAAGGTATTTTTTTATTTTTTGAAATTTTTCCTCCTTTGAAAATTTGGGTTAAAAATCGTGTTTTTTTTTGTATTTTTACGACAGCGTTGGAAAAGCGAAAAAAAGTTTTGTTTTATTTTTCGCTGTTTCCGAGGAAAACACACGTTGATTTGGAAATTCTTGCAAAATTCAAATAATTGTCGGATTTTAATGAAACTTTGAGGAATTATTCAGAAATAAATGAAATTATTTTTGAATTTTTTTTAGAAATTCTTTGTTTCCACCCACTTACATATTTTCATGAAATTTCGAGAAATTAAATTTTTAAGAGTTGGACTTTTGGAGAAAGTAAATCATCAGTTTTTTTTTTTTTTTTTTTTTTTTTTTTGTAAAACAGTTACCGGTTTCATCGAAAACCTGCTCTGAATTGTAAAAAAAAATGCAAAAAACTATGAAATTATTTAATTAGAAAAGCTTTTACTTGCTTTTGTAAATAAGCTATATTAAGGGTATTATTGTCTGAAGAAATAAAAAATTTTGAATGAATAATGTAATTTTACAAGAATTTTTTTCGCTTTTTAAAAAATTTATTTATAATATTAATACTTCAAAAATGGTTTATTAAAATTCTTCATTGTTTTTAAACTTGCAATTTGATGATATGGTTAAGTGAAAAGTAAATTTACGAATCGAAATTTGTAAAGCTCATAACAGTCGTTTGAACCCAAATATTTTAAAAATAATTTTAAAAATAGTATTAGTGAAAAAACGTTCCTAATTTCTCTCTATAGGGAATCAATACATGACATAATCTTTAAAAAGTTCACGTGATCTGATTGTCGTCTGAGGCACTGCAATTATTTCTCTTCAATATCTAGTTCTGTTTCACATCGTTAACGTGTTTGCAAAAAGTCCTTTCAAAATTTCTAAGTTAGTTTTAATTTTTGTTAATTAATTTTTAATAAATATTTTTATTTTAGGTATTTATTTTAGTTTGGATCATATTTCATTGAGGTAGTTTTTTTGTTTAAGTTAGTAAATTATTAAATAAGATAAGAAGATTAAGAACCTAGAAAATTAAACCTAAACTAAAATAAAGTATTATATAAAAAATAGATATTACATAATTGCTGAAAAAATGTTAATATTTTTAAAATTACTAGTCAAAAACCAAAAAAAAAATCGTTCGCTTACATTTCGTAAAAAAAATTATATAAATTTTGACATCCATATCAGCTGTCAACACCTCTTACCTTTTCAATAACATCGATAACGTGAATAAAGTCACGAGAAAATTTAAACACATGATTAAGAAATGTTAGGGCACATTTTTTTATGTTATAAGTAATGCTTGTTTCAATTCAGATTAATTTAACTTAAAATTTTCTAATTTTACCCAAATAACGTGTCAAAAATATATAATTTATTTTAAGAAGAAGTTTAAAATTGAATGTTTTTTTTTTGTTTAGAAATTTCTTAAAATGTAAGAAAATGGCCGCTTTTAAGAAATTTTTTTTAAAAATCCAGCGTATATTTGACATTCCAATCTATATAATTTCCATCTGAAATACACCAGAATATTTTAGCTACTGGAAATAATAAATTTAATCTTTCAGCTTTCAATTAAAGCTAAAATATATTCTTTAAGAATGCTTTTTCATTTTTAAAAATTTATTTTAAACCTTAGGTATCGAAACATTGAATGGAGGAACTTAATCTTAATAATAGAAACAGGACTTTAACTTAGTTGAAATTTAAATTCTTATTTTGTTTTTGGGTTTTTTTTGGTGGGGGTTCCTCACCTTCCGGTAAGTATTCCAGTCGAAATGTCGGCGACTAAACCGACTACCCCACTCCGATTTCCTAGCCATGCGGCTAGTTAGCAAACCAGTAGGACGAAAAAAAAGAGCTAACAAAAGGCGGAGGAAGTCTCTGAGTCAACGGCCAGCTAACTAGAGGTTGTGTCTCGATAAATCACCGTGGAGAAGGCAACAGGAGACCACTCAACTATCATTCCCCAGACAAATCGTAGTTAACAATTCAGATAATGCGAAACCTAACGACGTGAAGTGGGTTATGTCTATAGAACAGATTACTATGAACAAAAAAAAAGAAGTTATTGATAGTCCTGTTTCCCTCTACATAACTATATGGAGTTAGTTATCTGTATACCACTCGAAAATATTTGTTTCCCTATCAAATGAAATATCAGTTTTTCTACTTAAGTCATTGCTGTCTGCCGAAGAATGGAATTACAATAATCTTTAATCTTTACTAAACGGGGACATTATTTAACTAGTCGTGGAATGTCTTAGAAAGATTCTTTTCAAATACAAAACGTCGATATCGACGCGACCTTTGATTGTCAGGCATGTGAAAAAAGGGATATGAAGATATGAAATTGACTGCTGGAAAAGGGGTTGGAAGCAAAATGGAAAAATAAATAATTGCTCTTAGTAACAATTCAGATCGTTTTACTTTCAGTTCGATTAAAGCATCGATAGGATTTGTATCGATGTTTGCATCATCAATACGTGCTTCTCAAGAAAGAACGAAGATCGATATGGAGATCAGAGATATTAATGAAGATAAATTCTAAATAATTTTTTCTCCTCCTCCTCCTCCTCCTCCTTCTTCTTCTTCTATTTACCACAATCTTTCAGATATACAAGGATTTTCATGAAAACATATCTACTCATCAGGAATATTGGTCCTGATATAGTTAATAATTGATAAAGATAGAAAAAACACACTAAGACAGACATGGAACATATAAACTGGTTTATATATATATATATATATATATATATATATATATATATATATATATATATATATGTATGTGTGTGTGTCTGTGTGTGTTTCACTAAAAATTTAATAGACTTATATCGATAACTAGATATTAACTGATATATAGATATAGATAAATACATATTTTACATATTGAAACACACAAACACACTTACACACACACACACACATACATATATATATATATATATATATATATATATATATATATATATATATATATATATATATATAGCCTAAAATAATAAAACGCTTAATGGAACACAACCGCGGTTTCGACCGCCATAGTCTCATCAGCTCAGTAACAGCGGAATAATCACAGACAACACAGAAAGAGCTTAAAGTTCTTAATGAGGCACCGTAAGTAATGAAGAAGGAGAGTAGAAAAAAAGAAAAAAAACTTCATCCGGTTTCGTATAATCCTAAAGTCAACTTCCTGAAGTGACTTCAACAACCCAGCATCACCCTTGAACCAGCTTATATGGGGTTGCTATTCACCTTCTTAAAATATACCATTTAATGGCCGGACTTCTTTCACTTTTTCCTCTAAATCTCCAATAATATTTTCCTAGCATTTTATTGAACCAGCGTTTGGGTCTTCTAAATGACTATGATTATACCTCCTGTTTAAATTGGCCTTTAGTGCAACCAATGTATGTTTTGCACTGCCAATGTCATTTTCTACCTCGGCACACTACACTACACCTTCTGTGCAATATACCCCATTTAAGGGACAATTATTTTTCTTCTGCAATTACAAAGTTCCTTAATTCCACTTCTCACATTTATTCAAAATTTTAATAATGTTGCCTAGGTTGCGTGTGCAACTATAACCATAATGTGCTGCCATAAAATAATTTGTACAACCCGGGCGTTTTGGCGAAATGCTTATTTAAACAGTTAAAAACGGTCTATATTTCTGAGATGAGGTTTTATATACACTATTTAAATTATTCAGACTATTGTCCTCATCTTTTTCGCCATATTTATTACAACGTTTCGGCCGTTGTAGGCTCTAGTCTTCTTCAGGTGGTTAGAATGTCGAACTGAACCCTTTATTTCGCTCACTGGGGTAGACTGTTCTAGTTCCACGTGCCATGTTTAATGGATGTCAGTTATCAGTTATATCTTGTTAATTTCACTCTGAACGTTCCCCACTGTCTTAACAAGGACACATGGCACAGTGGATAAAGGCGTTAGTTAGATCCAGTGACAGGACACAAAGAGTGTGAGTTCAATACCCGGTTAAGATATATACTCTGGTTGACTTGCGTAGCTACCCTGAATAGCTTGCAGGTACCCATTATAATTTTATGGTTTATAATGCCTAACTCTATTATTGTCGGGTTTATTTAACGAAATGATGGACTGCTGAAGAAGTATTCCTTATGGTTTTTACTCTCAGGAAGGCTTGTTTTTCAGCCAGTGTCCTGACTTTAGTTTCTCTATTAATTTTATCCAAGTAAGAAGCGGGAACCTTTTTGTAAAATTTAGTTACCTCCTTTGAAACACCTTCTGTACGCCCTAGGGCTCATAGCATATAACATTTTCGTTTTATCGCCCATAACAAAAAATTTCTTCACTTTTTTTAGCTCTTATTTTATTTAAAATGCCTATAGGCTCTTTCTGAAACTCCGACAGTTCTTTCACAGCGGAAGGGTTTGATCTGGTTAAGTTTGTTGTGTTTTACGACATATCAACCTCATTGGGTTATTTAATGCCGAAAACTTTTTTCTTCCCGGTAATATTTTGTTTTGTCAAAAAATCTATTTCTGGTAATATTTTTTCCTCAAAAATGTATTGCTGGTAATATTATTTTAAAACATGTATTGCTGGTAATGTTTTTTTCAAAAATATATTGATGGTAATAATTTTTATTTTCTTTAAAAATTTATTTCTGGTAACAATTTTTTACAAAGTATCTCTGGTATTAAAAACCATTTTTACGCTTTTATAATGCTTTTTACCTCAGTTTCGAGGTTAACTATTTGCCTATAGCTGGGAACCTAACAGGTGCTGCCACCCTGGGTCAGGGTGGATCTGGGAACACCAGCAATTAAGAGGTGGTTCCATTGTCATCAAAACCTCCTGATCAGAGGCCTTGCTGTTGGACGTAGTTTATCGTCTTACCCAGGACGAGGATGTAGTTTATCGTCTTGCCCAAGCCCACCACAGCAGAAGGGTACTTCTCAGTTTTGAACAAGGGTATATCAGTGTCACCATCATTTTTTGCAATATTATTTAAAGCCTTCCATCTCTATCAATTTTATTGCGAAAAAATTGACTAGCATAATAAAATCTGATATTGTGCAGTAACTTTAGGTGGTTCAGTTTCTTACTTAATAACAATAGGAAACTGACCACCCATTTTGTGTCCAATAAAAACTTCTATTCATATTCAACGTAAATATCTTGAAAATTTTCCCAGAATCAGTTGGAAAATATTAATTTTATTGGAAAGTCACCTTATGTCCATTAGAAACATGTATTAATATTTAACCTAAATATATCTTGAAAATTCTGACCCTTGTTGATTAATGACAATTTTATTTTGAAAATATTGACTAACTTCATAAACTCTGACAGCGTGGATATTCTCAGATGCCAAATAAACGTCTACCTCCGCTTGTTAATTTGGGGATTTTATTAATCTCATAGAGATTATTGGAATCTACCTCCCCCACGCCACCGACGTGGAAATGATATCGGAAGAAATGAAAAGTACGCGTAAAATAAATATTATAATTATTTTCGATTTCATATAAAAGATTTTATATAATATTTATCTTAAGACGTTTGAATCTTGCTTTCACGCTATGTCGATTTTGTATTGTTCATTTCTACCAAGACATTCTTTCGACGGTTCATATTCTTGTAAAATACCTATTTTCAGTCTCCAGTCGCAAATCTGTCCAAACTGTCGAGATAAGTTCATGAGAAATGCAAATGTGCCGTTTTTCTTTCATATTGGCTTCCATCGTATGAAGAACTGAATGTAGGCAACGTTCCAAGTTGTTTCAGAAAATTCTCAATAGTCTGAATTGATTCTTCGAGCGAATTCTTCGACCTGAACCGCCCTCTTTTTATTGAGTTCAGACAGGAGCAAATCACCGTTAAACTCATCAGAACGGACTGTCGATGGCGCATCTGTTGAATCAGCTTTCCTGTAGCTTTAAAACCTCTCGCCGAGGCTTCCAAAAACGCTGACTGCATACCGAGGTGTAAGATAAGAACATTACCGAAAAAGCAACCACTTCAGGATGAACTCATGAATCTTCTTCCTTTGTATGCACCGTCTCCCTTAAGGATGTAGGTGATCATGGCTCTCCGCAATATCCTGTCCTTTGTAAGCTCTTATTAAGTGCTGTGTCTTCTGTTATCTTTCCAAAACCTTGTTCTACCGTTCATTAACTCAAGCTCACTAAGTAGGTTATACGTTGATTTCATTTGTTCTTCTTGCTTTCTATCTGTCCTGTGAGTATCAGGTTTTCCAAGCGCTCTTTTTCATTATTTTCCCAAGAATTTTCTACTGCCTTCTCCTAATGTGAAATTTAAGTTTCATTTTTGTCTCCATTTTCTCTAAAACTTCGTCGTTCGGCCTATTGAAATCTCAGCATCCTTCTGTAGAACCACATTTCTGTTTCTTCGAGTCTCTATCTGTGTATATTGTCCAACATCCACTGCCATATAGTATAAAAAATATTAAAAGTAATAAAATATTTAACAATAATATGAAATAACAAAAATATATCTATATGTTAATTGGGTATTTGAAAGCCCTCCAGTGAAAATGACGGACATTAAAAATGAATGTTGTTACATTTAATTTCTCACAAACATTGAAGTGTAAACACTCTTTGGGAATAGTATTTAATATGGAACCATAAAATATAACAATGGGGTCTTTTTTACATGTCCCTTCACGACGTATGCAATCAAAGCTCTCCACAATTTCCTATCCTTCGTAGTTCTTAATGTTTTGTCCCTTTTTTATGTGTCTTAAACCTTGTTCCGCCATCCATTTCCACAACGTCACTATGTATGTCATGCGTTGTTTTCTTCTGTCCCTCTTGCTTTCAATGTGTTCTTGTGTGTATCAGGTTTTCCAAGCTCTCTTTTCTCATTACGTCCCCTAAAAGTTTCAGCTGTCTCTTCTTGATGTTTTGTATATGTTTCATATTTTTTTCTAATCATTTTTCTCTAAAACCTCGTCGTTGCTTACATCTTCGATTCATGCTATCCTCAGCATCCTTCTGTAGATCCACATTTCTGTTGTTTCAAGTCGATTCTTCATCTTTGACGAGATTGTCCAACACTCACACTTCAGTAGTCTTTTCTTTTAAAATAATGTCATGGATGTTTTAATTAGCGTGTAAAAAAGACTGATGAGAATATATATTTTTTGTATAATTAAAGTTTAATTTCTGGATAACGTCTCATGTATTAATCTGAAACACTGAACATTGGCGCAAAGTTTATCATTCAGTTAGAGAGAAGGAATTCTTTGAATTCAAACCATGATTCGCCGGGGCAACATGATGTAACTCTTTTTACACACACACACACACACACTCACACACACACACACATATATATATATATATATATATATATATATATATATATGAAGAAATATAGTCTTAAGATGTGCTATATTTATGGAATAAAGTGCTGAATAGCAGAGACAGAGCATGTGTAAATATAAATATACAACTGAACATATAAGTCAACACTTAGAGGCGACAGTCTGTTTCATGTTAGATGCAAATATTTCACTACAGAAGAAAACAGCAATTTGGCCTTTCTAACTAGACGCTTCCTCTGTAGCTAAATGGTATAGCACGTCAGGCTATATGACAGTTCCGAGTTTCATACATGTTCGATTGCTGTCGGAGGACAAATATTTTTCTATGAAATTTCATGGATATTCAGGCCGGTGAATGTTGTTAATATTGTTTATTATAAACAGAGCATTTACTTAAATATTTGTATCTATAAAACTAGCGTATAAACAGAATATATATATATATATATATATATATATACATACAGACAGATTTTTTCGCTGTACCACAGCTCTTCAGTGTGGCTAGACGTCCGATTGCTTCAAGCTGGGATCGAAACCTAACAGACTTGGCTTCAGTCAGAGATCCTACTCCTAGCCTATCGTCGCACTGTTTTGAGAAAGAAAAATTTTAATATTTTCTATACGAAATACTTCAATGGCCCGGATAGCTCAATTCAGTCGAAGAGCAATGCGTTAATAGTTGTATGAGTCACTCTTTTTAAAATTACCCTTGTCTCAAGAGAGGTTAGTAGTATGTCCCGGGAGCACATATATATATAGTCATTCACAAACAGACTGTTCTTTCAATGACTCGAAAGTCATGATGAAAGGATGTTCCATAGGGGAGGCTCCGGGCCTTCAGAAACATTTGGGGCTTAAACTCACACATGACCTGAAGTGAAACTCCATCGCTAAATAAGCAGGTAAAAGGTTCGGCTCCCTGTACCGCTTCAGTAAGTATCTGTATCCTCATGTTAACATCTGCCTTTGCAAGAGACAGATCAGGACGAAAATGGAGTACACTTGTTATATTTGGGCGGGGCCTACCCAGTACACACTTTTCAATTTCAATAAAGTTCAAAAGAGTCCTCAAGTGTGACGAATTATTTTCCACTCTCTAGCGGCTCGGATTGAGGAATCGAGGAGCCGAGTTTGAATTTCAGTTGAATCCATTAAATGCAGCTACGTGTTAATACCATTGGGAAAGGTATGAATCCTCCTCTTCTCCCCCCAGCAATGGGTAAATAGCAAGACAGACCTGGTTTCTATAGCCTTGTATGGAAACTGGTTTACTGCAGAAAGAAATGGCAACCTACTGCAGAAAAAAATCTACCTCGTCAGTCATGTATCTTTTGATACATGATCGTCTAAGCGTGTATCAGGCATGGCTCAATACTGACTGAACCACACTCTTCCTCACAGTCGGGATGTAGAAAGTCACTCGCTGCTCTAGTGCTAAGTGCTCGGACATATTATATTTTTTGGTGCCACAAAACTCTAACCTTCGCAGCTAGGACCTGCCCAGTCCCATACATAGTAGCAAACCTCCCACATTACCTTCGTATTACACCGTTAAGTTCCAGTCAAACAGCTTCTTCCTGCGAAACACTACTCAGTGGAAATGACTCCCAAGAGAACGCTTCCCCGATAGTTAAAATCTTAACCTTTTCAAGTCTAGTGTTCATAGACATCTTCCCACCATATCCGTTTAGACTGCATGCTGACTTAACCCTTTACCACGTGTGCCCTCAGGCCTTGCACATGATGAACAATACTTTTTAAAAAAAGTAGGTAAATTCCAGTGTATTATGGAAGCGATAATTTATTCAAATATCTTTGATTAAATGATATCGACTAATTCTACTTATCTCTCTCTCTCTCTATATATATATATATACATATATATATATATATATATATATATATATATATATATAGGTATGTCGTACACACACCCACACGCACACACACGCACAGATATATATATATATATATATATATATATATATATATATATACATATATATGTTGGTGCAAAAATAATATCGTTTTTTGACGTTGTTTTTAACGTCAAAAAACGATATTATTTTTGCACCAACCTAATATATATATTTAAGCGTTTCACCCCAAGCAAGTCGGGAAGCCACTAGCACGCAAGGGGTTACAGAGAATTGGAGCGTGAGCAAATAGGAGTGATAGAGGAATAGATGAAGACAAGGATAGGGGATAGATCAAGGCATCTGGAGACGTCGATTTAATATTACATTTGAATAGTTGGAGATTCTACCTATCAGGGAAATAGGCAAAGGTGAGGGAGTTCCACATTCGGGAAATGCGAGACATGAAGCTATTGGAAGAGACGGCTACATTTAACAGTTTCAACAGTGAAAGGGTGAGAGCGAGATGCCAGCCTAGTTGAACGCTTAAATTCATGAAAGCAGCTCATGGAAGCAGTTACCGTGAAAGTATTTGTAAAAAAGACAGAGGGAGGCAACAGCACATCTGTGAGAGAGCGACTGCAGACGAGATGCCAGATCAGGGCCAATTACATTGCATATCCGTCTCTGGATTTTATCAAGGACACTGAGACAAACAGAAGGGGCCCCAGATCATATATGGCAGCAATACTCGTGAGGTTTTTTACGTTATCTGTAAATTTGATAAGATGATATTTATTTTTCTTTTATATCATTTTCTTCCCGAGTATTTTCGAATATTGCAAGACTTGTTTTCAAGAATTATTCTGCGTATATTTAAGCAACGGTTTTTTTTTTTAAATTCCAACCTTCTCATATTTAACGAAATCAATTTAATGTATCTTAATGTGACGTCATATAAACGTTCTAACTGAAATTTGATAAGTGTTTGTCTCTTATTAAAAAAAAGAAAATACTACAATATACTGTTCCCATGGAGAAAGATAACTTATTTAATGTTAGACGCTTCTCTTTTGTTAAAATTACCTCCATAATTTGAAATCTTTCTTTGCAGTGTCCCATATATAATTTTTTGGAGTTATGTATTAAAATTTGTTTTATGTCAATATTATTTTGCTTATACTTCATATGTTCATCTACATGGGTACGAATTGCATTAAATTTACACACACACATACACACACAGAGAGACACATATACAGACACACACACACACATATTTGGGTATTAAGGAAGCAAATTCTCTTTTAGGCCTGTCTGATTATATAAATTACAAACATTATGTTTGCTTATGTTTAACATATTCCTTCATATTCACGGATATTTTCCGTGTATTACAATCAAATGATGCAAGAAATGAACTTTAACAGTCAGTGGAAATCACTTTTATTTATCAAGTACTCTCCATCATCATCAGGGATGCAACTAGTAAAGCAAAAACTATGTGTAGTTACTAATTGTTGATTTTTTTTTTCTTTTTACGTTTAATTGCAACCGGTTGACAGTTTTACTTTAGTGTTCATTAGAACGTGAAAAAATTATCCACTATGGAGTTTTTTTTTTCTTTTATGTTTGAATGTCATATGTATATATTCCGAGTGGTTATGAAAGATGATATTTTGTTATGTTGACGTAGAAGATAACGGTCGCGGAATAGCAGAGGCACGTCGTAAATTCATGATACGATTCTATGACGTCATATCACGTGAGAGACAGAAATATTAACAACAGAACCATTAGTCTAGAAACAATTTAACTACTTTGAAATGTAATTTTGTTTAGTGCGTGTTCATATATATATATATACATATACACACACACACACACACACACACACACAGGGTGTCCATGAAGTTAGTGTGCACTTTAAAAAATTTATAACTTTATTTGTATTTGCGATAGAAATAATTTGTTAAAATCATTAGAAAGAAGTAATTCTCTATTTTTTAAGGTTTTATTGAAATTTTATTCATTTTTTCACATATCCTCTATTATAAGCAATACAAAGGGTAATACGATTTTACAGTAATGCCTGAAATCACATTAGTTATTTTAGCTACACTTAAAACTAGGTAAAGTAAACTTTATAACATTTTTTACAGATTATTTCTACCAGAAATACAAATAAAATTATAAATTTTTTAAAGTGCACACGAACTTTATGGACACCTCGTATATGTATACGTATTTATCTTTGGTAATTGAATGTCTAAGTGGGAAAATCTATTATGTATTTCAATTGTAAAAGGACTTCATCGAAATAATGTAATGTTTTTATTATTAGTTTATATATATATATATATATATATATATATATATATATATATATATATATATGTGTGTGTGTGTGTGTGTGTGTGTGTATGTGTCTGTGTGTGTGTGATGGAGGACGATACAACGTTAGCTATTATTATGCACTGACAGGCAACACTGAATATATAGCAACGATTAATTTTACTTTCTGGCGCCTGACGTGTCTAGACCAATAGATCAGACGATCTCATTCGCTTTCTGAATTCTTTTTCAAACAGAACTGGATATAAAATTGTATCGTTTTAATCTATGATATCCTTAGATACAGTGAGGATTAAGTAATAATGTTGCGTGAAACGGAAGTGCGACATTTTCTTGTCTTTGTCTTCCAATTTGCCAATAAAATTTTCATCATAAATTCAGATTGTTGGTTAAATTACTAAGATTTGCGGACAACAATCAAAAAAAGAAACATGAAGAATATATTGCGCCAATCCTCCAGAGCAGAAAGTACAATTCTCTTCAAAACACGGTTACATTTAGGAGTATTTATTTTGGAATTTTCATGTCGTTTCAACCTAAGCAAGGCAAAAAAGCCGCTAAAATTCAAGGGATTATAGAGTTTTAAAGAATATAAGAAAAAGAAACTGGTAGAAAACAGTAAAATAACATAAATTAAGAAGGCAGAAGATAACGATTGACATTGCATTTGAAGATTTAAAGATCAAGCTTAACTGATAAGCAAAAAACGGAACAGAATTCCACAAGCGAGAAGTGCGAGAAAACAAATTCTTACCAAAGAACTAATGGCAAAATCTAATTTGCATTAAAATACATATCTACGTACCACTTCGGAAAGTTCATCCGAAAAATTATCCAGAAAGTATTTATAGAAAAAGCACAGGAACGTTACATTACCGCGGTGGGAAAGTCACTGAAACCGAGATGCCAGATCAGGACCAATGATATTGCAGATCATTCTTTGGATTTTATCAAGAATCTCTAAATATATAGCAGCAGCATAAGATCATATATGGCATCAATATTCGAAGCATAGACAAACGGTAGACTTTTTATATGTGTAAGACAGGATCTGCGAGAATAGAAACTATTAGAATAGAACTTATAGTTCCATCTAGCGATTTCGACAGTAAAACTATGAGACCTAACCGCCAATCTAGTAGCATGCTTAAATTCATGCGATCGTGGTACCAAGGAGGATTGTTCAATAAAACAATTATCATGGAAATATTTATAGAAAGGACAGAGAAAATTCGCACCACGCATGCTGGAAAGTGTCTGAATTCGAAATACCACTTCAGGACCGATCACATTACAAACCCTTCTTTGTATTTTTTTCAAAAATCTCCATTTATATAGCAGGTGCACCGTCTCAGATATGGCAGCAATAGTCAATGCACACACGAATATTAAATTTAAATCTTGGCAAGATGATTTCTGATGAGAAAAATTGTCTGTCATTGAGCTAACCTTCTTAGCAGCCCACATTGAATTGGATTGAATATAACTACATCACTTCATGCCAGTATCAAACGTGAGACCATGAAAACACAATGAGTTTCTCTCTTGGAGGTTAGTATGATCCTTGCTGATGGAAAACGTTTCCTTATTATGAATAAGGGATATCAGTTTCATTTGGAAGGCGTTAAAATTTACAAGTCATTTCTTGCCCCAGATAACAACTGATTGGTTATATTCGAGAGAAGCTGCTAGTTTGCCTTTGTCGGACATATCGAATTTACTAATGAGGCGGGAGTAAATATCTGTGCCATCAGCATAAATACCTAGATGGAAATTGGGTACCGAGAGTATGTGTAATGTTTAGCAAGCTTGGCTCGCTAGAACAATTTCATCTGCGTAGCAAGTGTGATCCTTACTGGGTGCCTCTACTTTCGCTTGGAAAATCGTAATACGTACCTGGTAATTGTTTCCTAATAGTATTTGAACTTAAGGAAGTCTGCCGATATCAGGAAGGTCGTTGATGAAGATAAAAAGACAACATATAATCCAAGAACCCCCTGCATGATAATTCAAGGAAAGGAATCAAGAAACGTGGTCGTAAACCGTCGAAATGTAGAGTGAAGGCCGTTTTATATATATTTATATGTATGTCTGGCCTATTGTATTCGACGATACCCGTCTACTATTGCAGACGCTTGCTCAGGGGCATTTGTGTTTAGTCAACACCGACGGAGTCCACCTGTGGTTTATACTGCATCTATGCTGAGCAGACCTTAGTTACAGTTTCTGGGAAAGAGCATGTTATCTAAGCGTGATCAACAATTTGAACAAGGCCAGCAAGCTCAAACCCTCAGCCACGATGACTTCATGTTGCCACAGCTATCGACGACCGCTAAGGGTTACGTCTACCCAATTTCACTCACAAGGCTTGGGTCGAGCCATGGTATGGATTTCAGGCACTTTCCAAAGCTGCTGCACGCTGAGATCGAGCCCTCAAATCTGGAGGTTTTCTTGCTGCCAAATCAACCATGATCAGATTCGAAAGTTCTAACCGGTCGGCCATGTCCCCATTATATATGTATTTATATGGCTTAATATAGCAAAAAGCCATCTTAAATATTGTTCGGGTTTATATAGTAGTGAAACGTAAATTGTTCAGATATATAGTTTATTTAAAAAGGGAAATATATTTATACTTGATTAAAAAAGGGAACATTGGTTGGATTTATTAAAGTGCCTGCAAACATTCAGGTCATTATTGTTTTTAACATGGTGTGTTACCCGTCTGTAGTAGTTGCTGTCGGCGTGTTCTACACAACGCCTTCGGGGCAACACTCATATATATTGGCCTTTTTCCAAACTAAGCTACGCTTAGCAAATCCCCTGATGTCGAGCAAGTTGATCCGTTCGATCATTTATACGGAACAAATAGAACGCTCATTAAATGAAGCTCATCTTCTGTGACGCCGAGACAAATCAAACTTAAGTTAGTACTTTTATGGTGGCCCTTTGCCAGCTTACGACTTTGTAGTATCCTATGTAAGTATATAGAGCGATAAGATAAATTAATTCATTCTCTTCTTGTCGAAATCTGTTGAAAATTGTCTTCCCCCCACCATGCAAACGGTCAAGCAAATATTCGAAATAAAGATAAGTGTATCTTATAAGTATAAATGTTATGTTTAGTAGATACTCGTGTTTGAGTAGCCGTCCCGTTTTGAAAGAGTGTAACTTGCGCTTGTTATCCGGATTAGTCGAAACGCCTAATAAAATAAATGAACCTTGCAGCTGAGATTGAACCAACATAACCATTATATTTCAGAATACAACTCCCAAACATAAATTGAGTATTTTGTTGTTTTGATAAAAAAAATTATAATTAATTGAAATTTAGGGAGTAGGGCTAGGGAAAAGAAACGTTATGTATTCAGAAAGGGAGAAGTTAATTTAAATCTGCCTATTTAAGATAATTTGTTTTCTCATAGGGTTTTTAAACGTGATAAAATCCTTGTTCATTTATAGTTGTGTGTAAGAGTCCGTCTGAAGAGCTGGAATCGAATCTTCGAATCTAATGATATAAATATCACAATACCATTTTAACTGTTCGTTTTCACTCTTATAATAATTATATGCTCTGTTTTGACATTGAGCTCTCTGGATTTATACGGATTACCATATATATATATATATATATATATATATATATATATATATAATATATATATATATATATATATATATATATATATATATATATATATATATACAAGTATAGGATTGGTGTATACGGAATAAATCCTAATAACCAACAAATACTATTCTTAAAAGAGTACTCAATATAGACTAGTCTAAATATAATTATTTATTCGAAAATTATAACATAAATATGTTATAAAATCACTACAAAAATAGCCATTTTGTTTCAACATTTCTGGTGTCTTATGAAGTGATGGTGTCGAATGTTGATAATACACCAGAAGAGTTGAAACAAAATGGCTATTTTTGTAGTGATTTTATAACATATTTATGTTATAATTTTCGAATAAATAATCATATATATATAACAATATATGTGTGTGTGTGCAGTAAAAAAGGTGAACAAGTGTTTAGTTTAACTGAGTCAAATAGACAAACAAGTGTTTAGTTTGCACGATGCAAAAAGATAAAGAAGTGTTTAGTTTACCCGAGTCAAATAGACATACAAGTGTTTAGTTCGCATGATTAAAAAAGGTAAACACGGGTTTAGTTTACTCGAGTCAAATAGACAAACATGTGTTTAGTCTGCACAAGTCTAAAAGGTAGACAAATCTTTGGGTTGCATGAGACAAATAAGTAAACAAATGTTTCATTTGCACGAGTCAAAAACGCCAGGCAATGGTTTAGTTTTCTCGAGTCAAAAAATAAACAGGGTTTTGTTTGCAATAGTCAAAAAGCCAGATAGATCTACAAGCAGAGCACCAGCAAACACAGAGTTTTTGCTGTCTCAGTATTTACTCAATACCTCACCACAAAGCGGGATGTGGCACGTGGGGCGATTCCGAAGTCGTAGACCCGGGCAAAAATTACCCGTAGACCCCGTATACACGGGTTCGGGTATCTGTCTACCTCCCTAGACGAGACAATACTTTTCAGCATATCCTCGTCTGGGTTCCTCTCCGCTCGTAGGCAGAGAGGTCGGCAAGCAGAGAATTAACAATTACAGAGGTTTTGCTCTCTCGGTATTTACTCAAGACCTTCCACATAAGGCGAGATGTGGCACAAGGCCGTTTTTTTTACGTGGAGCGATTTCCGCTCGGTCAAAAATTGACCGTAGGGTTGCTGTTAACCTGCCTAGGCGAGGCTATGCCCGTTGACATATTTTCGTCTGGGTTTCGCTCCAACCGGAGGCAGAGAGGTCGACAAGTAGAGTATTAGCTTACTCAGTTGTTTACCTGTCTTTCCTCAGACCCATGTTCCGCTCTCACACGTACGGGAGAGTTCACTTGGTCGCTTGTTGTATAACACACATGAAGTGGAGTTGGCGGGAAAAAGTTGTCTCCTAAATTTGCTAATAGTATTTGAAAGTAAGGAAGTCTGCCGAAATTTGGACTTAGCCCGCGAATTTTTTTCTGGCAGAGTCGCTAGCCAATACGCTAGACAAACCAGATATACTCGTGTAACGTGCGATCTCTCGTATCGTGTGACCACCAAATTTTCACTTATACAAAATGATATTATCATTTATCTCGTGTATTATGAGAGTTCCTCTTTGGAGAGACCAAATAACAACAGACAAACCTGTATCACTTTATCCAATTTGGTAGTTAAACATGTTAAAAAAGTAAAAGAGAATTATAAAAGTATCGTTAGTAACGCTATATACCTTGCGATAAAGCGTTCGGCCATAAGCAACCGAACGAGAAATATGATACAAAAATATAAAGAATGAAAAAAATGCATTTTCGTTATGACTGTATTTTATAATAGGATACTAATAAGTGAATATTATATGAATTATTATTGGATACAGTTAAGTAAAACATCAGTTTTATCAAAATTATCTTTATTTGAAGTACAGTTGTAATTTTGACTACAGTAAATGGATATGTAGTTTGATCAACGGCGTAGCATAGGGTCAGCAGTAATTTGTTGTAAGCGCATTTACGTGGGACAAGATAAATATGAGGATATGTATGATATATAACGGTTGACTCTAGACTTGAAGAGGTTAGAAACGAAAGAAAATGGACGAAGTACAGTATATACTCGTGTAACGTGCGATCTCTCGTATCGTACGACCACCAAATTTCCACTTATACAAAATGCTATTATCATGTATCTCGTGTATCATACGAGTTCCTCTCTTGAGAGACCAAATAGCAACAAACAAACATCTATCTCTTTATCCCCTCTGGTAGTTAAATAAGTCAAAAATGTAAAAGAGAATGATAAAAGTATCGTTAGTAACGCTATACTCGTTGCGTAAACGCCTACAGCCATAAACAGCCGAACGAGAAACAAATGAATATCTTATAAATATAAACAATGGAAAAGATGCATATTTGTTATGTTTGTATTTTATAAAACGATGCAAATATTTTCATAATGCATGCATTTAAGCAAAATATCACTGTTATAAAAATCACCTTTATTTTAATTACAGCTGTATTTTTTGACCACGGTAAATGGGTATATAGTTGGGTCAACGGCGTAGCATAGGGCCAGCAGTACATACGTTAAATTTATACCTAGTGTATGATACGACCTCCTTAAAATTAACTTCAAAATTAGACAATGAAAAGTCGCATGATACGCGAGCATATCCTGTACTTCCACTTCCGAGGTAAAACCGATGTAAAAAGTAATTGCCACAGAAGATTTTATCAACAGTGAGAATAAGCAAATAAATACATAACGAAGTTTATAAATAAATAAATTCCAACAATTGCAGTATGTAAAATCAGTTTCTAAACTAATTAGAGAAACTGTAGGAAAAGGAGATGATTAAAACTGAAGTGGGAAAAAAAGTCGTAGTTGATTAAAAAGGATTCAGTTGAGAAATGCAGGTGCGTCGAGCTCGGCGCCATAGATGTGAGCGAACGATGTAAGTCGAGCAGGTGAAGACACACGCACAAACATGTATACACACACGCACACGTACGTAATTTTGTACACACATGCAGACAGACAAACACGCCTATGTACTATTCACTCTGAATTTGTCCTCACCTTTCAAGTATCTCAACTATCACGTGACCAAATAATATCGCGCCCGCAAAATCTCACGCTTTTCTCTCCCTCTGCTCTTTCTACTTCCTCTCCCTTTCTCTCAACATATATATATATATATATATATATATATATATATATATATATATAATCATATATATATATAATCATATATATATATATATATATATATATAATTATCTATAATTTAATATATCAACAAAGTTCGTTATATTTTTCTAAACACACACACACACATATAGCTAGGTAAATGAGATAACTAGATATTAGTGACCGTATACGCGCGTGCTTCTGTGCATACGCTGGTAAGTAAATAAATATTTACCAAATTTAGCCAAGATGTGTAGACATATTAGTACTCAATGTGATTAGACAAAATTAAGAAATCTATATTAATAAATACATATATCATATATACCTACGTTTGGGGTGCAACTTGAGTTTCGTTGGTCTCCCAACTCATCGGGCACAAGATATAGCTTATTGTTTATTTAAAAAAATATATAGATACTCATTGGATGGAAGATGATTCATAGTTCAAAATTAAAATACCACAAAAATCGTACTAAATCAATACCGGGGTTTAGGGACAGGAAATAGGGTGTAGGTATGAGTCAATTAGAGAAAAAAAGGGAATTAAAGTACGCTTAAAATTTAAAATTTGTACGATGGACGCTGCTCATATAAAGGGGTTGATTGGTTAAAGGGAAGTAATCGGTGTATGATTTAAGATTAGTGTGCGGAAAATTAAAATTTGAAATTAAATTCAGACGAAAAGTGGGTTATCCAGGATTACAATATTTTAAAAGAAACATATTTCTATGCATACAAATAGACATAAGCTGATTCCTTTTATTGAGTAGGTTTGAATTATTAATATTTTTTAGGATGAACAATTTTCCGTGTGAACATAGATTGCACCTGTCTCCAGCTGCCTGGGAATGGACAGAGTTTAGCGACCAATTCCCAATTTACTGCGGGTGTATAACTCTTTGTTTTGGTACCCCAATAAACATAGATCGTGCTGTGGGATTTGCATATTTTTTTTGCTGTTAAGGGTCATTTTATGATGATAAATGTTTTTTTTTTTCCATTTATTAGCTGTTGACCCGAAATAAAATTTAATTTGATCATTATGCTTATGCTGGTCTTATAAATTATTCCTTTATACATATATTTGCCATTCAAAGGACAGATGTCGACTTTACAGCAATTACATTTTGGTTATCATAGCTACCATTGTAATTATTTTTGTCTTAAGTATTTATTAAGCGATACACTATTACGTTGGGCTATATATTAGTCAAGGTTTCTAGCGCAGCTGTAACTAACCTTATGTTGTTCTTGTTGAAGTTTTTTTTTTCTTATAAAAGGGTTATAGTTAGTGTTTGGGCACTAATTTAAGGAAGGTTCTTCTGGTGTTGCTCTTGACGTTACTATTGAAAGGTGCGTTGAACCAAATTATGTTGCGTTTACTATGTCTACGTTTTTCCATTTCTTTCCCTTCCTATATATATATATATATATATATAAATTTTTCGAAAATTTTAATATAATTATATTATAAAATATATAGAAAAAATTTACTATTCCTATGTTTTTCCATTCCTTTCTCTTCCTATATATATATATATATATATATATATATATATATATATATATATATATGTAATTTTTTCGAAAATTTTAATATAAATATATTATAAAATCATTACAAAAATAGCCATTTTGTTTCAACACTTCCGGTGTCTTATCAAGTGATGGTGATGATTCAATACCATCGCTTGATAAGACACCAGAAATGTTGAAACAAAATGGCTATTTTCTTGTGGTTTTATAACATATTTATGTTATAATTTTCGAATAAATCATATTTGCTGTAGTCTGTATTTAGCACTATTTTAAGAATAGTATTATTTGGTTATTGGGATGTATTTCATATACACCAATCCTATAATTAAGTATGTGTGTGTGTGTGTTTATATATATACTCAGGTATATATATATATATATATATATATATATATACTTAGGTATATATATATATATATATATATATATATATATATATATATATATATATATATATATATACCTATATATATATATATATATATATATATATATATACTTAGGTATATATATATATATATATATATATATATATATATATATATATATATATATATATATATATATATATATATATATATATATATATATATATACAGGATGATGCATACATGATGATGTATACAGTATATATTATATTATTATGTTTGACGCTAGACCCCAGGAGAGCAACACAACACTGCGCCTTCTTAGCCTCACGTTTTCAACTGACGTGATGTAGAAAGACTACATGGAATTAATAGCTGCATCAACTATGTCGTGCCAGATAGTTATTTTTTTTTTTATCATCAGAATCCATCTAGCATATGTTCGTATTGGAGCTTCCTGTGTGAATGTCAAGCATTACAGCATGTCATTTCCAAATTTCTGCCCGAGTGAATAGTGTCATTGTGTTCTATTCCCACGGAACGGTGCCTAAATGAACCTACTAAACTTCGCGGGCGACAAAATCAAAAACAAACAAAGTACATGCTCGAAATTCAAAATCTAAAATGGCGGAAATTTACCCATCGCACCCTGTATCTGTGTTTGTATATATATATATATATATATATATATATAGATAGATAGATAGATAGATAGATAGATAGATAGATTCACCAAAAATCGCTTGAAGATGGAACTGAGCTTGGTACGTTAATTCAATGTAATTCAGATAATTATATTGAAGTTTTCGGCTCTTGTTTTGAAACTCTTATATAGCGATGGAATCATATTTTTAAATAAATAATTATATATATATATATATATATATATATATATATATATATATATATATATATATGTAACTCTTTCTGTTCATTATCTATCTATCTATCTATCTATCTATCTATCTATCTATCTATGCATAGAACTGGTTTCTCCCCAATACTGTGCAAAAGTAAGAGTCTACTCGCTTACTTTTTTGACACGTTTTGATTGACCTTTCAACCCACCTGATGAAAATTTCATGAAAAGTTGTAAAATTTAAAAGCCTTGATAAACCAATGACATCCTCGTTTTTGTATATATTCGCGCAACTAAATAAATCCCAGATGCTACACAACAGCAAGCCGTTTCCAATATTTCTGGCGGGCTAAATTGCATCATTTTATCTTTTTTTCTCATTAATGGTACCCAACTAACCCTACTATAATGAGCTGTCAACAAAATGAAAAAAGAAAAAAAAAGACGGGTATGCGCAAAATTGAAAATAAAAAAAAATTGGCGACAACCAGCCCATGGCACCCTCAATATTTATGCATTTATAGAGAGGGATATCTAATGTCACGCCACAACATCATTCTGATACAGATAATCGTGACCCATGAATAAGTCAGATAATTCAAGACGAGTTGATATATATATATATATATATATATATATATATAAACAGACGGAATAATTATATTTCCCTTGGTAAAGTCCATTGGAGGATAAAAAGTCGGTGAAGATAAGTTTTTCTTTTGTGTATATTCCCACAGGCGAACAGACACTCGCGTGCTTATATATATATATATATATATATATATATATATATATATATATATATATATATATATAAGCACGTGAGTGTCTATGCGCTTGTGGGAATAAAGACAAAAGAAAAACTTATCTTCATCGACTTATATATATATATATATATATATATATATATAATCCAGTAAATATGAACGAATTGAGATAAGAATGAATTATGCTGTTTAAATTGATATCTGGAAACAGACGTTTAGACATTTATAGGAATGGAAAAAGGATAGATAGATAGATAGATAGATAGATAGATGGATGGATGGATGGATGGATGTGAACGGACAGACACAGCGAAATAAACAACTAAGCAGGTAGATTTAAACAGAATTTTCATACATCAACAGATGGATATGAACAGACATATATTGTTAGATATATTCATCTTTCGGTGTGCATTTTGCATCAGTTTCTGTGTCTTGGGACGGGGTCATATTTCAAATTGATTTTCTGTCTATTCCCAAAAGCCTATTCAAATTGTGCGGCTCAATTTTACACTTTTTAATTATATGACTTTATATAACTAAATATTGTGCCGGATTTTTGCCACAGGATTTTTCAATCGGAAATAGAATCGCTTCCACATTTCGGAATTAATAATTCTTCACACCCAATCTTGTCCCCCGTTTCTAATTTCAAATTTCCTGAAACAACGATGTGCTGTGTAGAAATCGATAAGTAATGGTCTGAGTAATACATTGGGACCAGAGTTCGAATTTTAGTCAAGTCACTTTGCATTCACACTTGGATAGAAAACAGTCTAGGACAGGTGTTCCCAAATATTTTGCGATGACTGCCGCCTCCTTGCATAGCAATGCATAATCCCAAGGAGGATAATTTCCTAAAAATTGTTTTAAGAAATAGATTTATAAATTTCTTTAAATGCTATTCAGTCAATGAATGCCGAACCCTTCCTGTATGTAAACTCTTTTATTTCACCATTATCATGCCTTGTCAAGTGGAGGGTATTCCATCCGGGTTATCGTATTCGTTGGTTGGCGCCGAAATTAAGCAAGTTGGTTGGCGAAGTCAGTTTTTGAACAATCTTCTTCAGAGCAGCCTGTATACTAACATGCGCCGATCTAATCAAGCAACACACGAATAATGTCATTTTTTAAAGTATTTCTAACTTTTGAGTAAACCATTATGTTTTTCTTTTTTAGCCACTGATTATAATACCGTGTTTTGTTAACTATAAAACTTATCTGTCTATATCTCTGAAATGAGGTATTATGATTACTTATATCATTTATATTATTCGGACTGTTATCCTCATCTTCATTGCCATATTCACAACGTTTCGGCCGTTGAACAGTCCGGCCTTCTTTAGGTGACTGGAACTTTTCTTCAATACCTTCCTATATTTCTGAGATGAAGTATTATGATTACTTATATTATTTACATTATTCGGACTGTTATCCTGATCTTCCTTGCCATATTCACAACGTTTCGGCCGTTGAACAGTCCGGCCTTCTTCAGGTGACTGGAATTTTTCTTCAATATCTTCCTATATTTCTGAGATGAGGCATTATGATTATATTATATTATTTACATTATTCGGACTGCTATTCTCATCTTCCTTGCCATATTCACAACGTTTCGGCTGTTGTATGCGCTTGTCTTTTTCAGGTGATTAGAATTTCGAACTGAACCTTTTATTTCATTCAGCAGGATTGATTGTTTTAGCAGGATAGATTGTTTTAGTTGCGGATGCTATGCATCTTCCGGATGTCTCAGTTTATAGCGAAGAAAACGGCGATTTACCTCGTCAAACCAAGCGACAGCGCATCGGAAAATATGGCGAAAAAGAAAATTACTTACCAAAAATAAGGGCACGTATTCTGCATGACATGCTGAAGACGAAATATTTAAATTAAAAACAAGTCCGCCGCAGGAGTCGCTGTAAAAGTATTTTGATATGCAAAAATTGTGCACGGGTGATAAAAGCAGTCGGTGTTCCGGGAGGAAAAATTCGTGTATTTTGGCCACCGCGTTTGTCGGAGAGAGAGAGTTATTTTTCTGACTGTTTGCGTGTATTGTGATTTGTGAGATAGTAGATATGACTTTTCGGCATTTCTTTCTGCCCCCGATATTTAAGTCTGAACTTACAGTTTAACTTTAAGTTTTCGTTCACCACTACTGTGGCCTGTTATTGAACACACAACTCTTTGCGACTAGCCACTGGATGTAACCAACGTCTTTATACACTGGGCCTTGTTAATATGGCAATGAAGATGAGGATAACAATCCGAATATTGTAAATAATGCAAGTACTCATAATACCTCATCTCAGAGATATAGACAGATATATAGAGAGACATAGACATAAAGGCCGGAGCGTACAACGGCCGAAATGTTGTGAATATTGCAATGAAGATGAGGATAACAGTCCGAATAATGTAAATAATGCAAGTAATCATAATGCACCATCTCAGAGATATAGACAGATATATAGAGAGACATAGGCATAACGGCCAGAGCGTACAACGGCCGAAATGTTGTGAATATGGTGATAAAGATGAAGATAACAGTCCGATTAATATAAAAAATGTAACTAATTATAAAACTTAGTCGGTGGCTTTGCTTCTCTTAATCTCCTTTCTTTCTTCGAACACGTGACAATATATATACTTTCATGGTAATTATTGGGGTGAGCTCTTCGCTATGGTATCTAGACTTTTTGAATTTAAGCGCAGTATTAGACGGCCGAGGGGACCCCTCAATACACATTTGAGTTGGCTAGATTTAACCGTAAATTCTATGCTAACGATTTCTTTTCTCGCACCTGTCGCCTGTGGAACTCCATTCCGGCTCCATGGTTTCCAGCAAACTTTAAACTACAAAAATGTAAATGTCACTCGCTATCTACTGTCCTCCTGATTACTCTTCTTTTATCCTTGATCATTTGTAATATTTCTGTTTGTAATTCTTTCACAGCACATTCTGGCCGTGTTCGTAGTTAATATTATTAAGTGTTGGCTTTTTCTTTTTTGTTATTAAGGCTTCCATTAATAAGGCGCTTGGTATTATAGAACATTTGTACAGATTCTACAAACTCTGTGTCCCAAAAAGAACACAAGAAAAATTAGCTAAAATGCTTAATCGTAGTACCTTGTCTGTCGTTTTTAATGAAACATGTATGCATGCATATATGTATCTATATATATATATGTGTGTGTGTGTGTATGTGTGTTTGCGTGTGTGTGTGTGTGTGTGTGTGTGTGTGTGTGTGTGTGTGTGTGTGTGTGTGTGTGTGTGTAACTTTGCATAAATACATTAATTAACAATATATAGTTTTGTACTAGTTATTCCCCTGAAGATGATCTTGGAAGAAGATCGAAAGTACTCGAGAAATGAAAATAAAAGAAATTTAAACAGCTATAGCACATCTCTCTTATCCTTTAGCATCAATACACGGAAGGTTATTCGTGACTATGAATGGATTTTATTAAAAATTAGCAAACATAATGTCTGTAATTTATTTAAACATGTCTAAAAGAGAATGCGCTGCCTAAATAGACACGCACACGCACGAACACACACACACATACACACACACACACACACACACACATATATATATATATATATATATATATATATATATATATATATATCAGGAACAATATTGGGGAAAATGTGTGACAAAGAGGAAAAGTTTACTTGTGACGGGTTTCTTCCTTCAGGATTTCATCGGACTAAAATTTGATATGTTGGTAGGACTACACATGCGTACGAACTGAGGATTTAGATTTTTTTTTATCTATCTAGGCGAATTCATTTAGTGTTTTCTTCTATTTCTTTCCATTACTATTGTTTGGTATCCCACTCAGTGATTATAGAAGATCTGCCAGGAATGCTGAAATGTTGTCAAAGGCAGGCACATATTTACTGCGGATGACCTTGCAATCAAGGCACTCTCTTGACATTTAATTCGCAATGAATTGTTTTCTCCTCTGAACACAGTAGCATTTTCAAGTCAAACTTGTGGTGAGTCTCTTTATGGTGGGAAACCATTGCATTTGACGTATTCTTTTCTAAAATGTCACTTTTGTGTTCCTGTAATTTTTTATTTAGTTTCCTTGGGGTTTTTCCTATGTATTTTGTGTGACAAGCATTACAAGCGATGCATTAAACTCCTTCAGGTTTTAGCTTATTTTGTTTAGTATTTATTGTTTGGGAAGTAGTAGTAACAGATTTTGTGTTAAGTTTAGAGAGATTCTTTTCGATTGTAGATGCGATAATGTTCGGTGGTAGGATAATATATATATATTTGGATTCATTGGGTTTGTCAGAAGTGACCGTCTTTTGTATTTTGGAATTTTTTATGCCCCTTTTGTTTCGCATTGCATATCAAATGTTTGAAAGTATTTTCATTTTCTTGTAAATAATGCGGGCTGCATATTCTGAGTGCTGTTAAATAGAATCCGATGATTATGCGAGATTTTATTTTCTTCTTTTGATGAGTTTAGAAATTTATTCCGGTGGGCACCACTGTTGTTAACGTGGTGTAGATTGATATCTAGGAAAGTTAAGGAATTGTGTTCTTCCATTTCGTATGTAAATTCTTTTGTGTATTCGACTGTATTGAGTTGATTTCCTAGGTCAGGTAAATCGGTATCATGGGGATATATAAGTAGAGCATCATCAATATAATAGGATTATGTTCATTATTTGCGTAAAATATTTTGGAAAGGACCGGATTTGAGAAATACTGAGAAGATACATGCCATTACTTCACTGAGAGGTGATCCCATTGGTAATCTAAATATTTGTTTGTAACAATCATTACTGAATTTGAAGTAACATTGATTGGTGACGAGATGGCAGATTTTTATTATTTCAACTGTTGGCAGAGACAGCTTTATCTTTGATTGAGCTCGATGCTTTTTTTCATGAGATTTAGGCATTTTTCGACTGGTACTTTGGCGTAGAGGTATTTTCTATGAAATGGAAAAACACAATTTCTTACCCTTCCTAGATATCACCCTACACCGTATTAACAACAGTTTCAAACTTGGAGTCCACTGGAAATCAACCAACGACCTAATAAATTTCTATTCTCACAATAACAACCAAATAAAATCCGTCATCATCATCGGATTCTACATAAGAGCTCTAAGAATATGCAGTCCGGATTATTTACGACGGGCAAGGGTCAGAATTTTTGTTATGGTTTTCGCCAGTTTATGGGGGCGCTGTCTATTCCTGAAATTATAGGGCGCATCGAGATACCTGCTTTGTGGGGTTTTAGGGAAACAATAAATTTGGGGTGTTCTAGAATGATATTCTATGAGTGTATACCAAAATTTGTTTTCATTACTAATTAGTTTCCAGATTTCCTTCTTAAATGTTTGTGTTTCAGTACTTATTTTTTGTTCGTTTATTTTTTTCTTATGTGTCGAAATCCTTTAGTAGTGATTTCATAGTATGTATTCTTGTTCATATATATATATATATATATATATATATATATATATATATATATATATATATATATATATGTGTGTGTTAATCATTTCATCCCATGCAAGACAGGATGCCACTAGCACATAACGGGTTACAGAGAGTAAGAGCCAGAGTAAAGAGGCGTGATAGAGGAAAAGATGAAGAGAACGTTAGGGAATAGATCAAGGCATTTGGAGATGTCGATTGACATTGCATTTGAATAGTTGGAGATTATAGCTATCAGGGAAACAAGTAATAGGAAGGGAATTTCACAGACGGGAGGTGCAAGACAATGAGATATTGGAGTAGAAGAGACTGCTACATTAAACCGTTTCGACAGTGAAAGGGTGGGACCGTGATGCCAGCCTAGTAGCACGATCAAATTCATGCAGTTTGGGAAGTAGCGAATGTAGCTCGTCGAAGCAGTTACCGTGATAATATTTGTAGAAAAGTCAGAGGGAGGCGACGGCAGGTCTGTGAGATAGCGACTGTAGACGAAATGTCAAATCAGGACCAAACCACATTGCATATCCGTGTCTGGATTTTGTCGAGGACCTTAAGGCGAACAGCGGGGGCACCAGACCATATATGGCAACAGTATTCCATGCAAGGGCGAATGGTTGATTTATAGATTTGAAGGATGGACTCAGGCGAGAAAAACTTTCTAGCACGAAACGGAACCAAATTTCCTTGCGATAGATGAAGCTATTGATTCAATGTAAGTGTGCCATCTCAGGTCAGCGGACAGTGTGAGACCAAGCAGTCGCAAAGAGGTGCTCTCGTGGAGTTGAGCATCATACTAATGGGAGGCAGGGTTGGTTCCCTGTGGTGAGTACTAGAGAACAGTTTTGTTTTTAGGCATTAAACCAGCCATTTCCTGCCCCAGTTTACAATCGATTGGAGGTCCGATTTGAGACTCATGGTCAGGTTAGTTATGACAGCGACATCAGATTTGCTTTTGAGGCAGGAGTAGTAAATAGTAAAATTGAAAATAGTTCAAAATGTGAATATTGAGTAACTAGAAACATGTCCCAAGCAAATGAAATTAAACAGGCTTCATGTTGAGTAATAAAAGATTAATTTGTCAAAATTCGAACAAGTTATTGAAACAGATGTAGATTTCTAACCGTTTTCACAAATGTTCAATATGTGCAGTATCTGTCTGGCACGAGACGCATCAAGTCAGTAGTCCAGTTCCTGCCAAACACGGTGTGGCATGTCTTGAATAACATTCTCTAGCGCCTCGGTGATTCTCTACTTAAGTTCCTCTAGGCTTCTAGACAGAGGGGATATAGCCGTGACCTTTCACATAGCCCCAGAGAAAAAAATCACAAGTTGTCAAGTCATCTGAACGTGGTAGTCATTTCAACAACACGTTGCCATTATCACTGGCAAGCCTGATCCATCTTCCTGGTAGATTCTCATTGAGATAATGCCGGACTGGGATGCTAAAGAATGCAAGGTTAATAAAAAAGTTAACCTCATACAAAATATTAATTTTGGTTTATCTACATGTACCAGTTTAATATTTCAGATGTCGTCTGCGCAACCATATTCTGGTCATTTCATATAAATTATTATTTTATGCTGAATTCCCGAGGGTCGTGTTCGGCTGACGTTACAGTGTATCTTTCAGTATTTCCTGGTGCCATGGGTATTAACGGAATATTTTAAGATCTATTTTCTTTCGGAAAATGTTGAAAAACTTGAAATTCTGAAACCATGATTAATCATTTTTTACCCAGACTATGTCTGATATTTTCCAGGGAATAATATTTATTTGATATCTGTTTTTGTTTTGATTTCATTAGATTTATTCTATTTTCCCCAGTCTGGTTGATCATTTTCAGAAAGAGTATATATATATATATATATATATATATATATATATATATATATATATATATAACCGTCAATCAAAAGAATTTTGTCTCACAATTTTTCTATAGAACTACAATATTTTTTCCATTACTATCAACTTCCGTCTTAGGTTTCATTTTATCGGACAAAAAATTAAAAAAATGAAATCTAAAATTACAAGCCTCCATTTTTGGTGCGAATGTGTAGATGCATCAACATTTTACACTTTGTCATACGCTTTCCCCCACACACAAACATACATATATATATATATATATATATATATATATATATATATAACTTTTATATAGTTTTATATACATATTTTTGAAAAGGTTTTTTAATACACAAAAAATGTACTTATTCAGTCATACATTTACGGCTTGTCACATACTTAACATTTTTCAAAATGGACGTTTATTTTTCTTGGAATCGCCTGAACTCTATCATTTTTGTTTTCTGTTTTAATTTAGTTTTAATGGGTTTTTTTTGGGGGGGGGGGATTTTTAAGCAATGTATCATTCTGTTCACAATTCTGCAATTCCTTTTGTTTATTAAAACCTTCACATTCCAAAAATCTAAGATTTTCCGGTTCTCCTCGATCCGCTGTTTGAAAGAAACTGGAAATCAAAGAATTAAATAAAACGATTTAGTATACAAAAATACAAAAATAACTGACGTAAAAATAAGCAAAAGGAAACAATAGATTTCGGGATCCGCAAAGAGAAACAAAGTCCAGTTTTGAAAAACGGCTATGCACGAAAGTTAATCATAATAAAACAATAAACAATATACCGGGTGTCTTGACACTTACGAAATCTTATTAACTCTATATTTTTACCTGCACCAATTAAATATAGTTTTGTCGAAAGAAGAAAGAATTGACTTCTTTTTTCTGGGGCATGTTAAATAAGAAGGTGTACTCAATGAAAATCACAGATGCAACACACTTGATTGAAGAGTGAATGTGCTAAAATTGGCGGTAATTTGGAGTTATTGCATAGAGTTCATGTAAATCTTGCAAATAGCATCAAACTTTGCATTACAAATGGTGGAAATCCAATAGAAGATGTTATTTGTTAATATTCCAATTCAATAAAATATTGTTGGAAATTCCATTACTTTAGAATATGCATTTGCTTATGTGTTCAGATATATATATATATATATATATATATATATATATATATATATATATATATATATATAGGTACCTCCACTATTTCGGCATAAATTTTCTATATTCAAGTTTAAAATGAATTTTTTACAACGAAAAAACATTCTTGAAGATTTCATTTTAGCTTTAATTGGAAGTTTAATAATTAAATTTACGATTTCTATTAACTAAACAATTCTGGTGTATTTCAGATAGAAACTATATACATTTGATTGTCAAATTTAATTTCAAATTTTTAAATTTTCTTAAAAACGGCCATTTTCTTAATTTTAAGAAATTTGTAAACAAACACAAATTTATCGATTTTGAAAATATTTAAAAAAATTTCTGACACGTTATTTTAGTAAAATTAAAACATTTAAAGTTAAAGTAATCTGATTAGAAAGAAATTTTTCTTACTTATAGCATAAAAAAATAATATACAACCAATTATTAACGATCGATCCTGTTAATCTGACCCAAATATTGATGGATTGTTGAATGACGAGGCGATGACAGCTACTACAGATTACCATAAATGACATAATTTTTAAAAGTGTGAGTTTTAAAATAAAATATTCTATTTGAGTATGACCCACACTAATGGAAATACAATACATAAAATAAAATTATTTAGTGAAATAGTAAATGAAAAAAAGAAAAATTACTTTAAAATTTAAAGTTTACACTTTTAAAGTTGAACGGAAAATAAGAAATGTTGAAAAGGCCGCGTAAAGGGACAACACCCTTAAATCACGTGACCTTGTAATAATACTGACAATTTCAGTATATCATACATGGAAATAAGGAATGTATTAAGTAAAAAAATACAACATAAAAAATTATTTTTAAAAAAAGTAGCTCAACTAAATTTATTAAACTTATCAATTTTGGATTCGTAAAGTTTTTTTTCTACTTAATTACTACATAATATCGAGGAGCCCTCCTAATACAGAGCTTTACACGATGTTAAACTATTATAAATTATTATAATTAAAATTTGTTAAAAAAAGAAAAAATTCTTGTAAAAATTAATTATTCATCAGAAAAAAATTATTTCTTCAGACAATAATGTCCTTAATATTACTTATTTACAAAAGCAATTAAAAGCTTTTCTAATTAAGTAATATCATAGTTTTATTGCATTCATTATTTTTCAATTCAGACAAGATTTTCAGTTAAATAGCTCAAATTTGAAAAAAAAGTAGGTTATTTACCATCTCCAAAGACTCCTTCTTTTAACAAAAAAAATAAATTCAGGAGCCAAAAAAGTTTTGGGCGAAATTTCATGAAATTAAATAAGTGGGGGGTAACATATTTAAAAAAAAATATTTTTTACCAAAATTTTCTAAAAACAAAATATTGCAAAAATAATTTCATTCATTTGTGAATAAGTCCTGAAAATTTCATTAAGATCGGACAATTATTTGATTTTTTATAAGAATTTCCAAATCAATGTGTTTTCAACGGGAAAAAAGCGCAAAAAAAACTACGTTATTTTAACGTCACCGCGATGACGTAAACAAAAGAAGCCTTTAACCAAAATTTCGAACGTGTTAGAAAATAATAAAAAATATCAAAAAATAATTAAAAAATACTTTTTTCTTTCATCTTAATAATAACATAAGCATTTTGACGATAATACTTTATTTTCTTTAAGTTTGTGGCATTTTTCATTTACGCTATGCTGTTTTTCCGCGAAAACAGTGGACATACCTATATATATATATATATATATATATATACATATATATATATATATATATATATATATATATATATATATATATATATATATATATATATATATATATATATATATATATATATATATATATATTAAGGCATTTTATGTTTAACAATATTTCTATAGATACAAATATTTAAGTAAATGGTCTGTTTATAATAAATTGTATTAAAGAACAGTTACCGGCCTGAATGTCCGAGAAATTTTCACCGAAAATGCTGTTTATTATAAACAGAGCATTTACTTAAATATTTGTATCTATAAAAAGAATGTTAAACATAAAAATGTCTTAAAATAATTGTCGGACTTTGTCCATTTCATAATATATATATATATATATATATATATATATATATATATATATATATATATATACCAACATAATATATGAAAATGTCTGAAAATCATACCATAAGTTGACCCAAGCAACTCTTGTGAGTCATCGATATATATATATATATATATATATATATATATATATATATATATATATATATATATATATATATATTCATACACGTTTCATTTATTTATATATATTCATACACGTTTCATTAAATAATATAGATAAGTGTTGTCTATATTATTTAATGAAACGTGTATGGATGAAAAGATGCTGCCTAAATACACACAATTTATATATATATATATATATATATGTGTGTGTGTGTGTGTGTGCGCATGATAAATATAGTTTTAAGGGTCATTAGTAATGACCATTCTTCAAGGGATTTTTGAACAATGGACATTACCGAGAAACTTCGAAGTCGGGGAAAACAACAAACAAAAATTGATATTAAAATAATCTTTTTTATATAATATTATTAATGCTATATTTTATTATCATGTTTGAGCACTAGATATAAAAAAATATCTGCTGTTCCTTAAATCTTTGGGTTGAAAGAACGTGCAAACTATGGAACTTGTCCTCCCCTACCTCTCCATCGTTCATGGTAAATGTCAGCCATTGCATCACGAACAGGAGCCCCGTCATGCATCAACCATATGCCTCTTCGTATTTGCAGGGGTACATCCTCTAGCAGGTCCGGAAGTGTGTTCGAAAAATGTCTCTGCAGTCAGCTGCTGAAAAACGTGCTGGGAAAACATATGCAATTCCAGTTCATACATTAACCATAAACTGATGCTGGGGCATAGTCTGTATTATACGATGGGGGATTCCGATCCGACCACAAATGCGGTTTGTATAAATTTGTTTTTGCATTTCTTCCAAATTCTGTCTTCTCCGTAAACAAAACTAAAGACACAAACAACGGATCGGAATTTTCCAGGATGTATCTAAGGTTGACCGTCATCTTCCCCCACATATCCCCATATAATCTGCCTCTTAACCTGTAAGGATCTACCTATAGTTTATCTTGGGTCATGTGGAGGGTGACTTATTTCCACTCTACAGCATCTTTTCTACAACTGATTCCCACGTGGATACTTCCCTGAACACTACAATGTTAACCTGCTCAAGTCTAGTGTTAACCTTCATCTTATCCGCATATCCCCATAAACTGTGTCTCTTACTCTTTAATGTTCTATGGGACACAATGGTGAGAGAAGAGCGATTATTATTATTATTATCATTATTATTATTATTATTATTATTAGTTTCCTGCTATGTATTCTGTAGAGCCGGGTCCAATCTATAGTCCTCAGTCCCTATAAGATAATTTTCATTTAAATGATAGCATATTTCTTAGTATATGGGATGTTCTTTATAGGGTAATCTTCTGGGTAACTTGCATGTTAATGTTACCTGGGATACTTTAGTGAAATTATCAATTCCTTTTCTCATGAGGCCCAGAGTTCTGATTGCAATTGCTACAGTCTCAGTCTTCATTCCCCACATCCTGTTAATTTCGATCTCCGAAAACTCCTCGAAAACTTTTCATGGTGGTATTTGTTTCAGATGGTACTGCTATGTCAATAAGCATACACTTACAAAATTTCTTATCTTTTATGATAATATCAGTTCTGTTGTCTTTTGTCAGTTTGAATTGGGATATCCCAGAGGATAGTTACATCGTTATTTTGGTTGAGTGTGTCTGGTTAGTGCACATACCATCTCTCAGTGGTTTCGATTTTGTGCTTCTTGCATATCTTCCAGTGCACATATGTCACTATCTTGTTATGTCTGTGGGTATATTCATTTTTTGCCAGTTCCGGACATACTTAGATAATATAACCGACAGTTTCATCATATTTTCCGCAGATCCTGCATTTCAGGTTAGGTCCATCCTTGATTATTATTATTAGTTTTATTCTTAATATTATTATTATTATTAAGCATTCATTTTCCGTACGATTTTTGTTTTCTACCGGAGATCATGCATACGGTTTGTGCTCAGTGAAGGCCTTACGACCAAACTTGTTGGCACATTTCGTTGTATATTTGCAGTGCCGAGTAACGCAGACTTCCGATTCGATGGGACACCAAACTTTATTCCGATTCTTTCAGTATATGACTAAATTCGTTGCTAGGAATCCCATCGTCTCAATGATAATAATTGAGACAATAGGGGATCGAACGTCGATAGAATCTGTCGAGTTTAATTGGGATTTTGGCGAATTTCTTAAGGTCATCAAATCATTTGATTTTATTAAAATTAATTATTATTATTATTATTATTATTATTATTATTATTATTATTATTCAAACAGTGAGGATTCATGCCACCTAATCACGTTACAGCAAGTTACTTTATCAGGTCAGGGCACTTCATAACATAAATGTTGTTTTCTATCCCTAATTTCTGCTTACATCGATTTTTCTGATTAAGACAGATAATGAACAGATTGAGGAAGATAGATAGAAAGAAAAGAACAGATACATCTATCTATCTAGCTAGCTAGCTAGCTAGCTAGCTAGCTAGATAGATAGATAGATAGATAGATAGATAGATAGATAGATAGATAGGCACAGACTGTGATAGAGAAACATAGATAGATAGATAGATAGATAGATAGATAGATACAGACTGTGATAGAGAAACAGAGATAGATAGATAGATAGATAGATAGATAGATAGATAGATAGATAGATAGATTGATAGATAGATAGATAGATAGATAGATGTTATGGAGTACGATCCTCGCTAAAAAACGAATGCTTTATTCGTTTGAAGGCATTTGTCACCATTGCTCTGGGAAAGATAGATACGAATATACTGAGATTTGTTTAAATAGATTGATATATGTATATGCATTTGAAAATTACACGGGAATAATCAGTATGTATACATGTATATGTCTATGTGTCAGTCTGTGTATGTGTGCATTTGTACTGAGAAAGAAGACGAATGAATGTGAGACAGCCGAGCTAATATGAAACTCAGAAACGCATAATAATAAGTGTAACAAAGAGAGAGAGAGAAAGAGAGAGAGAGAGAGTAACGACCAAGCTAAATCAAAACCACAACCACAATTTTCCGATTAATCCTATCAAAGTCGACATATTCGCCTCTACTTTTAATCAATCACTTTTTACTTATGTAATTAATTTTCTTCCAATGTCGAAAATATCAAACATCTCTTTTCTCTCCTCATTTTTTTTCTTTTTCTTTTTTTTTTTTTTTTTGTTCATTATTGTCGTTTCTTTAGCAGCAACCTACTTTGTACTCCCTTGCCCGGGAAACCAAAAATACATGACAAAAGGAGAAAAAGAAAAGAAAACTGTTAAAATAAAATATATCTTCTTCTTCTTCTTCTTGCCCTTCTCCTCCTTCGAAAGAAGAAGAAAAAGAAGAAGAAATTGCTTTTATTTCAGCAGAAAATCTCTGAAGAAGAAGAAGAAATGGCTTTTATTTTAGCAGAAAATCTCTGAAGAAGAAGAAATGGCTTTTATTTTAGCAGAAAATCTCTGAAGAAGAAGAAGAAGAAATGGCTTTTATTTTAGCAGAAAATCTCCGAAGAAGAAGAAGAAGAAGAAATGGCTTTTATTTTAGCAGAAAATCTCTGAAGAAGAAGAAATGGCTTTTATTTTAGCAGAAAATCTCTGAAGAAGAAGAAGAAATGGCTTTTATTTTAGCAGAAAATTTCAGAAGAAGAAGAAGAATGGAGGAGCTAAGATGACGTATTCGTTATCAATATGTGTTATCGCAGACAAAGCAAAAACGACGTGCCTTCATGATTCGCAGAGTGAATTGAAAGGGAAACAGTGTTTCTTAACTGCCGACAAATCTCATAGAAATTAAAAGACTGCGTGTCGCAAGCAAAGAAAAATGCCTTTTTATGTAAGTGCATTAAGATATTGTATACATCGATCTGAATATATATTTCTGTAAGGCATACATAAGCTACAGGGTGCGATAAATAAAATGGCGTCTAAATTACAGAAAATTGAAAATAACTCTGACATCTCATTTTAATAGATATATTTACCAAAATTACACAAAAATATCTTGGGATACTAAAGAGTATATTTCTTCAATAAAACCGCCATTAGCTTTAACCAGGGACTCCAGACAACTTCGGATTCTCCTGCAACTCATCTGGGCGGTCCGCTTGTTTAACTGGGTGAATGTTGCCATAATCCTTGCCATAATTCTTGCCTTCAGTTCATTTTAGTGTTACTAGGAGTTTTGTTGCTCTCTTGCTCAACTGCGTCCGACACATAATAATCAAGGAGAATGAGGTCTGAGGTGTTAGGTTGCAAGATATACAGGGTGACGTGGTAACAGAAATTGTCTTACAGTCATGATTGCATTCTCCTGCTTGTGTGGCATGGTACAGAATCCAGTTACTGGACATAAGGTCTTCCAGCAGCCACCCTCTTGACGCAAGACAGCACTACCTCCTCAAGGCACTTAGTCTTACGGGATGATTCTCCGTTCTTTCCTTATCATAACAATCAGAGTAAATTTTCCGAGCAGCCGTACCTTCGTAATCACAATTAGACTCATCCAAATCTTTCTGAATCCTCTTCACTGTCCCTTGGATTGACGCTCAAACACTCTGTAATGTCTGTATTGGAGCTTGAGGTGCGAATGACATGCAGTAGAGCATGCAGTTTCCAAATTTTTTGCGGAGTGAGTTGCATCATGGTGATCTTTTACACATAAACGGTGCCCAACCGACGCTTTTATACTGTGAAGTCGATAAAATCAAAAAACAAAGAACGCGCATGCACTGGAATATTAACATCTCCAATATGATTTCAATCATTTGGGATCCAAAGGTTGATGCGATTTGCAAGATACCTGGTGAACTCGCAGATTGCTGTCAATTTTTTCATATCCATTTTTCATTAAGTACACCTTGTCTTTTAGCTCCAGAAAAAGAAATCAATTATTTCTTCTTTCGATGAAACCATGTGTTATCTGTTAATATTATTAATGAGATTTCCTATGTGTCTAAACTTAATTTATGCATGGGTCGAAGGGGGACCATGTGTACTGAAGCCACAACCCACGAGACCAACCCTCTCCAGGCCGGTTTTGAATCCAAAGTTTTTCCTTCTTCTACAATCCAAGGTTATAGAACCCAGTCTGTCTTGTTATTAGGTTGGTGCAAAAATAATGACGTAATAATGTCGTTTTTGACGTATTTTTAACGTCAAAAAACATTATCACGTCATTATTTTTGCACCAACCTAATATTTACCCACAGCTGGGGAGGAGAGAAGAGTATTCATACATTTTCCAAGGGTATTAGAAATTCGATCTGGATCTGAGTATTGGATCCGACTGGAATTCGAACTCAGTCGTCGGATTTTTCAGTCCATTACTCCACCGTAGCTGTTTAAGGACACGCTATATAGGAATAAAGTCAAAAGGAAAACTTATTCATATTGTCTTTTTACGGATGCATTTTTACTTATCTAATTTAGTGAATTAATTATGTACACACACATTATATATAATCATATAATTTTATATACACACACATTATATATAATCATATAATTTTATATATACACACATTATATATAATGTATATAATTTTATACACACACATTACAAATAATGTATATAACATTATACACACACATATATAATGTAATATACACACACATTATATATAATGTATATAATTTTATATACACATTATATATAACGTATATAATTTTATACACACACATTATATATAATATATATATAGTTTTATACACACACATTATATATAATGTATATAATTTTATACACACACATTATATATAATGTATATAATTTTATATACAGACATACACATTATATATCGCCGTTGTTGGTTGAATTTGTTGCCGAGTATCGAGGTATTCATCCAAACTTCCTTCTCTGTGAAATCTAAAGAGACGTCCACAGCCACCGCATGGGTAACGTAGATGTGTTCAGAGGATGTAAAACTAAAAGCTTTTCTTTGGGTTTCCCTCATCGTTTCTTCCGTTTGTCTTCTGCTGCTTTCTAAGGATGCCATTTTTACGTAGACTTCCCTTCTCTAATTGTTTGTTTCTGAAACTTCCTTGTCCCAATTACCTGGGTCGATATCTGTATTCAGTAAGGTGTTTTGGGGCTGAACCTTGAATCGAAGACTTGAGGCTTCCACCTCGTCTCTTGCCAGATGTGAAACCCGAGAAGAGGGTGTTCCTTTGTGTAGACGGATGTCTGGCATTCGGTCAGGGTGTTTGGCTCATCGAAGATGGTGGTGAATCATGATGGTTTCGAGGTTCACCACCTTTTTGTCGGAGAACTTCGTTGTTCGGTGACGTGTTCCACAGGATTTGACGAAGTTTCATTTGGTGGAATCTTTCAAGTTTGCTGATGGATTGTTCCGTAGAGTACCCTGGTCTCACATGTGTATAGGAGAGTTGACATCTCCGTAAACCATTACCTTTAAATATAGTAATTTTCCAAGCGTAGCTTAGATCTGACACAAGGCCGAAAGTAAGGGGGACCCAATGAGGATATAACTCACTACTCAGTCGTAATCATCCTAGTAGCAAGCTTGCTAATCATAACACCATTTCGACGTCCTCCAGTAACATATATATATATATATATATATATATATATATATATATATATATATATATATATATATATATATATATATATAAATAAGGAAAAATTTATTATTGCTCCAACGATAGAGAAATGTATATTTAAAAAAGGAGAGCAACCGCAAACTTTTTTGGTTAAAATGTGGATTTGTTTTAGCGTATATATTATATTTTATTCTTCATATTTTTGCTACACGTGTTTCCGGTTTCGAGACATTCTTGAAGCAATTTAAAAAAATCAATTTTTAAACGAATAAAAATTCCTTATGTTATTTTAATGTTTCATTGTTCATTTTCTGTATTTTTTAGACTGTTGGGCAAAAGTGAATTTCCGTCTAAGTCGTAATAAAGCCATTAGGTTATATATATATATATATATATATATATATATATATATATATATATATATATATATATGTAATCCGTAGGTATATAATCCAAGTGAATCCTAATATCATTAAATATTAAAACTGATCCACAAAAAGAGCTCAATATATTTATTATAACAGAGAATATAAAAATAAATAAATTACATAGAATAGAATTCAAAATGACCCTATTTCAATAGCTATTTCACCCTACAGTAGCTTTCTAGCAGGATTTGTAAAGAAGGGGTTAAGAAATAAAATAAAATGGTAGCTTAAAAATTTTAAACTTTAAAGAATCAAGAAAGAAGGATAAAGAAAAAGAAAAAGATAAAAAAGTAAAGGAAAAAAGGGGGAAAAACGAAAAGTAGAAAGAAGAATATAACAGGACGCAGCAAATCAGCGAGACGTGGCTTAAACCCAGTCTCATGATTGGTCGAGGTGGTCAAGATAAACTTGACCTACATTTTAAAATATTAACATGTAGTTTCCATAAGAAAATTTAATTTTAAAACAATTTTAAAATAGCAGAACATTTTTTATAAAATTATTTTTATTCAAAAAACAACTAAAATATGAAATAAGTAATAAAATAATAATACATATAATAATTAATTAAGTAATAATTAATTAAGTAATAATTAATTAAGTAATAATTAAAGTGAAATTATTAAATAAATTTAATAAACATATGATATATGAATATAAATTAATAGGTAATAAATATAAGCTAAAAAATTAAATAAAACAATATATAAGTGAAATATAAATTAATTATTAAATATAAATTAAAAAAATTAAACTATTGAATAAATGTAAATATAAATTAATTATAAATATAAAAAAATTAATTAATATTAATATAAAAATATATATAAATAAAATCAATTATATAAAATAGGTATAACTTAATTATTGAATATACATTTTAAATATTAAATCTAAAGTTAAATATAATATTATAACTTAAATAAAATAGTAAAATAATAAATAAAAATAATTAACTAAATTAACACAATACATATAGTAAGGACAAAAAAAAAGGGTATAATAATAGTTTTAATAAAGACAAATGCAACCGACCAGATACAGAGACAATAGCAACCGCAACATGGCCAATACTCTGCCCGTACTAAACAAGCTGACGTGGACAAAGTCCGTACCCATCAGTGGCTACCTAGTGCAGGGTTGAAAGCTGAAACAGAAGGTTTTATCCTGGCTGCACAGGACCAATGATTGTTAACTAAAAATTATCAAGCACATATACTAAAATATTGTGTTAGCCCAAAATGAAGATTCTGCGAAAAATATCCAGAAACAATTGATCATCTTGTATCAGGTTGCACGATATTGGCACCCACCCTGTATAAAATCCGGCATGAAAGAGTGAGCCAATATCTGCACTGGAAAATATGCAATTTCTACGGGAAGGAAACTGAAAGAAACTAGTATGTGATACCACCCTGACCCGGTTACGGAGATAGGACTTGTTACAATTATATGGGACTACAAAATACACACTGACAGAACAATCAAAGTCAACTGCACAGACATTGTCATTAGAGAACACAAACAAAAAGGTGTCTCCTTATTGATACGACAGTGCCTGCTGACTGCAATATATCTTTGAAGATATTCAAAAAGCTGTCAAAATACAAGGACCTTGAAATAGAAATCTCGAAAATGTGGCACATGGGAACATCAACAATCTCTGTTGTAGTTGGAGCCCTAGGATTCGTTGGAAAAGATTCCAGTAGACTAATAGAAGGGATTTCTGGAAGCCCATGCCTCAAGGAGATACAAAAAATTGTTCTGACAAATACAGCCCACACTTTACGAAGGGCTTTATCTATGTATTTTTTTTTTTTTTTTTTTGTCAGTAGAATGTATCATGGTGCCATTTCTAACCTTAGGTTCCTGGGCGTGACACAGAAAGAAATGTATAAACGCCAGAAATCAAAGGAAGTAATAATAACAATAATAATAATAATAATAATAATAATAATAATAATAATAATAATAATAATAAAAATAATAATAAACACCCCTGTAGGAGGAAGGTTATTTGATAGGAATGAGAAGGAGTAGAAATAACAATATATGTTTTAGGTGATAAGAGATAATGCAAGATCAATAATATTCTCGATCAGTTTCAATTACTTCGGTGCCGACATTTGGCAACTAACACATTCCTTTGATTTAATTGTATAATTTATCGAATTTAATTATTTTAATCTTCTCTTCTAAACACAGGTTACATCTATCCTTAAATTACTAGGAGTGTGAGTGAAACCTACGCATCTGTAAACCTTTGCGTTTGGAGAGGTACTCCCGCCTTATTTGAGGTGATATACTTAAAAAAATAAAATAAATACGAACTTTGACGAACTTACCGATAAAATAAAACAACTAATTCGGGAATATGAATGATTAAATAAAATAAAATTGATAGATCTTGTCAATAATATTTAATTAAAAATGTTTGAATTTAAAAAATATAAAAGTAGACATTGAATTCAACACCCAGAGGCGTCAGATGAACAATTGCGTTTAGCATTATTTATCCTGGTATTTATTGCCATATTCCCAACGTTTCGTCCGTTGTACACTCCGACCTTCTTCAAGTAATTGGAATTTCTAACCGAACCCTGTATTTCGTCCATCGGGGTAGATTATCCTGTTCAACGTCACTGGATCTAACCAAAGTCTTTATGTGTACTTGAGGACATCTGTGTATAAAGACGTTGATCAGATCCAGTGGCAGATTATTATAAAGATTTAGTAAAATTCCCAGAATTGAGCAAACTAAACGTTTATTAATGTTGCACGTGAATGTTTATGATCAAAAAAAGCTAATAAATAAGATAATCAACCAAATAATAACAGATACAAACAAAAGCACAGTTTTAAACAAATTAATAGGGAATGTTCTTTCCCTGTTTTGAAATTACTTGTAGAAGTCGACGATCCATAGAATGTATACTTATTATCATAAATGTGTATATATATGTATATGTTTATGTATTTATATGTATGTATTTCTCTGTATGCATATATATATATATATATATATATATATATATATATATATATATATAAATGTGTATGTATGTATATGTATAAATAGGTATGTATATGTTTATGTTTATTTATTTATATATATGTATATCTGTGTGTGTATATATATATATATATATATATATATATATATATATATATATACATATGTGTATTTATGTATGTGTGTATATGTATATATTTATATATATATATATATATATATATATATATATATATATATATATATATATATGTATGTATATGTGTGTTGGTTTGTGTTTGCTGCCACGTGTATATATGTATATATGTATATGTATGTATGTTGGTATGACTATACACTTATTTCTGTAGGTAGTTCTTTTTATCTCATTTTTCTTCAGCTAATATATAATGAAACTCTTATCAACTTATATGATTAAAATATATGTTTTTATTGATATTTGTGGATTTGGAATTTTCGTTTTTTATCTATCAAATAATATTATTTTTAATCATTTTTATATTTGTATATTTGCTCGCTTAAGTTATATTTTAATAAGTGGCTAGCATTTATTTAATGACACTTTCAGTCTTAAATATTTATTGGTTGTGGTATCTGATTGTCTAGGTCAATGTCGGTGGATGTGTGTACATGTATTTATCCGTGTCTATGTGTATGGAAAGTGCATTCACTTTTAATTGTGTATGTATGTATGTGTTTGTTTCCCCCCACTTTTTTTTTCATAACGGGCCGTGGAGATGTTCCTTGTCTCGTCACTTTTTTTTGTGTATATATATATATATAAATATGTCTGGATGCTTAAGTATTATAATCTGATTGTGTTTGTGTTGTTTTACGCGTGAGTTTACGACCCCATTCTCACACTTGGGATTAAAATGTATACATATTGTCAGAGGACCGGATGGAGTAACGTCTATTCTAACGTGATTTCAACGAAGAAATAAATTGAATAACATATGTATTTCCCCTTTTCTCCTCGGTAATTTTATAATTTTAAACTTAATAGTGATTAAATTTGGATTTTAAAATTGGCAGTTTTTAATTATATCAAATTGTATCATATAATTTAATAATTATTGGTTAGAATGATTTTTTTTAAATTTTACCCTATTTTAATGATCTGAATAGCTATTATAACATGGCTTCGTTGTCAGGCTTTTTGGATTTTGCTATACTGGTATTTTGATTGGTCATTCTAGCTTTTGTAACAACGTTTTCCCCTTGTGAAGGATCGTTAACTAATTTAAAATTTTTAAAACCATTTGTTTTGGATTCAACGTCATCACTTGATAAGGCACCGGAAGTGTTGAAACAAAATGGCTATTTTTGTAGTGATTTTATGACATGTTTATGTTATAAATTTTCTAAATAAATAATTATATCTGCTCTAATTTGTATTGAGCACTCTTTTAAGAATAGTAATTGTTGGTTATTGGAGTTCATTCCGTATACACTAATTATATACTTGTATATATATATATATATATATATATATATATATATATATATATATATATATATATATATATATATATGTATGTATGCATGTATGTATATATATATGTGTGTATGTATGTGTGTATGTATGTGAAGATGATCAGGCCAAGTAGAAAATTTTTAATAAAAGACGCGTTTCGCCGAAGAAAGCTTATATTCTCTTTGGCAGCATCAGTTCAAATAAAATAAAGCAAAACCAAGAGAGTCTTGGAATATCTAAATATAAGTGGCTCGTTGTTAATCATGTTAATTACCCTTGCTTATCACACGTCATGGCATTAATTCGTGTCTTTTTTTTAATATAATTTTTCCATGCGACTTTCGAATGTTGCTACATTCTTTTTCAAGGGTTAGTCACTGTGTAGTTACGCCACTGCATTTTAATTCCAACGTTCTCAGGTTAGATGGAACCAATTTCATGACACACAAAGTGACATCATTAGTATGTCAAAATGAAATTTTTATATAATTATATACATCTATATAAAAGTGGATATTGAGGGCCCAAAACTGCGGCGACAGTATGTTTCATGCTTAAACGCAATATTTATGACATGCCCTGATGATTTCAATATCCACTTTTATATTGACATAAGCATATCCCTGATATTAGCATTCCTTACAACTACATCATCATAATTATATATATATATATATATATATATATATATATATATATATATATATATATATATATATATATATATATATATATCTTGTTAATATTAGTGGTGAATATATATATTGTAGGTCTGATGATTTGGATCGCGATTACGATTCCAATGTAATAAATTATAACGATGGAATATTAGTGTTTGAGCATATATATATATATATATATATATATATATATATATATATATATATATATATATATATATATATGAAAATATTACTTAACTTTTAAATATAAATTCTATTCCGACATCGATGTTTCTAAGTAAAATTTCCAGTCCTGAGGTGGGGGGATTCCTTATGACTAGAAATTTTATCAAGAAATCGATGTTGGGATAAAATTGATTTTTAAAAGTTAAGCAATCTTCATATAAAATCATTAACGCTCTATTTTTTTATATTATTTTAATATTTTTAATATTGAGTTCTATATACATAAATCCTTCTGTTTTTAAATCTTATATATATATATATATATATATATATATATATATATATATATATATATATATATATATATATATATATATATATACATATATATATATATATATATATATATGTATGTCTATGTGTGAGTGTATGTGTGTTTGTGTGTGCCCGCGCGTGTGTATGTATGCCCTTGAACTTAAGAGAGGGTTAAGGCATATCATGTTAACTTCTAAAATACCAAATGTATCTGGTTCTTTTATCAATTTCCCATATGAAAATATATATCTATGGATAAATAAAAATACAAGGTCAGTTTAAAATATCTCATTGTATTTTCTGACATTAAATGAGAAAAATATAAAAGGATTTTTTTTGCATGAATTTGGCATCCTGTTTGCCTAAATGCTAATGCCAAAATATCTCGAGTTTAATGCCAGAAAGTAATGACTTATATTATTATCTGTGCGGAAATGCCTGTAATCTGCTGTTTGAAGAGTCATTTATTTTTATCACAGTGAAGATGTCATAATCTGATTACTCAAGTTTATGATTAAAGACGAAATGTATTTCTTGGAAACTTTCTGTAACAAATTCATTTAAAATAGGTTTTTAATGTAGAATTACTAACAATATGAATCCGAAATTAAAATCAATTTTCAATGAATTTCGAAAGTAAATTTCTTTACAATATATCAATCTAGCAAATCTATTTGCAATGCGTTTAAATCGTAATTCGTTTTCAACGTATAAGCAGAATAAATTCATATAAAATGTATTCCAAAAGTAAATATAATTCCCAATACATTTCTATCATAAAATCATTTAAAATGTATTTTATTGCAAAACGTTGTACAATTCATTTCTCTTGTAAAATCAGTTACCTCGCATTTCTATTATAAAACATTTAGAATTCATTTCTGTTGTAAAAACTTTTTACAATGTATTTCTACTATAAAGTCAGCTCCAATGTATTTTACGGTAAAATCATTTCCATTGCATTTCTATATTAAAACCATTTACATTGCATTTCTATATTGAAATTATTTCCAATGCATGTCTATTATAAAACTATTTACAATTCATTCCTATTGTGAAAATTTTACAAAACATGTCTGGTTTAAAACTATTTACAATGTATTTCTACTGTAAGATCATTACCAATAAATTTCTATTGCAAAATAATTTATCAGGAAGTTCCATATCAAAAATCATTTCGAATATTTTCTTATAGCCTAATAATTTCTAGTACTGGCCTAGAGTTAAATCATGACGCATGCATTCTTCTCTTAAAAATCATTTGTAATGTTCCCCTGTCGTTAATTCAGCTAGAATGTATTCTTAGAGTAAAACTCATTTTTAATACGTTATTATAGTAGTATCATTTTCAACAGATCTTTCCAGTAAATTGATATACGATGCATTCCCATGATAATAGTAATGTTAGCATTTTCTTTCTTAGGAGCGATTCCACGTTCGTTGACCGAACAGCAAGTTCCACTTTTGATTTGAAATTCATAAAAATTCCCTATGAAAACAATTTCCCCAAAATTGTTTTTTTAATTCCAATTTATGCTTACGGTTTTGACAGCACTGAAGGGAGCTCGATTTTTAACCTTCTGCTTGAGATTGTATGGAACATCAAAGTAAAATATTTGATAATGCATTCTTATGGGGAAATGGTTTAAATGTATTTAGAAAGCAAAATTATTTTAATACATATCTACAAGGTCAGTTACTATGATTTATTATTATTGATTGACTTAATTTGAAACATTCATGACTTCTTATGAAACATCGTCGACAGATAATGATGCAGACATAGGTGAGCTATACCGAAATAGTAAATGATGTAACAGCTAGCTAGCTAGCTAGATAGATAGATAGATAAACAGACAGACATATAGATGTGCAGACTGAGATAGATAGATAGATAGATAGATAGATAGATAGATAGATAGATAGATATGAAGACTGAAAGAACGAGAACTTTGAGTGGATGAATAAAACTAAGATAGAAAGTGTAAGACAAAAGAAAGAAAGAAAGAAAGAAAGAAAGAAAGAAATAAAGAAAGAAAGAAAGAAAGAAAGAAAGAAAGAAAGAAAATCGAAAAACAAAATAAGAATAAAACTAATGCTGAAGTGGGGTCATGTTCTTATCATGTTTTTTCTTTCTCTATCATCCTTTCACAATATGACGGTTATTTGGAACGGAACCCACAAGTCAAGGTGAGCAACTTGTAGTGACTTGCCAAGCACAAGCAATGCTGTCAGTCTTCTGATGGGTTTTCTAGTTGATTGATAAAGGCAAGTGTTTGTAGGGCCGAAATTTGTCTTTCGGTTATGGAGATTGCCTAAAACCTTCATAGTATAGCAGCGGGGATATTAGATATTGAAGCATGATTCTTTCATTATGGTTTATAGATTTAAACCATTTTCGAATGTGTTTTTTTTTTGAAAGATGATTTTACGACATATATATATATATATATATATATATATATATATATATATATATATATATATATATCGTACAAACATCTCTGAAACAAGCAAACAAATATATATATATATATATATATATATATATATATATATATATATATATATATATATATATATATATATGTTATTTAGCGTTACAACTTCACGGCCGATGAATGTTCTTGCTTATTTCATGCGTTCAATCTAATACATCATTGTCTTAATAGAAGGACATTTTATGTTGTATGGTTTTTTGTTCTTTTTGTAACAGGTTTCGAAGAAGAAAGAAAGAAAGAAATAAAGAAAGAAAAAAGAAAAAAAAACATGTATTTGAAAAAAAAGAAAATGTGAAAGCGAGAAGTAAAAAAAATAAAGAAAGAATATATGAGCAAAACAAAGAAGAAAATAATCATTCGATAGAGAAAGAAAAAGTGAATGAGAGAAAAAAAAAAGATACAAGAAATCTAAGAATGAAAAAACAACTGAATGCAATAAAATAAACAAAAGTAAAAGGAAAGAAGGAATCCAGCCAAAAACTGTAAAGAGATTTATTTGGTGAAATATGAAAATAAATAGATAGATAGATAGATAGATATGAATAAACTGAGATAGATAGATAGATAGATACATAGATAGATAGATAGATAGATAGATAGATAGATAGATAGATAGATAGATAGATAGATAGATAGATATGAGACAGACTAAGATAGATAGGTAGATAGATAGTTAGATATGAACAGACAAAGATAGATAGATAGATAGATATAAACAAATTAAGATAGATAGATAGATAGATAGATAGATATGAGACAGACTAAGATAGATAGGTAGATAGATAGTTAGATATGAACAGACAAAGATAGATAGATAGATAGATAGATATAAACAAACTAAGATAGATAGATAGATAGATAGATAGATAGATAGATAGATAGATAGATAGATATGAGACAGACTAAGATAGATAGGTAGATAGATAGATATAAACAAACTAAGATAGATAGATAGATAGATAGATAGATAGATAGATAGATAGATAGATATGAGACAGACTAAGATAGATATGTAGATAGATAGTTAGATATGAACAGACAAAGATAGATAGATAGATAGATAGATATGAGACAAACTAAGATAGATATGTAGATAGATAGTTAGATATGAACAGACAAAGATAGATAGATAGATAGATAGATAGATATGAGACAGACTAAGATAGATAGGTAGATAGATAGTTAGATATGAACAGACAAAGATAGATAGATAGATAGATATAAACAAACTAAGATAGATGGATAGATAGATAGATAGATAGATAGATAGATAGATAGATATGAGACAGACTAAGATAGATATGTAGATAGATAGTTAGATATGAACAGACAAAGATAGATAGATAGATAGATAGATAGATAGATAGATAGATAGATAGATACCCAGTAAGGCATAAAAATATTTATTAGTTATTTATTAGTTTCATCATGAGATCAAACGTTTTTGGTTAATGAACGTACCAATAGTGGTGACTTATATTTACCTATTCTCGAACCTAGTAAATGCTTTTAGACTCAGCTATTAACTACCAATTTTAACCTATAGATGAATCAAATACATACTAATATAAACGACCAATATTTAATTAGTTAGACACAAATATAAATGGAATCAAGTTAAGTGGTGTCGAGACCAATGACAACTTAGTTGGGGGTCCACTTAGGAACGCCGGGTAGTCTGTGCTACATCCGGACCAAATAAAAAAAATGTAGACTTAAATGCCGACGACTAATGTTTACCTAATCTTAAATGAATTAAATGCTTCTCTACTGAAATATAAATGACCAATCTTGACCTACCTCGGATTAAAGACTTTTTATCGACTCAAATACAAACGAGCAACAACAATACAACAATATTCTCAATCTAATATTCCTTACACCACCCACGACCCTTCTTTCCTGTTTTATGTAATCTCTCTCTCTCTCTCTCTATATATATATATATATATATATATATATATATATATATATACTATTTACATTATTCGGACTATTGTCTTCATATATATATATATATATATATATATATATACTATTTACGTTATTCGGACTATTGTCCTCATCTTTTTCGACATATTTATTACAACGTTTCGGCCGTTGTACGCTCCGGCCTTCTTTAGGTATTTGGAATGTCAAATTGAACCCTTTATTTCGCTCACTGGAGTAGACTGTTCTCGTTCCACGTACCATGTTTAATGGAGGTCAGTTATCAGTTATCTCTTGTTAATTCCCCTCTCCAAGTTCTCCACTGCCTTAACCGGGTATTGAACTCACACTGTTTGGGCCCTGTCACTGGATATAACCAACGCCTTTATCCACTGTGCCATGTGTCCTTATATATATATATATAGTCAACGACGAAATTATTCGTACACGCATCAATCTTGAATATTTTTATCCATTTCTCAGAATCTAATGCCCGTATGATGCCAGGTTTTCTAAATCTTAAGCACAAAAACGGAGAATAAAATTCAGGTTTTCGAATAATAGGTTATACACAACAAATATGACAGGCGAATTCTGCAAAATAGGAAAAGACAAAATTATTCTTACAGTATGAAAAATAGAAAAACAAATGTAACAATTTTCACATTATTAGTATTCAATAACATGACCTCTCATATTTATAACTTCCTGCAATCTTTTTCTAAAGTTTTTGATGAGATTTGAACGAGTCTTTTTCTGGGATTTTCTTCCATTATTCAATGATTACACGTTCTAATTCCTGAAGGTTTTCGTGACCGACGGTTTATTCGAAATTTCAATTCTTGCCATAGATTTTAAATAGGATTCAAATCAAGACTCATTAAAAGCCATGGCAGAACTGGAATCTTCTTTTTCTGAAGCGACGCAGTCACTGATTTAGACGTTATGTTTGGGACCATTATCTTGCTGGAAAGTAAATCCTCAACCTAGATGAAGATTTTGCGCTGATAGTTATAAATTTTCATCCAGAGTTTGGATATAGTCTGCAGATTACATTATTCCTCTTATTGCAATTAATTGTGCCCTTTGATCTAAAACAACACCAAAACATCATTGAGCCGCTTCCATGTTTTAATGTTGCCACTGTGTTCTTTGGGACGAAAGACTCATCCTTCTTGCACTAAATCTTCTGTACATCATTATTTCCATAAAGCTCATTTTTTGTTTCATCACTCCATAGTACTTGTTCCGAAAAGTAAACTCCTTAAAGTTCTTTATAAGGGACTGTACCGTAGATATTGGGATACATAGCAGGCATCATTCCTTCATAGTCAGCCTATGAACTTTTCAGCCCACCTTCGTACCCGGAATGAAACAATGCAGTTATTAATAAGAAGAGTTGAAATTAATGCATGCAAGATTTCATAGCTCTAGTATCATTCATTCATAGTCAGCCCATGAACTTTTCAGCCCACCTTCGTACCTAGAAAGAAACAATGGAGGTATTAATAAGAGTTGAAATTAATGCATGCAAGATTTCACAACTCTAGCATCACTCTTTCATAGTCAGCCTATGAACTTTTCAGTCAAGCCTCGTACCTGGAAAGAAACAATGCAGTCATTAATAAGAATAGTTGAAATTAATGTATGCAAGTTTTCACAACTCTAGCATCACTCTTTCATAGTCAGCCTATGAACTTTTCAGTCAAGCCTCGTACCTGGAAAGAAACAATGCAGTTATTAATAAGAAGAGTTGAAATTAATGTATGCAAGATTTCGCAGATCTAGCATAACTCCTTCATAGCCTATGGACCGTTCGAGCTACCTATATGTGAGTGCGTATGTGCATGTGATTTTCACTGCCGAAAATTGAGGGAATTTGAACAAAGGTAGCTTTGTGTTCCTTGGTCAATTTTCTTTGCTTTTTCTGTCTTCTTGCCAGTCTTTTCCCCTATCTCCCCCAAACATGCCACAGGGCTGTAAAGAGCCTCATTTTTCATAGATTTGTTTTTGTGTTTTTCTTTCAATCAATGTCAATTGGATTAGGGAGATTATTATCCACCAAATTTCTTTGTGGATAGGACCTGCCTGATACACTGTCTCCGGGATCAGAGGTCGAAATCCACGCAACAACAGTAAACGAAACCATTAATTCAGCTGTAAAAGGAAAAAAAAAACAAATACATTATTTGATTGATCTTTTTCATCAGACGATTTCACCCCTTTATTTTAACATAAATATTCGCCACTGGCTTTTCTTCTTTTTTTTTTTTTTGAGTAGGGGGTATGCATTTTTTCAAAATTATCTTTTTATAAAGATGTGTTTAGTTCTTAAAAAACAAAAATAAATAGAAAAATGTGAACAGAAATATAAAAAAGAGGAAGAAAAAAAGGATGATCGTGTAAAAGAAAGAATGACGTGGGTGGGGGTGAACGAAAACAGTGGATTTTGAGAGAGAGAATAAAGATGGATATAGTTTATCTGAAAACAAAAATAATTAAAACAAAAATAAATGGGAAAATTGATTTAGAATTGCAATAAATAATAAAAACTATAGTGTGTAAATTCCTCCTTGGAGGTGGGTGTACACATTCGGATACTTAGCGCTCACAGGGCTCCGTCCATGTGCTGATGGTATCACGGCTACGACTAGCTTGGACCGGCTCTGACCAGTTTGGACCAGCTATAACAAGAACAGCTGTGACAAGCTTAAAACAGCTATAACTTGCATAGACCAGCTATGACTAGCTTAGATCAGCTAAGACCAGCTCTGACAAGCTATGACCAGCTAAGACCAGCTTAGACCAGCGGCCTGAGTGAAAACACTCGGGTCTCCACGTTAAAAACTGACCTTGTGTCAAAACCTGACTCAGTGGGAAGTCAAGTAAATCTCAATAATAAAAACTACGAATACTGGAAATAGATAATTGATTTTTTAAATAACTTTTTTTTATACTTTTTTTATGTAAAATCTTAAAAAGTTGTTAGTGCATTACAAATATTTGAATTTGCTTTCCTTTCGGAGAATCTCCGCAATTCGGTGTTTACTCTCCTTTTATCGTTGCAATTCGGTCCTTACTCTCCTTTTATCGTTGCAATTCGGTCCTTACTCTCCTTTTACCTTTGCAATTCGGTCCTTACTCTCCTTTTATAGTTGCAATTCGGTCCTTACTCTCCTTTTATCTTTGCAATTCGGTCCTTTTATCTTACTATCATTTGGTCATTGCATCTTCTTTTCTCTTTTTGTTGTGTGGGCGCATATTTCCTTTTTTTCTTAACTGTAGTTTGTTGGCTCTTTCTTTCTCAATTCTTTGATCCGAATCACTTTTTTTATCCATGAACCGCTTTCACTCCTATTTTTTTAACCGCCTCATAACGAAAAAGCTTCTTTTTTTTTAAACTTTTTTTTTCATAATAGATAATATTAGGAATTGTATTGTAGAAATATTAAATGTATTTACTTTATTTTAAAGTAAAACTAATATTTAACAACTAAATTCTATGACTCATTTATGCACAGTAGTAAAATAAGTCTTAATAAACCAATTTAAACCATGTAAGTAATTAATATTTTTTTTTAAAGTGCAGATTTATTCAATGACATCCCTGTGGTTAATGCTGCTTAAGAGGTTAATATTGTTAATCCTTACTTTATTTATAATCCTTATTTAATTTATATATTAAATTCATGTTATTATTAATATATTTTTTGATATTTTTTATTGAATAATTCAATATATTTAATATTATTTTATTAATATTTTAAATTAATATTATTATTTATTATTAATATTTTAAAATAATTTATATAATATATTATAATATTTATATAATATTCCTTTATATATATAATCTTTCCTTTATATATCCTTCTTAGTTTTTATTCAACTTTTATAATCAAAACATCCGGGAGAGTAAAAGGGACGCTATAACATACATCGCTTGATCTTGTTTTCTGATAGTTTTAAAACTGTCTGTCTATTTTTAGTATTTTAATATGGCGTAGATTATTGTATTGCAAATCTCAGTTGTAACAACCGTTCCGAAGTGAAATTGCTGTATGGAATACTAAAATACGCGGTCCCCTAATTTACTATTTGTCTCTGTGTGTGTGTGTGTGTGTGTGTATCTGTGTCTGTGTCTGTGTGTCTGTGTGTGTGTGTGTCTCTGTGTGTGTGTGTGTGTGTGTGTGTGTGTGTGTGTGTGTGTGTGTGTGTGTGTGTGTGTGTGTGTGTGTGTTGGACTCCCAGCAATGTTACATGAACTACGGGTCCATGTGGATCCCCGTTGGGAACCCTCTACTAAATTCCTCGTTAAATGATTGACCCTTGTTGCTTTTATTTTCTTGAATATCGTTCGGTTTTATTTATTTTTCTCTATACCCGCATTTTTTTTTCTTTTCTCTTCATCATTTATATTCTTGCTTTTTTCTTTCTTTTTTATTGGTATCTTTCTTTTCTTCTTTCTTTTTTTTTTTTTTTTTGCTTTTATTGTTAAATTCATTTTTCTTTTCTTTTGCTGAGCACTGGTACTCAGTCGATCATCAACGCTAAACGGTATCGAGCCCGATTAGTAGGTATATGAGGGTCCATTTGGGAACACTGGTTGATCTAAGCAACCTTCTACAATCTCAAATATGAAATTGAGTAGCTCATAAAAGCTTGACAGGCCGTAAAAAAACATGCCAATCTATTATTTTGCAAATTTTCGTTCATTTCTTTTCTAAACCTGCGTTTATTTTCTTCTTTCTTCCTTCTGCTTTCTTTTCTTTTCTTTCTTTCTGTCCGAGAATCCCGCACATAAAATTTTGTTTCTTTTCTATATCAACATTTTTCTTCTCTTCATTTATCAACATTTCATTTATATACTTTCTTTCTTTCTTTCTTTCTTTCTTTCTTTCTTTCTTTCTTTCTTCGTTTTTTTCATTTTTTATTCCATTATTTTTCATGTGCGTATGTAATTCTTTGTATCCTTGTTCCATTCTTTTTAATTATCTTACCTTAATTAATTTCTTTCTTTCTTTCTTTCTTTCTTTCTTTCTTTCTTTCGCATGCTTTCCATCTGGATTAATTTATTTGTTCTTTCTCCCTTTCTTTTATTTTCTTCCGTTTTTGTCTTTATACTTTCTTTCTTTGTTTTTTTTTTTTTGTTTTTCTCTAATATTTGTTTTGTTCTTTCTTTCTTTCTTTCTTTCTTTCTTTCTTTCTTTCTTTCTTTCTTTCTTTCTATTTCTGTCCGAGAATCCCGCTTAAAGTCTTTTGTTTCTTTTCTATATCAATATTTTTTTCTTTTGTCTTAATTTGTCAACAATCACTCACTTCTGTTCTTTCTTTTGTTTGTTCTTTCTTTTTCTTTCTTTCTTTCGTTTTTTCTTTCTTCCTTTTCTTTTTCTTTCTTTATTTCTCTCTTTTTTTATTTATTCCTTTTCTTGGCTCTTTCATTCTTTGTCTCACTCATTTTCTTTCATTCCTTTTTTCTGCTTTCTTTCGTCCTCATTCATGTTTTTCTTTTCTTCCTCTACCTCTCATGTTTTCTACTGTTATTGTTACATTTTTTTTCTCTTTTTTCTTTCTTTGTTTCGTTGTTTCTTTCTTTCTTTCTATTTTGATCGTATATCATTATTCTTCCTTTGTTTATATCATAATGTTTCTATCTTTTATTCCTTGCTTCATTTTATCATTTTCTTTCTTTCTTTGAATTCCTCTCCATTTTTTTGTTTTCGCTTTCTCTCTTTTCTTATACCTTGTTAGTTTTCTATCTTAAACAGTAGAATACAAATTGATGCAATTAACTTTCTTTCTTTTTACTCTTCTTTCTTTTTACTCTTCTTTCTTTTTACTCTTCTTTCTTTTTCTACATTATGATTCTTTCTCCAATGGTGAGTGAAATATAACGGAATTGATTTTAAGGAAAAAGAAATAAATTATGTTTCGTTAATGAAAATTCAGTAAATTAAGTATGCCACGTATTCAAAACAAATAATGTAACGAGGAGTTTTTTTTTTAATCACTGTTGCATGATGATTCTTTCTCTTCTAAATTCATTCTCAACTTTTTCTGAATATTCGTTTTGCTTTTGTTTTTGAATTTTTTTAATTGAAAGACACTTTTTAATTCTGCGTGCGTTATTGCAATTGTCATAGTTGAATGCTGGCTTTCTTTCCATAAAACTGACAACCTTTTCAATAGCTTTTTCAATATCAGTCCCGTTTTCATCCCAATCATGCATCACCTCTCTATCTTGTTGCAGATTTGTCCCGTTGTCATCCTTTCCTCTTATTCCCATCATCTTTTACACAAATACAAGCCATAAGAGTGAAATAAGCATAAGCAATTATCCAAAGTAAATTTACGGAAAAACAGAAAATTCAAATGAGTTACATATCCCCCAAATAGTTCAAATATACACATCAAAATCATGTCCGGATATGCGAGATTCCAGATATGAGGGATTCCGGATATGCGGGATTCCGGATATGAGGGATTCCGGATATGAGGGATTCTACCGTACCATATTTTTCTATTTTTGTTCAATTCTTCTTTTTATCTTTCTTTCCTTAATTCTTTTTTTCGTTACTCTTTCATTTATTTTTTGTTTGTTTTTCTTTCTTCCCCTCTTTCTTTCTTTACATTTCCATTTCTTCTTGCTTAATTCATGCCTTTCTTATTTCATTTGTTCTTTTTTTTTCTTCTTATTTCATTCTTTCTTCATTTTTTCACGCCATAAACATTTTTTTCTTTGTTCAATTCTTCTGTCTTTCCTTGCATAACTCCATGTGTGTCTCTTTCATTCCTTCTTTAATAATAAGAAGAAATAAAGAGAGAAAATAAGAACGATTTTCTTACTCAATTTTTTTCTTTTTTTTTTCTTTTTATTCCATTAGTTTTCATTTATTTATATCATGTCTGTTTTTATTTACATTATTCGGATTATTGTCCTCATCTTTGTCGCCATATTTATTACAAGGATTCGACCGTTGTAGGATCAGGCCTTCTTCAGGTTTTTGGGATGTCGAACTGAACCCTTTACTTCGCTCACAGCGGTAGACTGTTC
>OZ010588.1:100981011-100991011 GCA_963932145.1 Acanthosepion lycidas
CCGTTTTTTGAAGAATCTCGTTTAAAGGTTGTTTCGTTTCAAAATCGTAGCATTGGAATTTAATTCCGGTGACCAGCCTTATAAAATCTATAATTTCCTGAAGCTTTACACATTTATATGGACAAGAAACGAGGAACAAACAATATTACTAAACCATTGAGACATCAAATAAGACTTTTATTTATTTAATATTCATTGAAGGGAAACAATACTGAACAATGTAACTAGAAGATGATATAACTTATACAATGAAGTAGTGTTAGTGTAACTTTCAATAAGCAATGCTAATTTCAAACATTTTGTCTTATAAATTGAGCCCAGCATTATTATGGTGTTATATACACTTGGATATATTTGCTCGAAGTAGCAAAGTGGTTGTTGACTACTGTAATCGGGTAGGAAAATCTAGCAGGTAACCGTAATGGACTGGTCTTCGTTGTAGTGGTAGGCCATAGGCATAGATAAGAGGCGAAGACTATAGACGTAGCCAATAGGCGTCGTCCTATACCTCCACATCAGTCTGTATTTATGGCTGACACTAGCCAATCATATTACTGTGAGGGGGAACCCAGGTGTATGCATATTCATTACATCATTCTACTTATCGAATACAGAAAAAAATGCATATTTTGTTTGTGATGATGCATAATCTGAATTCAGGTTTGAATATATTTAAATTATATATATATATATATATATATATAATGAATACAGAATCCTTAAAAATCTATTATTATTGAGTTCTGTTTGCATTTATATCTTCCTTCGAATTATCCCTACTAATTATCAAGTGACATTATATATATATATATATATATATATATATATATATATATATATATATATATATATATATATATATATATATATATATATATATATATATATATATATATATATATATATATATATATATATATGAACATAGAAGTAAACACTTAGACAGTCTGATTCATGCAGATCACTATTGCATCTAGCATGAAACAGACTGCCGTCTCTAAGTGTTGACTTCTATGTTCACTTTTATATTTACACACGCTCCATATCTGATATTGGCCACTTTATCCCATAAATATAGCATATCTTAAGACTAAATTTCTTCATAAATACGCTAAAAATCCACCTTCGTCCTGACAGCCGACAGCTTAGTGGTAGAATATCCGCCTGATACCAATTCAGTCAGGTTTCGATCCTAGCTAGAGGCAACCGGATGTCTTATCGCACTGATGAGCTGTGATACAGCGAAACAGTCTGTCTGTGGATGACATTATATATATATATATATATATATATATATATATATATATATAGATAAATATTCAATGCATCGATTATTAACAATTTCAACTTTATTTGGGTTTATTCTTGAAATAATAAAAGTTTAAAGTCAGTCTGTAAATGAAAAACCTGCAGTAACAAGATATATCTGTGCATTTTCTCAGACGATCTTTAAAACTAAATGCTCACAAATTGATAAAAGATTTTTATCTAGTTTTTGGTGTGAGTACTTCAGGTCAAACTCCAGCTTTGGCACTGACTGAAACGCTGATTTTCTAAATAAAGTAAAAAATCTACCTGACCTGCCATAGATGTGAGAGGAAACATGGATGATGTTTGAGAGATACATACATTTAAGCCGACGATCGGTGTTCGATCAAAGAATTACCTGGATTTCTAATACACATTCTCAACACCGGCTGATACATTTTCAGGTGAGACTAAACCTTATAAATATCTAAATTAACGTTTCAAAAGATTGTAAAAGTTAATGTCAACCATATAGTTATTCTTGTTGAGGAAAAAATTACGAAGACTTCACTGGTCCATGTAAGGATTTTTGGTAAAGGCCAGAAGGATGTGGACGGTTTTTCACCTGTAGCGTATTCTCCAGATATCTCACCTCAACAATATGACCTTCTGTATTACCTGTATTTTTTTTTATAGTGAGGTTTACCCGGTACAAGGTTCGGAGTTCATTTGTTTAGAGTGTTACAATGAAGTAGTTTATACAGGTAGGGAGAAAACGTATCGGTTTAACCTAAACTTGAACAGGTTAAGATTGTAATGATCAGAGTCGGTTCCACAGGGTAGTCGTTTGCGGGAAGAAGCTGTTCGTGGGGAACTTACTTTTCAACGATGGAATATGGGGGAACGTGAGTGCCATGGTGGGTCCTAGTCGTGAAGGTTAGACGTGGCGGTATCAAGGGATATAATTCGTTCGAGCATTTTCCATGGAACTTACGATTTACTGTTTATTCGGAGGATAAACTTAGTTCCTCAAGGGGAGGGGGGCTTTGTAATGGTGGTGGAAAACTAATCAATCAATCACCAGATTTATATTCTCTTTTATTTAAGTGTATTTTATGTCCTTTTATTGGATGTGCGGGTGGTGTAATAATTAGAGTTTCGAGACGAGAAAATGGCGAGACGGTTTCGAATTCCGATCGAGAATCACAACTGCACTCGGAAAATGAGCTTAAGTGTACACCCCGTTGAAACACGTGTTCCCGTATGATAACCGAAGTTAAGCAACGTCTGACCTGGTTACTACCTGCATGAATGACCGCTCGGGAATAACAGATGCAGTAAGTTTGGATGTGCGTCTCTTGTAATAAATAACGGCTCGGAATTGTTAACCAGAGAATTTTCTAGCTTCAAATAATGTCTAAAGGGTTGATAAGCCATTAAAAATGAATCAACTCGAGAAAGGTAAGAATACAGTTTTACATTGCGTCTAGCATGAAACAGCCTGTCGCCTCTGAGTGTTGACTTCAATGTTCACTTTTATATTTATATTTACATACGCTCTATCTCTGATATTGAGCACCTTATCCCATAAATAAAACACACATTAAAACAACTCTATTTCTTCATATATATATATATATATATATATATATATATATATATATATATATATAATGTCACTTGATAATTAGTAGGGATAATTCCAAAGAAGATATAAATCCAAAGACCGCTCAATAATAATAGACTTTTAAGGATTCTGTATTCATTATGGACAAAGTCCGACAATTATTTTAAGACATTTTTATGTTTATATATTCTTTTTATAGATACAAATATTTCAGTAAATGCTCTGTTTATAATAAACAGTATATTAAACTACATTTCAGGCCGGTAAATATTTGTATCTATAAAAAGAATGTATAAACATAAAAATGTCTTAAATATATATATGTGTATGTATGTATGTGTGTGTGTGCGTATTCATTCATTCATTTAAATCTCTCTCGCTAAATAGATGTCAATTTCAATAACTTCCGATTTTACTATCTCACTTTTTATCTATTATTTCGTTTAAAATTAATTAAATGACTACTTTTGTTTTGGGATATCAGTGACGAAAATCGTATATTAGAAGTCTATTAATCTAGTACGTGCCTTTTTAATGATTATATAATCTATATTCCCAGTTTTAAATCGAATAATTTTGTATTATTTCTTTTCTTCCGTTTTTTTTTTTTTTTATTTTTTTTCTATTTAATGAATGTTTTTAATTGTTCAATCATTTTCTTTGTATTTTACATTTAATACTTGAACAAACAAGAATTTGCGTCAAGCTTCATTTTCGCTTACCGGCTTAAGTGCTGTCCATTTTGCAATGCTTATTCGCTTCATTAAATCCTGAAATCATTACGCTTTGTTAATTTAATACCATTTCTCTGCGCATGCGCGACTACTCTTCTTTCGCGCCTCTTCTCCTCTCTCTTTCTCTCTCTCTCTCTCTCTCTCTTTCTCTCTCGCTTTGTCTTCCGGCTTTGCTTTCAAATCTAACTACACCGGCAGAAGCAGAAGTAAAAATAGAAGATGAAAAAGAAGATTAAAATTTGATGAATAAAACAATTTTAATTATTTAAAAAAAAGAAAGAAAAAACAAAAAAAGCGAAGATGAAATTTTAAAAAAGAAAAAAAAAAGTATGTTATTATTAACGTCGTTGCTTCAAACTGCTTTTGCTACTTTAGTGCTTACTCTTCCTATCTATTTTCTCAGGGTATCTTTGAAGAACTGGAACAGAGAAAATCACACAGGTTCGCCGCTCTCCATGTGGGTATTAAAACTAAAAATATGTCTCTTGATGCGCTGATCTGATTCTGTTTGTCTATGCTTAATCGTATATTGACTTTGTGCCATTTCGTCTACATTTATTCTTTGTCTTGTGATAAAAAAAAAACAAAAAAAACAATCTTTATTTTCTCGATTTTGTGGCGGTTATTTATTTACGTATGCAATTATTTCGATGTTTAAACTAGCTAGATGTGTGTCTTCTATGTATATGGCAAGCTCATTGTTTGTGGTCAAATCTGTTTTTGTTTTTTTTTTTATTTCAGAGTGTGTAAATCTATATATGGCGATCTATGAATATATAATGTCACTGAGTGTCGTGATTATCTTATCTATCGATATCTACGCTTATCTATCGATATCTCTATCTATCTATATATCTGTCTGTCTGTCTGTCTGTCTATCTATCTATCTGCAACTCATTTAAGTCTCTGCATATGTCTCCCTCTCTCTTTGTACTCCATATATGTATCCATACACAGACACACACACACGCACACGCACACGCACACACACATACACATATAAACAAACACACACACATATGTATGTATTATAAATTTAATACTTTAAAAATATGGTTCCATCGCTACACAGGAATTACCATGTTTTGAAAACAGAAACTAAATATTTAAAATTCAATTATTATTTTAAAAAATAAAATAATCAATGAGAACACCGGATTATATATCTTTTTGTTCTTTCTCTCTATTATTATTATTATTATTATTATTATTATTATTATTATTATTATTTTATACATACATACATATATATATATATATATACTAATTTCTACACCATTTAATTTTTGTTCGATTACATTTTGTTGAGGTCTATCTATCTATCTATCTATCTATCTATATGTATATACATATATATATATGTATGTATGTATGTATATATATATATATATATATATATGTGTGTGTGTGTGTGTGTGTGTGTGCGTGTGTGTGTGTATATAATTCAGTTAATTTCGCGGTTTAATATTATTTAATTCTAAACTAATTACCTTTCTCTTTCTCTCTCACTTGCTATCTCCCCATTTGTCTAAATCCGTGTTATCCATACAGCTGCCTCCATTCGCCATTTCCTTCTATCGCCCTCTCTCTTTCTCTTTCTCTCTCTCTAAATGTATATGTGTGTGTATATTATAATTTCTTGGCATTTTACATCACTGAATTTATTGTTTTATTTAATTAATATCTACCTAACTATTAAACTCGATATGTATTATCTCTCTACCCTCTCTCTCTCTCTTTCTCAATCTATATATATATATATATATATATATATATATATATATATGTATATGTGTGTGTGTGTGTGTGTGTGTGTAACAGTCTATATTAAATATTTATTTGTCTACTTTTGTATTGAACCGTGTTTGAAATTAATATTTTGAAGGCTGAAATTTTAGTCTTCTTTCTTGTCGTGCACTGTTTCATTAGAACATGTACATACCCACTACAAAACTGTACATCTTGCTTCAACTTTAAAAATTAACGTTTCTTCAGGTGGGAAACTATGATGGTACTGATATCTTTTATTCTGAAATGCAGTTAACGAAGCACAACTCCAACTTCAGTCTTTGTAAAACCTTTTCATAAAAGCTTAAAATAATTTCCATATGGAGAAAGAAGGAAAGCTAAGTGATTAATTAAAGCGAAATAGTGAGGAGGAAGAGTAAAAAAGAAAAATGACCAAAAAAAGGAAATAAAGGTTGAGACGAGTATTCAACATTCACCTTTGTGTAAGGAGAAGAAAGTTGACGAGATAATAAGAATATAAGAGATAAGAAGATATTTACAGGATATAAATCAATGCATTTCAGTTTAAGATAAAAAAAGAGGAGGAAGGTGAGAGAAACAAAGAAACAACAATTTCAACCAATGAAATTCCGTCGAATCAGACCAGTCAAATTTAAACTGTAACGTAGCGGGTTACGTTAATGTTTTTATGACAAAAATTTCTTATGTTCAAAGAAAATTATTCATGAAACGTAGAGTAATACAATGTTAAACAAAACAGATTTAAAATATAAATTAGTGTGACACTATTTAGCTATGGTAATTGGCTAACTAATTAAGCATGCAAATTAAAAGCGAGAAATACTTAAGGCGAGAAAAAGCTATAACGAAAGACATACTGAGAGATGTTATTTCTTTTAACAAAAGAAAATTGGGTAAAGATTTTATTTTCATTTGCGAAGAAAGATATTTGTTTTCGCCGAAGATAGAAAATTCGTAAGATCTCGGATCTGTCAGAATGAATTTATGCCATGACGCGTCAAGGGAAAACAGAATACGGGTAAAAGATAACAATCTTTCCATGGCAATAATGAAAATTTCAATTTGGTCAAGAGGCTTACAAAGCAGAATGCTAGAAGATAATCGAAAATTGGGTCAAGCATGCGACCGAGAAAGAATTAGGTGAGATCACACCAAAGAAAAAGGAAGGAAAAAAAGAAAAAGAAAAAGAATAAGCCATTAACTATCTTTCGGAGATATCATTTGGTTTTGGAAGGAGAACCATCTGTTGTATGACCAGAACTTGCCATGATAAAAGATTGTTACATGGACAAGCTGTTGGCGACAGAATGCGATGATGTTGAGAAAGACAAAGAGATTTAGTTGACCACCCGATAATAAGTCGGCGAAAATCCCATTAATGAATCCCAGATGACATCAAGTTAAGATAAAAATGTAATGTCCACAGTACGATTCGTGGGGGTTCTGGCCGATGGAAAAGAAAGAAAAGAAAAGGGAAGATAATTTTTTGAGCGATAATTGTAAACTGAGGCCAGTCTAGCCACACCCACACTGCAGAGCGTTTATTGGCTGAATGGTGGCGTGAGCGATGGGCAAAGGTAAACATATGAGAAAAAAGGCAAACCTGTTGACGCCCTCTGAGGGGATTGGTGTGAGATACCAATATGAGAAAGGAAGAATTTAAGAGGACAATTCCCTTAAGAACCCCTCTAAAACAGAAAGTAATGGAAAACAAAGAAAATCCTTATTGCGGATTTGGAGTTATCGAGGAACCCAAACCACGACAGGCCCCCATCCGGTTTTGGTCGGTGTCCATATAAACGAACGTCCCCAGAGTTTCAGACAGTAACACAGTTGGAGAAGACAGTTGGCGATAGATGGAGAATACAGATGGGCGACAGTTGGAGAGAGTTGGGGTTACAGAGTTGAGATGCAGTTCAGCTGTGAGATCGAAGACCAACCCCGCAGGAGCTAACTGAAAGATTTCCACGCGTTCTGACTTAGACTTCTAACCAAAAACAATTTTTTTTTGAAGAACGACTTAGATTCACATTACCAAATCAAGTTTTACGAATATCGCCTGAAGATAACAAAAACCAGTTTACTGAAAAACAACTTAAGATATTAAGACTCGCCTAAGAAACGCAGTGTCACGAATCCATAGAAGCGGTTTGGGATAAAGACGCAGTCCTGAATTCAGCAAACAGATATAAAGATACTTGTTATTTTTTTCCACACATTTGAATCATTTGAGTTGTTACATTATTTTCTTTTACATATACTTGTGCGATATTACCTTTGCTCCGGATTCAGCTTGCACTACGGCCCGACGTCTGATTGATTTCGTCTACCTAAGATCAAATCACAACGTGGGTAGGTTAGACTAGAAATCAAAGCAGTTACTTCGGTAACCAGACGTTGGAAGCGAGCTGGGAACGACTAAGCTGATATCGAATCTAACTAGATTTCCATCCGAACCAGCCAAGAGTTAGATCGTCACAGGAGAGCACAGGAGCAGGAGCAGGGAGACGTCACATTACAATACTAAACGAATTTTAAACTTTTATGTGATTATATTAATTATAATTATGCATAAAACAAACTTTACATTATGAATTATAATAGTAAATACATTTTAAACATTTGTATATATATATATATATATATATATATATATATATATATATATATATATATATATATATATTATTATAATCCATTATTAAAGAGAAAAATAACCCAAGTAATATAACGAATAAATATTTAAAATATCATTTTTAAAATAAAGAGTGAAATCAAGATAGAAACAGAGGAAAAATAAAATAAAAATTAATATTGACCTCCAAATTACAGTAAATTCAGTTGTAAATGAGAACTGATGTTATCACCTCCTTCCTGTTTCGATTTTATTAAACACTTAGCTTTCTTTCTCCATCTAGAAACCCTTTTGTAATTTTATGGAAATTTTCCCAAAGACGGAAGTTGGAATTCTGCTTCCTTAACTGTTTTTCAGAATAAAAATGATTTTAGTACCATCATGATTTCCCACCTGAAGAAACGTTAATTTTTAACGTTGAAACAAGATGCACAGTTCTGTAGTGGGTATCTACATGTTCTAATGTAACAGTCCATAATAAACAAATATTTATTTCTCTACTTTTGTATTGAGCCCTGTTTTAAATTAATGTTTTGGACACTAAAATATCACTCTTCGTTCTTTCACATTGTGTATATATATATATATATATATATATATATATATATATATATATATATATATATATGAGTCAACAATATATATATTGGGGAAAAAGTATGATAAAGTTTTCATGTGACGCGTTTTGTTATTTAGAACTTCATAGGACTACGTTTGTTTTGTTGTCCACTGTAATGTCACTGGACACAATTTTGATATAAAAACTGCTACTCTGATCAAAGGAGGAAAACAATTCATTAAGTCAAAAATGTTTAAAGAGAGCCTTAATCACAAGGTCATCAACAGCAAATTTGCGCCGTGGCTCTTACATTTCACCATTCCTGGCAGAAATTCTCTTATCACCGTGTGGGCTATCTACGGACAAAAGAATCTAATCTAATTTTAAAAAAATAAATAAATTATCAGCTTCCCACCTATGTGCCCATGTGTAGTGACATAAGAAATTTAGTCTGACGTAGTCCTAAGGGAAGAAACTCGTCACAAATAATCTTTTTCTTCTAGGCATACATTTTCCCCATATATATATATATATATATATATATATATATATATATATAATTATTTATTTAAAAATATGATTTCATCGCGATGGAATCATAGTTCTAAATAAATAATTATATTTAGGCTCTACTTTTGTATCGAGCACTGTTTTTTTTAAAAAAATAATAATAAAAATTTTTGGATTATTTACCTAACGAGTTCTTTCCTATTTTATATATATTTTCACACAACACAGACACACATATATATATATATATATATATATATATATATATATATATATATATATATATATCGTCGGCGATGTCGGCATCCGTCCGCTTCAAGAGACAATGGAGCTTGGGCTGGATATATGGAAAACTAGGGCTGCCCAGACGTCTAGTTCTCCAGCTCGGTCTTGCTAGCAATACAGTTTGGTACCAACGCGAAAGGTAGCACAAATTGCCATCCATTCGCCTTAGGGACTCCACTCCGGGTTTGAATTCAGAGTTGTCCTTCTCCTAGACTAGTTACCAGCCAAGGCTATAGAACCCAGTCTGTCCTCCTATTTAGCCAGGGAGAAGAAGAAGATTCACACCTTTCCCAAATCAATGTCATGGATTCGATTGGAATTCGAACTCGGCTCTCCGATTCCTAAAGCCGCTATCCATTACTCCACCGTGCCTCCTATGTATGTACATATATATATATATATATATATATATATATATATATATATATATGTATATATATATATATATATATATATATGTGTGTGTGTGTGTGTGTGTGTGTATACGTGTGTGTGTACGGTAGGCTAAATTCAGTGTCCAAACATATTTTTTTTAAATGTGCTTAATACAGATTAGAGGTAAATGACATTTATAAGAAAAACCTATTACGAATCGATACATAGTTGCAATCATGTATCACCACTATCGGTGT
>OZ010588.1:100996011-101026011 GCA_963932145.1 Acanthosepion lycidas
TAATTCATATTTTAAATGTGAATTAAATTAAAAGTAACCATATATTACGTTCATATGCAAATTTGTAAATAAATACTTATTTAATTTTTTGTGTAAACAAATCTGTGTAGTGTAACATACCTATATATATATATATATATATATATATATATATATATATATATATATATGTCTATATATATGTATATATATGTATATATATAGACATATATATATATATATATATATATATATATATATATACATATACACACATATACATACATAAATATATATATATATATATATATATATATATATATATATATATATATATATATATATATATATATATATATATCACAATCACTGACCCATTCTTTAGAATATTGTTCCAGACACGAAAATTTCAGAGTTAAACTTCTCAGTCGTACTGCAGAGAGGAGACCATAATTCCACAATTTCTGTATGTCTTCCTAAATAGTCCCGTAGGTATAATTTTTATGGTTTGGTTCGGGTGATAAAAAAAACATTTCAAATTTCCCAAATGAATATTTCCAAAGAAACCTCTGAACCAGTAACAGAGCCCAGGATTGAGCAAGAAATAATTAGGAGGTAACTGTCTGAGAAATTATTCCAAATCGTTCTGAAACAAATCGACGTTGGTCAAAATCAATTACTTGGTAAATTGTTTATTATCATTATTATTATTATTATTGTTTTGTTGTTTTTTGGTGTTTTTGGTGTTGTTTTTGTTGTTGTTGTTGTTGTTGTTATTTTTATTGTTTGTTGTTGTCGTTGTTGTTGGCAGTAATCTATATCGTAAACGAAAAATTGATTGTCTGTCCGTCACACACTGCGTGTGACATTGCATGCACGATTGTTGTGTATATGCGACAGTCCTTACTGGACGTGGGTGACTTTACATATTCTTATATCGTTTAACGTACGCACAAATAAACAAAAGCACATAAAACCGACGATTTGACTTAGTTTAAAATAAGAACACGCGAATAATACATTCTCCCTTCCACTCAGTCTGGACAACCCTACCCTGAACTAAGCAATAAATTCATAAAGTTAACATAAAAGTATAAAAAAGATCGGAAAACATCCTCGAATTATATGATTTTCTTGAATTTTTCGGACATTGTCTGGCAATAAATACAAACAGATTTTTTTTTTATATTGTATAAATATTTTATGACTGTCATTTGATTAAAATATACATGCGCACGCAACTTAAATAAAACTGAACTTCATATATATATCACGAAGTTAAAATGTCCTTTCTGCCTGGAAACAACTTGTGGTTGACAGTAAATTCTAAAATCTGACTCCCCTTATGATCATTTTTTGAATCCGCTATTTAAATCAATGATTCCCAAAGGGGGCACTGATCAGAAAAAACATTCTTTAAGCTTCCCGTTACTGATTAAACGGGACGCCTGAATGACGCCAATGTTGATGCTGAACTTGGCTAATACTTTGGCAACCAGATCTCGCCTTTTTTCAAGACGTGAAAAAGCGGCAGGCACCGATCTTGGAAAAATAAAGTCGTATTATTTAATGCAGCAAGGAATGTCGTGCTTGGGCAATATCTAGATGGTGTGACTGCTTGAGGAGACAAGGTGCTGGATGTACGACTGTTGAAATAATTATCTTGAATTTTTCGGACATTATCTGGCAATAAATAGAAATAAATTTTTTATATTGCATAAATATTTTATGCTTGTCATTGAATTTAAATATACATGCGCAAGCAAATTAAATAAAACTGAACTACATATATGTGTCGCGAAGTTAAAATGTCCTTTCTGCCTGGCAACAACACTTCGTTAACAGTAATATCCGAAATATCACTCCCCTTATGACCATTTTTTGAATCCGCTATTTAAATAAAAAATTCCCAAAGTGGGTCACGTGCCCCACCAGTAGGGCATGGTAATATTTTCGTGGGGCATACGTAAGATGTGCACCCTTTGGCTTACTATACCAACAGAATAAGGAGACAATTTAACAATGTGTTATTAACAGTGAATGGTTTTCTAGTGGGCTCAAATTTTATTTTGCATTATAATTTCATGATTAAAATGATCAAAGTATATTACAGAATAAACTTTCATTCAAATATTTTATATTTCTACCTTTCAGTTTTTTATTATATGTTTTCAAACTATATATATTTAACTGTTTTTTTGTTCTGTTTTTAATTTTCCTCTTTCATGGACGCCATGGTCTTTGGAGGCTTATTTAGAGAACAAGTTAATGGCTTTTAAGCTTCGTTAACTGGAAATGCAGTAAAATTTTGAATATGTAAGAATTAAATATTACAGAGTGGGTGCACAAGAATTTGAGAAAACCCGAAGTGGGGCATGTCCGAAAATCGATTGAGAATCACTGATTTAAATTGAATATATTTTCTAATAATTGTTGTACTTTTAAATAGACTTGAAATTTCATTATCATACTGTCAGGGAAGCGGCAGAGAGACCCAAAGTGATCAAATGGTCTGATATCGCAGTCGGAAAGGATGATATTTTCTTCACGATTTTGTTGACAAATTCAACTCCTCTTCTCTCATAGAGAGGTCGCCCCGATCAGAAAAAAAAAGTATGCGTACTTTCTTTACGCCCCGCGTTACTGGTTAAACGGCACTCGTGGATGACGGCAATGTCGATGTGGAACTTGGCTAATTCTTTGCCAATCAAGACGTGAAGAAGCGACAGGCACCGCTCTCGGAAAAATAATGTCGCATTATTTAATGCAGCAAGGAATTTCAAGCTTGGAAAGTATCTAGATGGTGTGACCGCTTGAGAATACAAAGTGATGGATGTGCGACTGTTGTTATAAATAACGGAACGGAATTGGAACTAGGAGAGACGCATTCAAATTCTAGTCGGTTCCGTCATATACACTTTGGTGCAAATAAACTTGGGAAAGGTATGAAGATACCTCTTCTTTCCTCCAGCTATGTTTTTTTTAATCATTCCCCTCCAAACAAGGTGGGGATGTCACTAGTACGCAGGGTATTGCATAAAGTGAAAGTGAAAGAGAAGCATAGAGAGGATTGAGTAAAGGGCAAAAGTTGAAAGGGATTCAAGAAGACAGAAGATGGCGACTGAAGTTGCATTTAAATTTTAGAAGATTAGGGGGTTATCAAGGAAGCAATGAAATGAAGGGAGTTCCCCAGGTGGTAACTGCGACTGTACACAAAAGCTTTATTTTATTTGAGGTTCTTATATATATATATATATATATATATATATATATATATATATATATATATATATATATATATATATATATATATAGTGATCCACAGACAGACTGTTTCGCAGCTCATCAATGTGGCTAGACGTCCGGTTGCCTCTAGCTAGGATCGAAACCCAACATAATTGGTGTCAGTCGGATATTCTACCACGAAGCCGTTGACGCAAGACAGGGATGAAGATGAATTTAAGCGTATTTATTTTTAGATAAACACGCAGTGACTGAGAGAACTCGATTCGATTTAACGAAGAATCTTATATATATATATATATATATATATATATATATATATATATATATATATATATAAATATATTTAATGAAACATGCATCAATATATATATATATATATATATATATATATATATATATATATATATATATATATATATAAAGAAAAGATGTGCTATATTTATGGAATAAAGTGCTCAATATCAGAGATAGAGCGTGTATATATATATATATATATATATATATTATGAAACATGCATCACTATATATATATATATATATATATATATATATATATATATATTGATGCATGTTTCATTAAATATAGACAAGTTTTGTCTATTTTATGTAAATTCTTTTTATATCGTCTGATAAGCTTAATAACATTATCATGAAACGAAGAAAAGAAATCACAATATTGATCCATATTTTTTTTAATCCTATCTAAGCTTCCAGCTTACATAAGCCATTATCAAAGATGGCAATTACATTCCAATATATTAAACAATCCACGGATAAAACATGCCGTGTTTGTTGCTGTTTTGAAATAATCAAAGCAGAGTTGAACACTTTTAACATTTTTGGCAGAACAGCGATTAGGAGAGATATTGAAAATATAACAATGGGACGGAAATTGTTGAGAGCCTTGATCGCCTTTGTGCTGAAGGAACACAGCAAGAAGAAGAAGAGGATGAAGAAGAAGAAATTTAACTCTCAAAGGGCAAGAGTGATAGGGGGAAACAAAGAATCACCTTCCTGACGTGGTTGTGAGAATGCATGACGCAAAGTGTTTGCAGTAGCTTTAGCAAATCGAGAAATACTGTTACAGGCATCAAGGGATATGAAATTTTAAGAGCCACTATTCTGAAAAGAAAGCAGCGCACAGAAGGGAAGAAATACACGAGATGCGATTAAAAAGTATCGATACTGTTGTTATCGTAAATGAGCTACAATACTGGCATGCGCACTAAATTATAACGTTCCCACGCTTGTTAATAGGAATGCTAGAAAGGAAACTGTGTCGAGTGTGGTCGTCTCGCCACACCACAGATATCCCATCACGTGCAGCAGTCTTTGACCAATCCTAACATTTCCCGGATCTGACAACCCACATATCCTCCAGATGTCGCCTCTTGCAATTTTTTCTTCTTTTCTAAAAATCAAATTCCACTTCAAAGGAACGAGATTTCAAAACGTCGAAACAACCTAAGAGAACGCGGCGAGGCTGCTCCTCAATATAACAATGACTGAGATCCAATAATCTTTCGATTAATGTAAAGAACACTGTATAAAGTGTGTGGCTTCAGAAGGTGAATACTTTGAAGATTAAATGCTTAATTGATGATATGTGTTGTAGTTTTCTTTGTATAGCTTAAGTCCTGATACTTTTTGATCTGTTCTCGTATTGCTTAAAAGTAATATAATTTAATATAATTGGAAATTATTATTTATCTTCTTTTATTTATAATATATGTTATATTTATTTTATATGTATTTATATATGTCTTTATTATTGATATTTCTTTGTAATCTTTCCACAGTTGCCAGGTTTTTCTGTATTAATATGTATTTGTTTTGTACAATTAACCGGAAGATCGTTTGTCTTATTTCTACTTTGTGTTTTGCTTACTTAAAGTTATATTTACAAATTCTGTTTTTTATACTCTCATTTTTTTTATCAATTCTTGGTTTAATGTTATTTCGGTCAAAAACTTGTTAGAGACCATTTTTATTGCCTGTTATAGATAATGACTTCCTTACCTTCGAAGATTTTATAAATCCTGGTTTCTTTCTGCTACTTTTTCCCCAATTAACAAGCTTTCATGTGAGTTTGATGGTTGATATACAACTATTTTGTTATTTCTTTTCTAGTGTTTTTGATTTATCTTGCATCATATGTGTGTGTGTGTGTGTGTGTGTGTGTGTGTGTGTGTGTGTGTGTGTGTGTGTGTGTGTGTGTAACCTTGTGCAAGTTAATTGAAATAATCGCTTCAGTTTCCTTTCTTCCGCCATGCAGTCAGTTATATACCCCTAGAAGTGACAGGATGTGATCAATTTCTATTTTTTTCATTTGCAGTCATCTGCAGTGGTATGCAGTAATATGAATCTATTTTCGCGGTGTATCACTATTGTCTAGACTGTCGATTAGTTGTCTTACAACCATTGTCATTACAGCCATTGTCATTACTTTACTCTAAGGAAGCGTATGAAAATTGTAATGGAACGGAGCTCCGAATTTTAAGTTTAAATTTTAAGATTTAAGTCTCGGTTTCGAAACTAATAATTTCTGTGTTTCCATGGAGACATATCTTTAAAAAATAATTATAACACACACATACACACACACACACACACATATATATATATATATATATATATATATATGCTATAGAGAAAAGGAACGAGAATGTCCAAAGATTCACAGAGTTCTACTGCGATCACAAATTGTGTGAGAAATACCTGTTTACGGAACAATGCTTCTCACAAATCATACTGAAGGTATCCAAGGTCGGATTGCTGGCCACAGCTAGGCCTGGTAATCATCAGATTCCCTAAATAGCGGCTCCAACACCAGGATTTACTACAGCGCCAACTGCGGCACTAACGACTTCTTGATCCCGTCAAAATTAAAGTTCAAAAAACTATCCAATTGAATACCAGTTGAGAATTACTGTAATTCCCTATGTATAATACACCTTCATCCATAACACGCACCTCTAAAATTGTGCTGAAAGTATGGGAAAATGTTTCTACTCGCGCATAATATGCATCCCTTGTTTGGTAATCAAACACTAGAAATTGTACCTCTCCAATTTCATTGCGGCTAGCGTTTCTTACTCTTATTAAAAATGGTTTTAAACAGAATAATTTTATTCTAATTTATTTTTTTGATAATACTTATTTTATTTTACATTTGTAAGTATTTTTAGGTATATATGATTGCATTTGACATTTTTTGGTGGTCGCAATCGCCGAATGTTAGTGTCAAATTGTCGTATGCTTGTGGTGAGTAGTCATTTCGCAACGGAAATCGAACTATGAAACGGCAATTTTTTAAAGATTTTTGTAACTGTGCATAATACGCATCCCTATTTTTGCTTATTATTTTTTTAGAAATAAATTCCTATTATACATGGGTAATTACGGTAACACTAGCAGAACCGCTTATCCAGATAAAAAACAAAATTTCCTAGAAAGGCCTTTGTAAACTCTTGTCAGTGAACCAACACAGTGCATGGAAAACAGAGAATACTCGTTCCAGAACACCATGTTTAAAGCTACAGTCACGATCTATGTAAACAACATCAAAGATTGATTTAAGTTTAACATTTCCACATTAGAGCTAGACGCCAATGCTAAGAGCAACTCGCTTTTAGATTCAACCGTAGACAGCAAAAACCGCCACTCTAGACAGCAAAGTCTGTAAGCTCTGAAAATTGTTCACAAGTTTAAGCAAACTGTGTGTTTGGCTAAGGGCAACCGTCTTGAACTGTTATATTACATCCAAGGTGTTTTGACCACAGGCAATAACCTTAACATGTACGAGGATATTAAAAATAAGCAACTTACAATCAAATGATGAAGTCTACACCCCCTGAAATCAAAGACGAGTAAGTTGATTAAGATAAAAGTCAAACAAATTGGAGAATAGGTAGAACACTATCTAGAAATTTGCTCTGAAGGAAATTCCGTCCTCGAAGAAATGCATAAAAATAGTGAGTGCCTCCCTGTAGTGGATGTCCTAGACATGAACCTTCAGAGGAAGAGGCAACAAAGCCATTGAGGTCTTAGCATGTATGAATGGCAGTATACCAACCGAAATAATCAAACAGATTAACCCAGCTTTACTGACAATTCGTCACAGTTTCCTGCGTCTCTTCTAGGGAAGAAGACACACTTACTCAGCACATTTGCAGCTTCAAGATAATTACTCTATATAAAAATGAGCGACTGTAACAACCATTCGAATATCTTCATGTTAAGTATTCTTTATTTTTTTCTTTATCTACACTGATTCCCGAGGTGCATTTAAAGTTAAGAGAAACACAGGTGACATGATCTTCGCTCTGTGATAGCTCTCGAACAAATCCCATGAATAACAGATGCCACTTTGTAGGGTGAAATGTGTAGATTGTTTCCATTTATATTTTTAGTCTAGCGCATCCGCGTTGTTTGTATTTGATTTTGTCGACGGCACAGTATAATAGGGTCAGTTGGGTACCGTCTATGGGAAAAAGAGCACCATAATGTAATTCACTCCACCAGAAATTTGGAAGCGACATACTGTACTGCTTGGCATTCTGCCGAAAGCTCCAATACGAACATTTAAGAGTCTTTGAATGTCAATTTGAGGACAGGATAGAGGATTTCGGAAAGAGTTGGATGAGTCTAATGGGGATTACGATGGCATTTGGAGTGATCACTAGTGATGGCGAAGTTATGATCTTCCCACGGGGCTTCAGACAGAATACGGAGACTTACAAGAGCCTTGAGGAGGTAGTGGTCAATCTTGTGGTTGCTGGTAGACCCTACCTCTGGCAATAGAACTATGCACCATGCCACACTACCAGAATAACCCAGTTATAGCTGTCAGATAATTTTATGAGACCATATCGTACCTTACATCTGACCGTCTAACTATTTAGATTGTAACATCTTTGATTTTTATGTGTGGGGTGCAGTTGAACAAGAGCCCAACAAAACTCCTTATAAACCGAAGATGAACTGAAGGCAAGAACTATGGCAGCATTCATCAACTTAAGCAAGGAGATTGTCCAGAAGAGTTACAGAAGATTCCGAAGTCGTCTAGAGACCGCGGTTTAAAGCCAATTGCGTTCTATTGAATAGATTTATTTTTAGTATTTCAAGATTTGTGTAATATTGAGAAATGTATCTGTTAAATGTCCTCTAAATTTGCCCAGTGTTATCTTTCAGGAGTGCATGAAGAGGGTAATCTGTTCCCTTCACATTTGAAAACGAGGAGGCTTTTAGTAACGAATATGTTTTTACCTCTTCATTTCTATGATACTGAGCTTTGCGTCGGAATAGGGTTGTTTTTGCACACAAGAAGTAATGGTAAAAATCAGCTTGGTCCAGCTGAGATGAAAGAACAAAGTTCGCACAGCAAAGAAAAGTTGTTTGCTTATGACGCTGGTCTGGTCACACCCATTAAAACATGACATCCAACAACCATACTTGTAAAGAATGAATGCTGATAAAAATAACTCTCATGGGTCAGGATGTTCCTGCATCTCCAGCAATCAATGAGGTAGTCACATCTCAATATAGATATCTGCACGGTTCGGGAGAAATAACAAAGACATTTATTAAAGGTAAAGAAAGACAGACAGTTAAGAACAGGTATGATTGCCTAAGCCAGGAAAAGAGACGGAGCATAAATTCTAAGAAAGAAGACAATCAAGAACACCATGTACTGTTTGATCAAAAAATGATAACCGCATCGCAAAATTGTCCGCAGTGACCACCAAATTGAGCAAGAAAGATGGCCTGGCGCACCAACCGACATGTGACCATAGTACTAAATGTTGTAATGGAATGTCCCACGCTCCCCATCGCCTATGTAGAGTGACTATATGATTAGCTATACATAGTGAACACAGGATATAGCTGGAGGATTGTTTTGGGAATTAGTTGGGGCATTAAAAACAGCCTTGTGCCACATCCTGCCCTGCGGTGAGGTGAGGTAAATAACGTTGCTTCGGGAATTAGTCTAGAGTTGGAGATTCGTCTCAGGCTGTGTCGGTCAAAATCTCTGCGTCCGGACAGAGGATCCCCAGACGAGGCTATGTTGAAGGTCAGAGTCTCGTCTCGGTAAACAGCTACTGGACGCAGTTTTATACGGGGACTGTATCATATCACATGACGAGACAAACTTACCAACACTGCTGTTCTGAAGTCAGTAGCCTCTTGGCGTATGCACCGTTCTTTTCTAACAACGTCCTCTTTGATGGCTGGCTCACGAAAGTGAAAGGAATATCAAATAGCATCAGGTATGGTGATATGAGAGACCGTCCGACAGCCCACATTGCATTACACTTCAAAGACGTATGTAAGAGGGGCCTGAAACTAACAAGTATCGACCCTTGTAGCTGAGAAAAGATCAGAGCAGCTGGTGCCAGGTTGTACAAGGAGGAGTCAGGAATAGCGAAAGAAAGTGAAAGCGAATAGGTGAAAATGAGAAGACAACGCAGTAATGAGGAAGAGCAAACGACGATCTTCATTCCGCATTACAGTTCCGTCATACATGCAGAAAATAGTTTCATGCAAAGATCGAACTGTTGTGACATTCCTGATGCTTTTCACGAAAGACATGAAATTGTGACCAAAATGGACACAAATATTAACTCGCACAATAAAGAGACTTCTATTTACATTAAGCCATTTAGATTTTTGATGGGCCGCTTTTGCTCTCCAGCCTACCTCACTTCAAGTAATGTCAAACAAAGCCCTTTAATATATTCACAACCGTATTGTTGTATCCATAAAGAGGTAACAGACAAAGGTTGTACTCGAGTGAGGAAGAGCAACAGACACGTAGATAAAAGAAAGAGAGGTTTATTTTTAAGAGAATACACTATTGAAAGACAGGGAACCAGATGAGAGGCTAGTAATTCCCGAAGCAAAGAACTGCGTCCGGTAGCTGTTTACCGAGATGAGACGAGACTCTGACCTTCAACATAGCCTCGTCTGGGGATCCTCTGTCCGGACGCAGAGATTTTGACCAGCACAGCCTGAGACAAATCTCCAACTCTAGACTAATTCCCGAAGCAACGTTATTTACCTCACCTCACCGCAGGGCAGGATGTGGCACAAGGCCGTTTTTCATGCCCCAACTAATTCCCGAAGCAATCCTCCCGCTAAATCCTGTGTTCACTATGTATAGCTACTCATATAGTCACTCTACATAGGCGTTAGGGAGCGTGGGACATTCCATTACAACATTTATCCTGTTCAAGTTCTTGCATTACATCTTTTAAGATTTGATGGAAAGCATGCGGCCGGAAGAGAGTTCAACAAGTGAAAAGTACGGCAAAAACTGTTATCATATGACTTCCATCTAGCCAATTCAACTGTAAATTAATGAGACCTTGGAGCCAATCTAGTACTACGCTTAAATCGATTAAATATCATAGCAAAAAATACATCAGAACAATTACAAAGAAAGTATTGTATTTCATCAAGAATATATAGCATCAAACCAAAAATGTCAGTAATATCCAAAGTATGGACTTATAAATATGTAAGATAGATTCAGCAAATGAAAATACGAGACAGTGAACCAAAGTTCTTAGTAGCAGACTTAGTAATTAATTCAATATTTTATTTTCAATTCATGTCAGCAGAGAATGTTAGCTTCAAAAGGTGCAACGAGTCACTCTCCAGGGGGTTAGCATCAGCCATGATGATGAAGGCAAGAAAGGAACCTCTTAAGTGATTAATATAAAGAATTTTTGTTCTGCATATCTTTTAACTTTGAATGTATCGCTTTAGATATTTCTGTTTATTATTTTAACGCAATTTTTTATATATTCATCTGTTTTAAGATTTACCGTATCCTAACTTGTTTCAACCCTAGTTTAGTAAGCACAGGTGATAGGCTGAAGAGTCCTGCCCGAAAATGAACCACGGGAGATTTGTTGATCATGCTACTTTCAATGTATCTTTGTCTGATTGAATTTTTTTTTAAATAAAACGCCAGTTTCCAGGTTAAAATTCCGTTCATGCTGTCTTCGGTGGCATAACAAATAATTTAAGTGTTTTGTTTGATTTCAATTTTGTTTTATGTTCAGATTTTCTGTTCTTTAATCTTGGGATGTTTCTGGAGTTAACTACTTTGTCTTAGAAAATGTTTCTTTTTTGTGCTTTTTGTTTGTTTGTTTTTTTATTATTATTCAAGATAATTTTTCAAACTAATAAATATTAAGAGTGCCCGGATCTACGAAACACCTGCGAGTCTTTGTCATAAAAAAAAAATCAGGACTGAAGTCATCCGTCCATTTTTTTTTTTTTGTTTGTTTTTTGTTTTACGGTATATCAACCTCAGTGGGTTATTTAATGCTGACAAGATTTTTATTGTTGATAATATTTCTTTTATTTTCAAAAATGTATTGCTGCTAATTGTTTTGTCTTCAAAAATATATTGCTGATAATGTTTTTGTTTTTTGTTTTTTTTTCAAAAAATTATTACTGGTAATAATCTTTTACAAAAATCTATTGCTGGTATTAAAGCCTATATTTACACTTTCATAGTGTTTTGACCCCAGTTTCCTGGTTAACTATTAGCTGGGACCCTAACAGGTGCTACCACCCTGGATCAGAATGGACCTGGGAACACCAGCAATTAAGATGTAGTTCCATGCTATTCAAAACCTCCTTGCTGTCGAATGCAGTTTATCGTCTTACGCAGGACGGGGACTGAAGTCGCAAAGGTTTTATGTCAAATCCGAACAACAAATTTTTCCCTTCGAAATTATTCTCCCAGAAATCTATCGCAGATTCCCACCCCCCTACGCCACGCACCCATGCACTTCTGGAAGTTTGGAGAAAAAAAAACAAAAACAGGAAGCCATGTGGAGTGAGTAGGGCGGTTGCTCCAGCACAACGATGTTCATCATCCATCTTCCGGATGATGGAGTCACACGGACGCAAGGATTTACTGAGTTTGAAAGTATATGGGGAAAATATACTATAAAGGAGTTGGTATAATAAAAGAACAAGTATTATAAAATATAGAAGATAATGATTGACATTACACTTCCATTTTTGAAGATCAAAGTCGACAGGAAAGCAAGAAGCCAGAAAAGTGTTCGACAAGAGAAAAGTGCCAGAGAAGAAACCGTTAGCATAGAACTTACGGTTATATCTAACAATTTCAACTATAAAATAATAAGACCATTCAGCCAACTTGGTACTGCACTTAAATTCATAAGGTCTAGTTACCAGAGAGGAAAGTTCATCCAAACAATTATCATGAAAGTGTTTAGAGAAAAGGCAGAGGGAAGCTACGTTATGGCGGTGGGAAGGGGACTGAAGCTGAGATGCCAGGTCAGATAATATTTCATATTCTTCTTTGGATTTTATCAATCTGGTTTTGAAAGAATTTTAAATATATCAAATCTTAAAAACAAATGAATATATAGATAAACGTGGAGGGGAAATTTAGTTAAGCATAGTTAAGTATATTTTACTTAGGTATAATTAATTATATTTTAAGAATATGTCAAATCTTAAGAATAAATAAATATATAAATAAACAATGGTTGGAAATTTGACCGCAAATCAGTTGATGACGATGATGGCAGAAGAGGGAACGAAATTTCCCAATGAAACATTTTGGTCGAGGTGTAAAAAAATAGGTTTTCGGTGGATTATGTCTTGGAGACTATATATTTAATTCCAATTCTAGCAGCTGTGGTTACAGGTTTTATTGAGAGAAAAAGTTACGATGTGATATTACATTGTGGGTATTCACAATAAGGGAGACGGTGTTATTAGTTTCGACGCCAGTGGTATACGGCTTTCAGCTTTGTGCTTCTGAGTTACAGGGAATGAAGTTATCTATTGTCATTCAAGTTCCATTGCATGAAATATCCTCGGGCAAAAGCCACATAATTCTTGTAATGAAATTCTCCAAGGAATCGAACAGTCAACAGGTATAAGATATTAGAAGATATTGCGTGGATATCTGCCTGGAATTATCTTCGATAAAGAATTAAAGATTGGACGAAATCTTCTGGGTGTAAAATCCAATGTTTAACAAGCATATATACGTATATATGAATCGACACTGACGTCAAGACGATGCAGTGACAGTCTGTTGCATGTTTCAACCCAATCATCACATCTGAGAATTGCGGTCAGTAATAAAACAGACTGTCGCTCTTTGGTGTTGATCTCAGAGTCCATTTTTATATGTGCATACGCTCTATCGCTCATATCATGAATATATCATACCTTTAAACAATATTTTATCATATATATATATATATATATATATATATATATATATATATATATATACAGAAAGATGTGTGGGTGTATATATATATATATATATATATATATATATACACACACACATCTATTAGTTTGTATATATATGTGTGTGTGCGTGTGTCTGTTTATATGTGTGCTGATATATATATATATATATATGTGTGTTGATATATATATATGTTGATATATATATGTTGATATATATATGTGTCTGTGTGTTTACATATATACTTCTCTCTATGTTTATATACATATCTGTTTATATATATATATATATATATATATATATATATATATATATATATATATATATATTCTGTTTATACGTTATGTTTTTAGGTATAACTTATTTAAGTAAATGCTTCGATTTTTAATTAAACTATATTAATTATATTTACCGGTCTGAATATTCGAGAAATTTCTTAGAAAATAAATGCTTCTGCGACAGGAATCGAACCTTTAACCCGTAATGGGGACTAGGATTTGATCTGATGGGCTGTTAAACTTTTAGCCACAAAGAAACATCTGGTTAGCAAAGTCCGAATTACTGTTTATAAACACACACCTTCGACGATTTCTCTCGATCGATCATATCTGCTTTGATCATATCTGTATAAAATACGTGTTTCTCGAACATTTAAGTCGGTAAATGTAATTAATACTGTTTAATTAAAAAAAAACGGTCTATTTACTTAAATAAATTATATCAATAAAAATAACGTATAAACAGAATTTATATTAAAATAGATGTCGGACTTCATCCATTTAGAGTTGTGACCTGATGAACCAGGAAAAATATATTTTCTGGGGAAATAAATTATAGTCATGGAACCTTAAGGTTTCTTAATTTAATTATCTAATACACACACACACACATATATATATATATGTTTGTGTGTGTGTGTACATATATAGTTATGGTTTTAATGTAAGAGGCTGTATGTAAATCTAAAACGGTGGTCGATAAAAAAAAAAGTTGAAATCTGCGAGCTGCGTTCAATTTCCGGCCTTCATTTAGACACATTTGTGATAATCTTTATTCGGGCTCTCCTCCCATCTTCTAGACAGACTGGTCTCTCTAATTAGAAATGGCAACCAGTTTGAAAGAAAAGCAATTCTGAATTTAAAAAAAAAAGGACAAAGCAACGGAAAACTTTATCTTTTGCAAAAGTCAGTGATTATAAAGTGAAAGAAAATGTGGAGAGCTATGACTGCCTTTGTTCTGTAAGTATACAGCCTTAGATCAATTCTTATTAAGAATTTTCTTTCTCTCTCTCTCTCTCTCTCTCTCTCTCTCTCTCTCTCCCAGGAATCGGAGAACCGAGTTCGAATGTGTGCGTGTGTGTGTATGTGTGAGTACGTCTTTTCTCCTTTGCTACAAGGCAATACGAAAATGCCTGCTTCATACATACATACATACTTATATGCATACATACACAATAATGACCATCAACTCATTTCTGGGCACACCTTTCTAAAATTGTGGTTAGCTAATCTCTGCATTTTTTTTTTTTTTTAAATACCCAGAGAGTCAAGTTACGATTTATACTGCACCCATTCTGTGAAGACGTTCGTTACAGTTTCCGGGAGTGTTCTAGCGTGTTTAACATTCTGAACAAAGCCAGCACGCTGAAACCCTCAGTCACGACGACTTGTTCCCTTATGCTAGAACAACTGATAAAATACGCATATACATACTGAGAAGAGTCGATCAGTAGAGTAAAAGATGGTGAGAAAACATTGACGAGCAGAAAATTAAAAAAAAAAATGGATTCAGGTTAGACAGAAGATGGCGACTGACATTGTATTGAAACTTTTGATGATCGCAGGTGACAAGAAAGCAAGAAGACGGAAAAGAGTTATACGTGTTAGAAGTGCGAGATGAGAACCTATTAGAATATAAAACACGATCACGCTTAGCCATTTCAACACTAAAACTATAAATCCCTGCAATGAAATTACCAAGGGGGTAAGCTTGGTAGAACAAGTGTCTGTGAAATATTTATAGAATAGACAGAGAAAAGACGCGACACGGTGATGGGGAAGTGAATGAAATTGAGATGCCAGGTCAGGACATAGAACATAGCCAACTTTGGATTTTATCAAGAATCTTGAGATGTATAACAGATTGAAGAGAGGTTAAACAAGAGAACAGTGTTCAAAAAGAAAAAAAGATGGAAATTGACGATGAATTTTAAATTTTTGAAGATTCTAGTCATCAGGAAAGTAAAAAATTGGAAGAGAGTTCTGCAGGTGAGAAGTTCGAGAAATGAAACTGTTCCAATAGAAATGACAGTTGAATTTAGTTAGTTCAAGATTTAAACGGTGAAACTTTTTTGCCAATCTAGTAGGGTGCTAAAATTTATATTGTCGAGCAAGCAGGAAAAAAGTCAGAGTGGATGCCATGAAAATATTTGTGAAAAAGACAGAGAAAATAATTTTAGCCGAGATGCCAGGTCAGGATTGATTACATTCCAGTCTATTCTTTGGATCTTATCAAGAATCTTAAGATATGCAACAGGTGCACCAAAGCAGATGTGGCAGCAATATTCAATGCATGGATGAAGGGAAGATTTATAAATGTGCAAAATGGATTCAGGCGAGAAAACTATCTAACATGGCATAATGAGCGAACTTTCCTAGTAGCAGATATTGAAAATGAATATTTCCTATCAAAAATAAGGGATTTTGACACGACAAGTTAACAGAACTTATATGTTTGATAGATAGATAGATAGATAGATAGATAGATAGATAGATAGATAGATAGATATGAACAAATTGAGATAGATAGATAGATATGTACAGACTGTGATAGATAGATACATATTAACCGACTGTCATATATATATATATATATATATATATATATATATATATATATATATATATGCATATAGGGAGAGAGAGAGAAACAGAGAACAGACTAAGATAGATAGATAGATAGATAGATAGATAGATAGATAGATAGGTATGTACAGACTGTGATAGATATTAAGCGACTGTCATATATATATATATATATATATATATATATATATAGAGAGAGAGAGAGAGAGAGAAAGAGAGAGAGAGAGAAAGAGAGAGAGAGAGAAAGAGAGAGAGAATACTAAGGTAGATTGGTAGATAGATACTTCGTCTTAATCAATACCTCTCTATCTTTAAGAACTTTTGAAACGGCTTGATAATGCTGACATCTTTGGAAAAGATATTAATTTAATCCAAACATATACTGGCCGCTAGCCGCCTGCATACGAATAGAAAATAGAAAAGTCATACAAAAAAATAAAGAGGTGTATGCCAATGGTGTGCCTTCTCAATGGATTTATTCAACCCAGACAGTGAGGCGATTCTGAAAGGCTAAGAAGGCCTACCAGGATTCAAAATTGGCGGCCACATTTTTAACACCATAAGATATGCAGATGACACCGTGTTTGTAGCAGACACAAATACCAAAATACAAGATATAGTTAAAAGAACTCTTAGAGAATGTACTGAAAGAAGATGAGTAGAAATGAGTAAACATCGAGTGAAAGGAGTTCAAAATCTAAGCAAATTATTAAGAAACAGAAGAAAACAAAATTGTTAAAAACAAAATGGTTTCTGTCTATATCTCTGAGATGAGGTATTATCATTACTTGCATTATTTACATTATTCGGACTGTTATGCTCATCTTCATTGTCATATTCACAGTGTTTTGGCCGTTGTACGCTCCGGTCTTTATGTCTATGTCTCTCTATATATCTGTCTATATCTCTGAGATGAGGTATTATGATTAATTGCATTATTTACATTATTCGGACTGTTATCCTCATCTCCATTGCCATATTCACGTTTCGGCCGTTGTACGCTCCAGCCTTTATGTCTATATCTCTCTATATATCTGTCTATATCTCTGAGATGAGGTATTATGATTAATTGCATTATTTACATTATTCGGACTGTTATCCTCATCTTCATTGCTATATTCACGTTTCGGCCGTTGTACGCTCCAGCCTTTATGTCTATATCTCTCTATATATCTGTCTATATCTCTGAGATGATGTATTATGATTACTTGCATTATTTACATTATTCGGACTGTTATCCTCATCTTCATTGTCATATTCACAGCGTTTCGGCCGTTGTACGCTCCGGCCTTTATGCCCATGTCTCTCTATATATCTGTCTATATCTCTGAGATGATGTATTATGATTACTTGCATTATTTACATTACTCGGACTGTTATCCTCATCTTCATTGTCATATTCACAACGTTTCGGCCGTTGCACGCTCTGGACTTCTTCAGGTTATTAGTCAAGGATTCATGGCTCAGTGGATAAAGACGTTGGTTAGTTCCAGTGACTAAACCCAAAGAATTTTGAGTTCACTACCTAGCCACAGAAATAGTAAACCAAAATTTGGTGTGTTGAGTCAAATTGAAATAACTGAGATATTCGGAAGAGGCATGACTCGTGGATCTAGGACAATCTACCCCGCTGGTCGAAATAAAGGGTTCGATTCGAAAAATCAAGTAAAGAAATTGTTACTGAATTTTTATGCAGTATATGGAAGTAAATACTGGGCATGCTTCTTAAAGATGAAAAAGAGACTTGAAATGATACAAATGGCATTCTACAGAAGGATGCTGAGAATACCAGTGACAAAACATGTCAACAACGACGAAATTTTAGAGAAAATGGGGGAAAAAGACACTTAGCTATATCAGCACGAAGAGAAAATTGAAATACGTGGAAAGTGGGATTGGAAAATTTGATACTCACAGGACTGACTGAAGGCAAGCGAGGGGGGAAACATCACATTAACCATGTAGAGGGTTTGTGTAAATGGATGGCAGGAAATTGTGGAGAGCCATGATCGCAAACCTCCTAAAGGAACACAGCACATATATAGATATATTTATCATTGCTTTTATTTGTGTTCGAACGCTGGTGATACTCACTAGTAAGAAGCCTTCCTCTTCCCCAGCAGACTATAGAGTCAGATGCATGGGAAAAGACATAGATAGATAGATAGATAGATAGATAGATAGATAGATAGATAGATAGATAGATAGATAGATAGATGGGGCTAAGAGTGAAGGTCAGATAAATTTGTCGATTTTCTGTCATTAAAATTAGGAAATTAATGACAAAGCTAGAAAGACATACGGAGAGAGAGAGAGGGAGAGAGAGTGAGAGAGAAAGAGAAATAAAAAAGAATAATTTAAGAATTAGACAATGAACAGACTAGGACAAACAGATAGATAGATAGATAGATAGATAGATAGATAGATAGATATGAATGAATTCACTTCAGATAGATATGAATGAATTCACACCAGATAGATAGATAGATAGATAGATAGATAGATAGATAAGAACAGACGTAGATAGATAGATAGATAGATAGATAGATAGATAGATAATGTGTCCGATGAAGTGAAAGGCTGTCATTGGCTGTAATTTTTTTAATAACATTCATATTGTATACCGTAAAATTTTCCACTTGTACTGAGACAATTTCGTCATGACTATTTTTAAAATAATCTATATTTGAATCATTATTGCAGAGGAAGCCACATTGTCTGTTCAGACTCTTTGAAATTCGTACAGAATTGATTGTTTGGGGTTTAGTTCTTTTGAATTAATTTCAGAGATATCTAAAATGGGCGTTTGACTTTGTCCTCATTGATATAAGCATTTAGAAATGAATCATAAACAATACTCTTTCATAAACTGTGGGTGCTCAGACATGTGTCAGAGATTAGAAATTATTCTCTTATGTGATGTGCCACAGCAAGACCTTTGCGATCATGGCTCCACATATTTCCTATCCTTTGTAGCACTGTTTATCTTTACGCTATATCTCTCACAACTACTGTCATTTACACAAACCAATTAGATATGTTATCATTGTATCGCTCTTGCCTTGTAGCCCAAGGTATGACGATAAACTATATCCAGCAGCAAAACGCTTGGCACAAGGTTTCCAAAAGATCCTCCCCAGGATTTTAGTTCAGAGTTGTCCTTCTAGATTGGTTGCCAACCAAGGCTAAAGAGCCACTTCTGTCATACTATTTAACACAATAGATCAGGGTTGGGCAATCTAGGCCCAGAGGGCCACATTTTAGTAAATTTGAAAGAGAAAGTTACCAAGCTACGCCAAATAATTGTTACAAGCAATTTGACGCCTAATTTTAACAAACTGTTAAATGATTTCAGTCAGATACATTATTCTCATTGAGATACTTCTGTTGCTAAGTTACTTCAAAATATCAATATCTTTTCTTTAAACTGAATTACTCTGTTTTCAAACAAATCTGTTTCATGTAAATTTCTACATCAAAATCTAAATTAATTCTTTTCTTTAAATGTAGTTAATTTATATGTTTTATTTGAAGTTTCTACTTTAAGGTATTAGTAAGAATTGTATTTTTATTTCTTTACGCAGAGATAATTTGAATTTAAAATAATTACGTTTTCTACTTTATAATATTAATTAATAAAAATGTTTTTTCTTAAAACAAAGTTGTTTTGTCTTTCAAATGTGTTTCATGTAAATCTTCAACTTAAAAATACTTATTAATATTTTTTTTCTTTTAAAGTACTTTAAACGAAGTTACTTTGTCTTTCAAATAAATGCGTTTCATGTGAATCTTCTACAGTACTTTAAAATATTCTACAGTACTTTAAAATATTCTACAGTACTTTAAAATATTCTACAGTACTTTAAAATATTCATTACAGTCAGTTGTGTGCCATGCGTGATACACACTTAGGCGATCATGTATCTTTCGATACATGACTAACGAGACAGTTTTTTTTCCCTGCAGTAGGTTGCCATTTCTTTCTGCGGTAGACCAGTTGCCATCCAAGGCTATAGAACCCTGTCTGTCCTGCTATTTACCCATAGCTGGGGGAGGAGAATAAGAAAATTCATAACTTTCGCAAAGGTAATAGCAAGTAAGTGAATGTAATGGATTCGACTGGAATTCGAACTCGGCTCCCGGATTTTTCAGTCCGAGCCGCTATCCATTTCTCCAACCTGCATAAAAATTAATTGCATTATTTAATTAAAAGTCTTCTTTTTTTTTTTTTTGTATTTTAAATATTAATTATTTTGGGTTAATATACTATGCGGCCAAATAAAATTTTGAAAATTTGAATGGGACCCTTGCACTTTAAGTTTTTTCCCACCTCTGCAATTGATAGTAGGAGATGAAGATATGGGTGCATACCATTCACAAGGGTATTTGAGCATAAATGATGGTAAGAATGTCCCACTTCTTATTCGGAACCTCTACCCATTAAAAAACATATCTTCTATATCTGTGCATCTATGTATGTATGTATGTAGGGTTAGCGATAATCTGAAGGATAATCTGGATGCATTAGACCTGAGTGTGCAGCACTGGGAGAAACGCACTTAAACTCGTACAAGGTAGTGGCACTTTAGAAGGAATGCTCGGCGTAATCTCCGAAGAGGTACTCACTCTTATTTGCTAGCAAATACAAAGTCTTACAAATGTGGTGTGTGTGTGTGTTGTGTTGTGTGTGTTTGTGTGTGTGTGTGTGATTGCATGCTGTTGTCAAGAGTAGGATATACAGGCTGTCCATAAAGTTCGTGTGCACTTTTAAAAATTGATAACTTTATTTGTATTTGCGATAGAAATAACCTGTAAAAATGTTATAAAGTTTAATGTACCTTATTTTAAGTATAGCTAAAATAACTAATGTGATTTGAGGCATTACTGTAAATCAGTTGGCAAATGTTTTCCGTGAACTGCAAAATCGTATTATCCTTTGTATTGCTAATGATGGAGGACATGTGGAAACTTTAATAAAATTTCAATAAAACCTTTAAAAAATATAGATTTGCTACTTTCTAATCCTTTTTACAAATACAAATAAAGTTATAATTTTTTAAAGTGTACACAAACTTTATGAACACCCTGTATAAAACATCTGAAAGGTTATAATAACCAGGAGCTAGCCAGCCTCGTCGTCAATAGCTGAGTTCTTCGCAGCAAGGTTTACAGAACACCAATCTGGACCGAAGAGGCACACGGTGTACACAGGAGAATTCACGGCCTCGCTGATCCAATCAACCCAATCAAGGATACAAAAATTATCTGTCATATATGCCTGATCGCTATGGAATCGAATGCTGGACTCAAGATTCAAGACTCAAGAGTCATGGATGCCGAAATGAAACCGAAGTCATTACAAATGATGTGAGGGGTGATGCGGGGTGATTTGCTAGATATTAAGCAGGGTGAAAAATAAGACCTGTCAAAGGGTCAATGAAACCGCTAGCTGAGACAACTGTCATCCTGTACACATACATAAAAATAAGTATTTAAATTCTGTGTATGCATGTATGTATGTATGTATGTATGTATGTATTGAAAATATGTATATATGTATGTATGTCTTGCTATAGGCCTTCCAAATCAGCTTCTGGTTTGAAAAGCCACCTTCGAAGACATTCGAGAGGAAACAATGATTTAGATAAAATGTAGGTGCTGATGGACAAGACGTCAGTCATCTGTGAAGATGGGGAAATCAACATGTCTTGCAATTATGTGTGTGTGGGGGAGAGAGAGATAGCATGCTGTTGTCGAGGGCAGGTTATGTAAACCTTCTGGAAAGCCATCATCACAAGCAAAAGCAAGACAAATATGGCAACTATGCCAATCGAGGTTACAAAGATTATCTGTCATATATGACTGATACGTATGAAATCGAGTGCTGGTCTCAAGCGGCATCTTAGGGGACATCGATGCCGAAATGAAACCGAAGTCATTACAAATGATGTGACGGGTGATGCGGGGTGAGTATCCAGATATTCTGCAGGGTTAAAAATAAAACTTTCCAAAATGGTGGATTAGACCTCTAGCTGAAACAACAGACATCCCGTACGCATATGTATACATAAATATGTTATAGTTATTTTCTAAGCGTAGCTTAGATGTAGCACAAGGCCGAAAGTATGGGGCACCCAGTGAGTATCGAACTCACTACTCAGTCGTAACTACCCTAGCGAGACAAGCTTGCGAACCATTACACCACCGGGAGGTGCCCTACATAAGTGTGTTATTATATTGTACGGCGCCTTATCACACACACACACACACACACACACACACACACACACACACACACACACACACACACACATATATATATATATATATATATATATTAGGTTGGTGCAAAAATAATGACGTAATAATATCGTTTTTTGACGTTAAAAAACACGTCAAAAAACGACGTTGTTACGTCATTATTTTTGCACCAACCTAATATATATATATATATATGTATATATATATATATATATATATATATATATATATATACATATTATAATAAATTTATCGAGTCTAGAAGAAAGCTCAGCAGAATGCAGAAAGGACTGGATGGCCGTTTCCTCCGATGTTTGGGACTCATCGGCAACCGCTCAGTCCAGAGCAGTAGAAGACTGTTCAAATTCTCTGAACTGAGCGGCTTGGGGATAGTATTTGAGGTTCCTTCCAGTCTCGATGAATTACTTAATTATAATTATCTCAAATACTCCTAGTTTTTATCACACACACACACGTGCGCTCGCGCGCCCGCCCGCGCGTGTATGTGTGTGTGTGTGTGTGTGTGTGTGTGTGTGCCTCCACTATCCCAAATAATCAAAAGTTGCTGGAAAATACTACATCTCAAACCAGAGCTATAAAAAATTGTTTAAGGAACGCGGCCTTCTAGCATATCGTAGAACTAAGAACCTAAAAGAAATCATAGGTAGTAACCACATTTCAGGGGACAAGGTAATCTCTAATAAACTAAGAACAAAAACAACAGAATTTTCCCAACCATGCAACAACAAAAGAAGTTTATGTTGCAACCATGTTGAAAACACGAATTCATTCACTAGTTCAGTCACTAAATCTACTTTCAAAATCTACCACGATTCTAACTGTAGAAGTCATAACATAATTTACCTCCTAGAATGCACACTATGCCAGAAACAATATGTAGGAAAATCTGAATGGCTACAGAATTAATAATTATCGCAATGGAATTAAGTCGACTCCCCATGAAAAATTATTACCTATAGAACAACATTTCCGCCTTGGAAAAACACGATTTCAAAATTCATGCGAAATTAACTATAATTGAGAAAATAGAAAAGTTCAGAGCAGATAACATTAGAAAGATTTTAGAATTCCCTGAAAATAAGTGGATACAACGTCTAAAAACACACTATCCAGCCGGGCTAAACCATAAATTTAACAATATAGATAGTATTAATATATAACACTACAAATCAAAACCTACCCACATTTCTCACACACACAAGACAGACATGCTTACAGAGGTGTTGAGGCCTCACACACACACACCCACACGAACATACCCACTTACACACATCATACTCACTCACTCCCTAATGAGCAAAATGATAACACACACCCACAACAATATACACGCTTAGACATATCATACTCACTCACTCCCTAAGAACCAAATAACACACACACACACTTAACAGAGACACATCCCCTCTCCAGGACCAATAAAACTGTCAAACTGACCAGGGGAATTCAGAGCAGCACAGATCCATCCAGCTCTTATCTCAAATAACAACTTAAAAGAGACTGTTTGACCAACACAAGGAATGTTAAAAGATTCATGTTAAAAAGATAAAAAAAATAAAAAAACAAATGAAAACCAAAGATAAAAGTTCATTTTCTCCATCAAGACATTCATTTCTGTAGTTCACTGCTACCAGCAAGCAGAAATATTTCTTCTCCTGATGATGGCCATTTTGGCCGAAACTAGTCGAGGAATCTAAATGAAATAATAATAAGACTACAACCCAGTATGTCTGAAGATTTTGATTTTTTAATATGTTTTATTGTTCAATATATATATATATATATATATATATATATATATATATATATATATATACATATATATATATATATAAACGGGAGTATATATATATATATATATATATATATATATATATATATATATATATATATATATATATATATTCATTACTCCAGTTCACTGCTACAAACAAGCAGAATTTAATTCATAGGCATTACTTGATGTCATAAGTCACTATAGTGTTTTGCAATGACATCTTGCGTTGTTGCAGTCATCATCAACATGTATATATGTATATGTTTAAAGTCTATGTATGTATGTACGTATGTCTTGGAAATATGTGTATGCATGTGTGTGTGAAAGAGACAAAGTGACATAGAGAGATCGCATGCTGTTGTCAAGAGCAGGTTATGTAAACCATCCGGAAGGTCATCATTACAAGCAAAAGAAGGGACAAGTATGTAAACTATGCCAACCCGTCTCATCGTCCTGTCGACAATACTTGTGTTGTTTGCAACAAGGTTTTCAAATCACAAATATGGACTGAGGAGGCAGGTGATGGTAACACAGGAGAGTTCTAGACCTCGCAGAGTTAATCAATCTAATTAAGTATATAAAATGTATCTGTCATATATGCCTGATCCCTAAAGAATCAAATGCTAGCCTCAAGAGGCATCTTAGGGGCCATGGATGTCGAAATGGGACTGTCGTATAACAGTAAATGTCGTTGCCGACACTGTGGTTTGAAACTAGATTGCGAGTGAGTAATACGCGCAATTCTGTTACTAAGAAGATCACGTGATCATAACGGAAGTGAATAAATATGATGTAGCGTAATGATCACTTTTCGCTCTTTTTGTTTAACACTTTTTCACCATATGACGTCACAGACATTTAAAACTGGCCAGCATATATGGCTGATAACTATGCAATAGAATGGTGTGTCAGGAATCATCTTAGGGGCCATAGATGCTGACAAGAGACGTAAGACAGTAGAAGTGCAGCGGAGGTTGAGTTGGTTGCACTTATATGAGCAAAATGTGACAATCACTATGTATATATAAATATGTGTGTATGTGTGCATGCATATGTGCGTATATATATATATATATATATATATATATATATATATATATATATATATATATATATATATATATATAAATATAAAAGTGAACATAGAAGTCAACACTTAGAGGCGACAGTCTGTTTCATGCTATATGCAATCGTCAAGCCGTGTGTGTGGCTTGACGATTGCATATAGCATGAAACAGACTGTCGCCTCTAAGTGTTGACTTCTATGTTCACTTTTATATTTACACACGCTCTATCTCTGATATTGAGCACTTTATTCCATAAATATAGCACACCTTAAGACTATATTTCTTTATATATATATATATATATATATATATATATATATATATACATATATATATATATATTGCGGCCACACGTACACACACATATATATGTGTGTGTATGTGTGTGTGATCGCAATATTTATATATATATATATATATATATATTTATATTTATATATATGTGTGTGTGTGTGTGTATGTGTATGACCGCAATATATATATATATATATATATATATATATATATATATTGCGGCCACAGACATACACACACATATATATATGTGTGTATGTGTGACCGCAATATTTCATTTCTACTTGTATTATAAAATATCAGAGAATTGAATAATTTGATATTTTTTTCTGTACTTTCTCTTGTTTGTAAGATGTGTTTTGTAAGATTTCATCCGTTAGTTTTTTTATATATATAATTAATTATTGAATCTATTTAAAACTCTGTTTGCGAGATCAAAGTCCGTTAAAATCACAACATACCAAACATATTATTCCTACAAATATAAAATCGATAATGGTCGATAATATTCGCATTTTATACAACCCTAATTGCAAACAGAGACTCCCAAATCTCCAAGTACACAGTATAAATAATAAAATTATATTAAATATATGATATTCTTTAATCGGGGAAACAGAGTAACGTCAATATATCGTTTAAAATATATTACGGAATTTTTCCAAATTCAGATCCTAGGGCTAAATATAGCGACGCTATAACCAATGGATTTCTTTGAGTTTTTTTTTCCCCGCGACGACGTCTTATTGCGATTTCTCGGCGTAGGTTAAATGTGGCACAAGGCCGAATGTATGAGGCACCCAGTGAGGATCGATCTCACTATTCAGTCGTAACTGATCTAGCGAGACAAGCTGGCTAACCATTACAACATGTTGAATTATCTTAGATAAGGCAGGCGACCAAATATATGGAGAACACAGTGTGGATCGAACTCTCTACTCGGTTCTAATTGATCTAGTGAGGTAAGCTAGCTGCTAATGGTTACACCATATGAAAGTGCCCCGATGACGTCTTATGTAATATTTTTAAACCATAAGATTCAGCCACAGAAACACTAGCACTTCTTAAATAAACCAGTCCATTCGTAAAAAAAAACATAGTGTACATTTTTTTCAGGGATAACTCTTTTAGATTAGCATTCATTAAACCGTTCACAAAACGCGACATTTTTTGTTTTTTAATGTTTTAGCCATTTTAGAAGGTGGACTCCTATTCACTTTTTATAATTATTTGGATTTGACTTTATGGCGTACGAAAGAAAGATATTTTTCCAGAAAGCATTTCTTTCAATAAAGAACAAACGGATACGTACATTTTTATTTAAAGGAAAAAAAATTATATATCCTTGGATTCTTTATTTAGAGTAACTAATTATCAGGCAATGTTTCTGTATACACTTCCGAAAAATCACTCTATAGATTTGGGTAGATCATCAACAAAAAATAAGGCGATGAAAACAAGAGTATCTTCGTTCTTATTTACCCAATATAGGCAGTGAAGTGAAGATGAAGAGGTTAAAATGGATAAAGATTGTCCTTGGATTTGAAATGGTTATAGTTTTAGTGCGAAGGATCTACATGCGAGGTTTTTTCGACAAAATGTCAGTTCTTGCAATAAAGTTGTTTCACTGGAACTGAGGTTGATTCAAATTTATGAAAGTGACATGTAGGGTAATCGAAGTTTTAGCTTGAAGTGATCTTAGTTCGTGGAAATAAAGAAGCTCATCTGAACATTTGCCATGGAAATAGCGCTATATTGTGCTCGTGTTCATGTTTGATGCTGTTAACGATTGCTTTTCTGTTTTCCTTTTTTGTAGTTGTAAGTAGTTTGATATGTTTAAGGATTGTATTTCTTTGTGGTCGTATTCCTGTTTGATGCTAATAAGGATTGTTTTTTTTTCTGTTTGTTTGTTGTGGCCACGGTCATGTTTGATGTTTTAAGCGTCGTACTGTTTTTGTTATCGTATTCATATTTGATATTATTAAAGGTTGTATTATTGTTTTTGTGTGGTCGTTTTCATATTAAATGCTATTAAAGGTTGATTCTCTATTTGTTTTTTTGTTTTGTTTTTTTTGTTTTTGTTTTTTTGTTTTTTGTGATCGTCTTCATGTTTGATGTTATTAAGTGTTGTTTTTCTCTGTCTTGACAATAAGAGTTTCCCTTATTTTAAAACAATTTTTACAGCTAGCGGTGTGTATTAGATTGGATTCTTGAAAATGTATCAATTCGTTTTCTACGACTTGTCAACCCATTGGAAATTATTTCAAACCAGAGAATATATTTTTAGGTTGTAAGAATGTTTTTGGCGACAATAATGGTTTAGTAATACAATTCTTATTAATTAACCTATAGTTGGAGGGGGGGGAGATGTAGATTCATCCCTTTCCAAATGTTATTCTCATATAAATAAATAGAACGAACCCAACAGAAATTGGAACTCTGCTCACCGATTAGCAATTACGCTAACCATTACACCAGCCATCACATCCAATCTTACAGCACTTGATATTCCCATGCGGTCAACCATCTAGGTACTGACCAGGCTTGTTCTTTTTTAATTTCGTTGATCGTACAGGCGGGAACAAGTGGTTCAGCGTGATGTGGCCCTTTTGTTGTATACCGTGTCTGGTGCAATTGAATGGTGGTTTTAAAATAATTAAAGCTACCAGTATTCACTTCCATATAGGAAATTAAATATTGCAACCAAGTCCAGTGCTCTTTTGATTGATTCTAATGGGATTTTTCAAAAACGTAGAACATTGCGGAGTTTCTGCAAGGTAACTTCCGCTATTTCGATGGGCCTTCGGATTTCTATCACGTTATCCTTCGTCTATTGCTACACACCTCAGAAATATTTCTGCAAAATATTGCTCAAACCCTGGCTCTCCACAACCTCCTCATTTCGAGCGAAGTAAGATTGAGAACCTTAACATCTTGTTAGTTAATTGATTGGTTGGTTGATTTTGTTTAGTGGCATATCAACATCTGTATGGGTTATTTACTGTGAAATGCGAAATATTTTGAACGCAATTTTATGCCTTCAGCTTCAAATATTCTGTACACAATTTTATAAATTCATGTTAAACGTATGTTTATTTTTTAGAAATAAAGTTTGTACATGATAAAATGTATTCTTGATCTTCTTTTAATGTACCGCTGGTAATTTCGCGAAAAAATGTTTTCTTGTTAATTTTTTACAAAAATTTATTGCTGATAATTTTACTACAAAAATGTATTATTTCTTTGGGGGCTAACTATATGTCCATAGCTGGGAGTCTAACAGTTACTAGCACCCCAGTTCAGGGCTGGAAGAACAGCAATAAAGGTGTGTCTCTGCGCTGCTTAAATATCAGAGGTATTCCTGCGGGGTGTAGTTTATCGTCACACCCTGGATAGGAAATCTTGTTCTTTCCAATGATGAAAGCATATTAATATATATATATATATATATATATATATATATATATATATATATATATATATATATATATATATATGGATAAATATATTATTATTATTATTATTATTATTATTATTATTATTATTATTATTATTATTATTATTATTTCTTTGGATTTCTGTTTTATACTCATTTTTTCCCGGGTCCCGCCCAGAGACCTAGAGTCAGAAATGGCATCATGACATTTTTCACTGAGCAATTAAAAAAAGAAAACATATTTTACATAGTTAAAGCCCTTCGTAACGTGCGGGCTGTATTCGTGAATTTTTTTTTTTTTTGTATCTCTTTGAGGCATGGACTTCCAGGAATCCCTTCAATTAGTCTACTGGAATCTTTTCCAACCAATCCTAGGGCTCCAACTACAACAGGGATTGTTGATATTGCCACGTGCCACATGTTTGAGATTTCTATTTCAAGGTCCTTGTATTTTGACAGCTTTTTGAATATCTTCAAAGATACTTTGCAGTCTGCAGGGACTGTCATATCAATAAGGAGGCACTTTTTTTGTTTGTGTTCTCTAATGACAATGTCTGTGCGGTTGGCTTTGATTGTTCTGTCAGTGTGTATTGTGTAGTCCCATAGAATTGTAGCAGGTCCTATCTCCGTAACCGGGTCAGGGTGGTATCACACACTAGTTTCTTTCAGTTTCCTTGCCGTAGAAATTGCATATTTTCCAGTGCAGATATTGGCCTACTCTGTCATGCCGGGTTTTATATTCAGTGAGTGCTAATATTGTGCAGCCTGATACAAGATGATCAATTGTTTCTGGA
>OZ010588.1:101028511-101046011 GCA_963932145.1 Acanthosepion lycidas
ATAGGTAACTATGATATTATTATCATTATTATTAAGATATATATTATAATAATAATAATTATTATTATTATTATTGTTATTATTATAGATAAACAGATATATTATTATTAATATTATTCTAAATAAATATATTATTATTATGACAGACATATAATATACTTATTATTATTATTATTATTATTATTATTATTATTATTATTATTATAGATAAACAGATACATAGACATATTATTATTATTATTATTGCGTCTCTCCTATGTGCATGCTAACATGTAAGCATATATATATATATATATATATATATATATATATATATATATATATTGGGGTCTATGTGTACTTACGACTTGTTTCGAAAATATAAGTAACAAAGCAGCCACCATTTAGTTTTATCGACATATCAAAGAATTCATTCTTTCCCCCTCTTTTATGTGTCTTTAGCTATTTTTGGCATATCTCGGTTCTCTTTTTACTGTCAGGTCATTTCTTGGTCAGATATCGCAACAGATAGGAACAATTTTATACAGTAGACACGCGTAGAGACGTAGTCGTATTTTGTGAAAGTAGTTAAGATCATATCGGAGGAAGATTTCTCTCCGAACAGGAATTATTTACGAAGAAGACAAGCATTTCAGATTGCATATTTACTATCCACAGATAAATTCAGCATCCTAGTAAAAGAATATCCTCGATTACTGCGGCTAGTATGTATATAAGTAACCATAAAAAAAAACTTAATTTTCAATTACTATGGTCAAACTGAAGGATGTTTTACCGCACTAATCGGGTATTATGTACGCACTAATCGAATTCTCGTATATTATGATTTCAGCATACTAATGGAATGCGCATTAACTGAGGAATATATATATAATAATAATGACGTAATAATGTCGGTTTTTGACGTATTTTTAACGTCAAAAAACGACATTATTACCTCATTATTTTTGCACCAAACTAATATATATATATATATATATATATATATATATATATATATATAGTGAACATTGAAGTCAATACTCAGAGGCGACAAAGAGTTCCATGCTGGAAGCAATCGTCAAGCCTAACGATTGGGTTCAGCATGAAACAGCCTGTCGCCTCTGAGTGTTGACTTCAATGTTCACTTCCACATTTATATTTACATACGCTCTATCTCTCATATTGAGCACTTTATCCCATAAATATAGCACTCCTTAAAACTACATTTCTTCATATATATATATGTGTGTGTGTGTGTGTGCCTGTGCTGTGTGTGTACGTGTGTGTGAGAGACAGAGAGAGAAATTACGGAGGATTTGAGATAATCATAATTATTAATTCATCAAGTCTAGAAGAAACCTCAACAGAATGCAGAAAGCCGCTCGTTCATATATTCCGGAATGGAACTCATCCAAGTTTCCCTTACCCATAAGACTGTGCCCCGCTGCTATATCGAGTCTAATTAGCTACCTCTTCGTCACCGAGGCCCGTTGGTACACTTGGCATGACGTATCGTAACTGTCTAGGATTCAATTTTGTGTATGTGCCTATATATTAGATTGGTGCAAAAATAATGACGTAATAATGTCGTTTTTTGACGTTAAAAAATACCTCAAAAAACGACATTATTACGTCATTATTTTTGCACTAACCTTTTATATATATATATATATATATATATATATATATATATATGTGTGTGTGATTGTGTGTGTGTATATAAATATATATGCACACAAACACACACACACACGTATACACACATATATTCATATATATATATATATATATATATATATATATATATATATATATATATATATATTATTGCAATGAAAGTAGAGAGTAAAATGTATCATTTCTAATTTTCCATATGGAACTCGGATGAGATCCACTACTGGTGGAAGTAACATATTATTGCCCCTCTCTATATTTAAGACCAATACAACAGGCATTGTAAGTCTAAAATGTGCACCCGGCACGAAGATCCTTCGATTTGAAGGTGAAACTTCAGTAGTTTTTTGTTCTACATTTTCTATGCTCTGCTTCGCATTGGCTACATTTTATTGAAAGATTCAGTGTAGCTGAATCTAACCAACAAACCATTATTATGTATATGTTTGTATATATAATATTAACTTTCACCGAATACAAGGATCGATAAACAGAGTAAAGTCATATTGTTTAATTCTTAATGATGAATGTAGTATGTGTCATGAATAAAACAGATGACAAGAAATGAAGATTAATATTTGCGATTGGAGTGTTGAGGGGACAATCTACAACGGAGCCTGTTGCTTGAAATGATACTTCTTCCGATAAACCTGCTTGTGTGTAACTGAAGGGGATTCATCTCTTCAGAAATACCATGGCGTAACGTAGCATTAGAGCTCTAGGATCGTGGAACTCCATAATTCTTTAGAATCTCTTTGTAGTTCTTAGTTCAATTTGTCATAATGCTATCTCTCCTGATCCCTTTTCTTCCAACCATTTACACGGGTTCATTATCTACGCTGTGCGCTGCTTTCATACGTCTCCCTTGCTTTTCAATATGTCCTGTCGGTGTCAAGTTTTCCCTTACTATGTCCCCATAGAAAAATCAACACTCACTTTTTGATTCAATGTATAGATATCCATTTCGTTTCAAAATCTTTGTGGTCGCTAATATCTTCCGTCCCTGGCATTCTCATCATTCTTCAGAATTGCATTTAAGACAAAAAATTAATGTAATGTATTCATTCATTTTTTTCCTTAGAAATTTGCCCTTGATGATGATGAGATTGAAAGTACTTTCGAAAAAAAAAGAAATGAAAATTGCTACGGTGACTTCATTAATGAATTTAATATCAAAAATAAAAAAATCGATCAAAGAATTCAAGAGGAGTAATATAAAATAATTTGACATAATATGTCCAGATTATTCAACCAAACTTGCTTTAATGAAGATATGTTTCAGTAATATATATATATATATATATATATATATATATATATATATATATATGTATATTAATAAAAAGAAAGAACAGTAAGATATATAATCCGGTGTTCTTATAGATATTTTTATTTTTACAAAATAGTGCTCAATGTAAATTTACAGAGCATTAATATTATAAGTTAATAGACTTAAAATATGTTTTTCGCTACACAGTTCTAACCATGTTTCAAAAATGGAAGCTAAAAGCCCCTAATTTAATTTTGTACTTAAATTAAAGACATCACTTTCATTTCATCCTCAAGCGAATTTTGGAGTAACTTTAAAAATTACATGGTTTTAAATACACAGCCAAAACAAAATTCATGTTTCCAAGGTTACAGATAAATCTATTTTGCTAGACTAGGGGTGTCTGGGTGTTCAATATGTGTATATTTTAATGTATCAGTTATTGTTACGTAACAATAACTGATACATTAAAATATAAACATATTGAACATACTGACACCCCTAGTCTAGCAAAATAGATTTATCTGTAACCTTGGAAACATGAATTTTGTTTTGGCTGTGTATTTAAAACCATGTAATTTTTAAAGTTACTCCAAAATTCGCTTGAGGATGAAATGAAAGTGATGTCTTTAATTTAAGTACAAAATTAAATTAGGAGCTTTTAGCTTCCATTTTTGAAACATGGTTAGAACTGTGTAGCGAAAAACATATTTTAAGTCTATTAACTTATAATATATATATATATATATATATATATATATATATATATATATATATATATATATATATAGAGAGAGAGAGAGAGAGACAGATACACACACTTATATATTTTAAGACATTTTTATGTTTATACATTCTTTTTATAGATGATATTTATCAATCCACCCACAAGGATTGAATGTGGCACAAGGCCTGTTTAATGTGGGTATCTCCGAGCCCGTAGGCCCAGCCAAAAATAAATAACCATCAAACCCCCCGAGGGGGGCCAGTTCCGTCAACCTCCCCCAACGCAACACTACCCTTCGGCAGAGCTACGTCAGTGTCCCTCTATGCAAGCAGAGAGTTCGACAGACACCCGACCCGGCAGCTCACAAAGCACAGACACTACACTTTGATCCTAGCCACCGGGCCGGGCGGGTATTCTTTTTATAGATGGTATTTATCAATCCACCCACGAGAATTGAATGTGGCACAAGGCCTTTTTAATGTGGGTATCTCCGAGCCCGTAGGCCCAGCCAAAAATAAATAACCATCAAACCCCTCGAGGGGGGCCAGTTCCGTCAACCTCCCCCAACGAAACCCTACCCTTCGGCGGAGCTTCGTCAGAGTTCCTCCCTGCAAGCAGGGAGTTCGACAGACACCCGACCCGGCAGCTCACAAAGCACAGATACTACACTTTGATCCTAGCCACCGGGCCGAGCGGGTATTCTTAATATTTATTCGTAAAATATTACAAAATGTGCCACAAGGGCGAAATTTGTGGGTGGGGGAAAAGGATTGGTCATCTCTAGTCTTAAATCGTAACTAGCTAGTCGCTCTCATTGACCCATTCGTACTGACAATAAGCATTTCACCATAATACCACATTTGTACTAAACTCTCGCACCACAATTACCAAAATACCACAATTATTCCACTAGAAGCCTAGCTTGAAATTTTATTTACATGAAAGCAGGGCGGGGGATACAAATGAATATATACAATGAACCATGTGAGACCTGAGAAATAAATAGGTGTTAGTATCGGGTCCCGCCCAATGGTGAAAATGTGGCAGACATCCTGGTTAACTGGGTAGAAATATCAGATAATGTCCGTACCTGATCTCGGCTGTGAACAAGAATGTCTGTCACCTAGAAGGCAGGGAGGGGATGGGGCATATAATACATGTGGGACCAATAGTGGGAAACTAAACACTTGCATACTCTAGCTAGTTCTGACAAAGTCGATCAAAAGCCTATCTTAACTTAACCGGGTCTGGGATGACTGACGTTTCGGCGCGTGGCCCAAAATCCTTTGTCCTAATTCGCGTCTAACAACCACTCAAGGTTAGCTCCTCTTACACGCACCAATTGCGAAACTCTCACCCAACATTTGCCGAATTTCAACGAAGAGAGATGCACCTTTTCCGCCCTGATCTTGACTTTAAGCTGATGCTTAAAGAAAGCGACCAGTTGAGAAGAGGAGAATTTCTCGCCTCCGTGAAATTCCTTCTGTCGCGTCGTCCACACAACCATTCGCATGATGCCAAGCAAACACAAGAGTACATACTGCTGGTCCTTTGAGGCCGGCGGAAGCACGTGGGAGCAAACCGTGCTGGCATCAAGGAAGAACTTCCCGCACAAGATGCGAACCATGTAGCCTTCAATCAGCTGACACAGCGGGTGTACGACACTACAGTGAATGAAGGCGTGCGCGATGGACTCCTCCCACTCACCGCAGCGCACGCACTTTGGTGTGGCCACCAGCCTCGCTGCGTGAAGCCTCTTGCCGACCCAGAGAGCCCCTCGCATCACCTGCCAGGTGAGTGATGCCTCGTCGTTGTTGAGGCATTTCAACCCGGGCACCCATGGCAGTACGGAACGAAATTCCTCGTTCGTAAGACCGAGCTCGTCCTGGAGTTTGTCTTTCGCCTCAACCCTCACTAGAACCCGATATAATGCCTTCTGAGACAACGTCCTGGTGTCGGAGAGACGATCCTTCACCTCTAAGAGGTGGCACAGCGCATCTCGACAGTCCTCATAAAAAAGCGGGTATTCTTTTTATAGATAAAATATTTAAGTAAATGCTCTGTTTATAATAAACAGTATTAAACAACATTTACCGGTCTGAATGTCCGAGAAAAATTTCTTAGAAAAATATCTTAAAATAATTGTAGGACTTTGTCTATTTCATAATCCGTGACGTCATTTGTTTACATTTGGATACGCATCGAACAGATATGAATGTACGAGAGAAAATCATGGAGAATTTAGTTTAAAACAGTAAAATCGACCTTGCTTACCGAAACGCTCCTCTGTGGCTGAATCGGTAAAAGCACGTCAGGCTATATGACGGTTCCGTATAGGATACAGGTTCAATTCCTGTCCGAGGACGCATAGTTTCTACGAAAATTTCTCGGACATTCAGGCCGGTAAATGTCATTAAAATGTTTATTATAAACAGAGCATTTACTTAAATATTTTATCTATAAAAAGAATGTATAAACATAAAAACATGTCTTAAAGTAATTGTCGAACTTTGTCATTCCACTTGAACCTTGACTTGACTCCACTTTGACTTGACCGACTTGATGCCTACAAAACATTAGATAAATGAGTTTTGAAAGATGGGAATTTCGGTGTTGCGATGATAAATATATGTTTTTTTTTAAATTATATTATGCTCTACTGTTGTATCGAGGACTGCTTTTTAAAAATCAAAATAAATACTACGAATCCTGAATTATATATCTGATTGTTTTTTCCAAATGTTTTAACACACACACACAATAATACAAGGATCGAGAAACAGAGTAAAGTCATATTGTTTACACACACACACACACACACACACATATATATATATGTATATATATATATATATATACATATATATATATATATATATATATATATATATATATGTAAGTGAACATTCAGAGGCGATTGGCTGTTTCATGCAAGACGCAATCGTCAGGCCGCGAGTGTTGAATTTTCTCGGTTTTGAATATAGAAAAATATTCACTATTATATTTATATTACATACGCTCTATCTCTGAGATTGAGCACTTTAAAACTATATTTCATTGATATAGCACACTTTAAAACTATATATATATATATATATATATATATATATATATATATAAATTGCTTCTTATCATATTTATTTTGGCCGTCAGACGGACGCGGTAGCATGAAACACTAGTAGACGTCTTAACAGAAAATCTTAAAAGCAATGACAAGTGGAAAACATTTTACGTCAACTCGTATTGTTCCATAAGTGACTCTATCAGAATAACTTTTTTTTTCAAGATTGAAACAAGATTTGATTTAGAAGGATTTTTTCTTCGTCATTTCTTTTAATAATCGTATGTTTACGAAAACACTTTATATATATATCTTAATTTTACCCCTCCCCTACATATACAGTTGATGCAAACGGAGGTATACAGCAAGCTAAAACAAAACATTCACACAAAATGTGTTGTATTGATTATACCGACATTAAAAATAGACATATCAATGCCCCAAGTTTTTGCCTCTGTCATTCACAAGCTCCCTTTTAAATGCAAAACATCTTTGATAAATAAAATTAATTTATTATTAAAATAAAAATTATGAAAATAAAAATATTATAAAATATTTTAATATTTTTAAATGATATCTCATTAAAAGGAGTCTAGAACCACAATTATAATATTAGTAATACTTAATAATACATAATAAGTCAGTTATGTACCATACGTGATACACTGTTAGGCGATCATATATCTTTCGTTACATGACTGACGAGGCAGATTTTTCCCGCAGACTATAGAATCCGGTTTATCTTGCAATTTAACCATATCTGTGGGGGAAGAGAAGAGGATCCATACCTTTCCCAAGAGTATTAGCATTGAATGTAATGTATTCGACTGAAATTAGAACTCGGCTCTCCAATTCCTCAATCTGAACCGCTGTCTACCGTACTTGTATCCACCGAACTTACTATAAATCTACTTTTGCAGTCTCGGGTATATATATATATATATATATATATATATATATATATATATATATATATATATATATATATTACGGTATGCCATAAATGTGTTCAAGGTAACATATAGAGCGTATGTAAATTTCAGGTCTGAAGCATATATATATATATATATATATATATATATATATGTGTGTGTGTGTGTGTGTGTGTGTGTGTGTGTATGTGTGTGCGTCTGTGTGTTTGTTTGTGTGTGCGTGTGTGAATATATATATATATATATATATATATATATATATATATATATATATATATATATAGTAAATTGTTGATAACCCTGGAAGTAGACGAACTTTTGCGCCTACGAAACTCTGGAGTCGTTATACAGAACATCAATCAGCTAAGTGAGAAACTTTTACACATGTTATTCCTATACATAATTACGTTCCCAGGCCAAAGCAAACAAATAAATAAACGATCAAAACTCATCTCAAGATATAGACAAGAAAACAAATGTTTACACAGTTACTTATAAACGGAAAAGAATAAATAAAAATAAATAAAATAAAATAAATAAGCAAAAACAGGTAAAATAAAATAATCAAAATAAATACAGTAAATAATAAACAAATAAACAAACAGCTGCCGCCAAAATAACCGTTAGAATACACTATCCACAATGCAGTAAACATCCCACAAGGCATCTCTGACCACTATATATAAATATTCGAGAAAAAACACAACGTATGTGGCCTGATGATTGTGTTTAACATGAAACAGTCTGTCACCTCTTAATTTTGACTTTAACGTACCCTTTTACATTTACATTTCCTCTATTTCTGATATTGAGCACTTTATCCCCTAATATATCATACCTTACACTATATATATATATATATATATATATATATATATTAGTGTGTACTGACGTATGAACATTAGTGTTGTTTTATTATTGATTTTTTTTTTCTTTTGGTAGCCAACAAGCAAAACGTTTAGCCAGCTTTTGATAAACGTAGAAACCTGCACGCTTATTGTTACTGTCTCGTAGCTGCATGAAAAGATCGTTTCTGTGTTTCTTGTAGCTATGTATAATTCAACAAGATAATGGTCGACCGGTCCTTAGACAGAAATTCACCCTCTCGAACCAGCTAATATTGGTTCCTGTCGCCAAAGAGGCATACGTGATAAGTGTTAACATTACTGTTTCGTGAATAGATGACATCTGAGAAACAAATCCTGGCAACAGGTGCAGTTTGCAAGGCGTAATCTCCGAGATGCTTTCATTATTTAATGGACGAATACAATCCATAAGTGGCATTGCAAACGCATCCAAATATTAAGACATCAAGCAATTAAGCTTGATGATATAGCGTACATCGCTCGAATTGGTCCTCTTTGAAAATATAGGTTGCTCAACTTCCATCCATACAACTCGCTGTATTGAAACATTGGTAATTACCAGAGATTCAAACAAGAAAAACAAATGAGTATCGAATTAAAAGGGCTCAAGCAATACAGCGAGACAATTCTGAGAGAATTTGAACTCGTAACAGGATTCAGCAATGGCGGACACAATCTTAACAACATAAGATACGCAGATGACACAGTACTGATAGCAGACGCAGAAAAGAAATTACAAAACCTCCTACAGAAGGTAGCCAAGGAGGACAAGAAGAAGGGACTAAGCATAAACTACAAGAAAACAGAATGTATAGTCATCAGTAAAAGGATGAGCGCGAAATGCAATTTACAGGTCTGGGACCAAGCAGGTGCTGAAGATTAAATATCCGGAAAGTGTTTTGCCAGAGGACGGTAAATTTGACGCTGAGATCCGAAGACGTATTGGGGTGACAAAAGACGCATCCCAAAAGCTAGACAGCGTATTACGAGACAGGAGGAAAAGAGTACTGAACTGCTCAGTGACATCTGTCCTCCTTTACACCAACGAATGTTGGACGCTCCCCTCAAAGATGAAGAAGAGACTCGAGGTGACGGAGGTATGGTTCTACAGAAGGATGCTAAGGATATCATGGACCAAGTGTGTGAGCAACGATGAGGTTTTGGAGAGGATACAAACAATAAGGAAGCTTATAATTAACACCAGAAAGAGACAGCTGAAATTTCTGGGTCACGTAATGAGAAAGGAAAGCTTGGAGAATCTGATTCTCACGGGTCAAATAAAGGGATAGAGGGACATATTGAGAGCTACAAGGAACACGGAGAAATGCAAAGCCATGATCACCTACGTCCGGAAGGCATATAAAAAGAAAGTAGTGCTTGAAGGCATAGCTTTTTATTGCCTTGCTTTGCCTATTTTTTTAATTTTCTTTTTTTCTTTTTTAGTTGGCGAGAACGACGGAAGTTTTTTTTATTGGGGGGGGGTTAAGGCAATTCAACCAAGAAGGCGGGAGTCTCAGTAGCACGCAAGGGGTTACAGAGGATCTAGAACAAGAGAAAAGAGGCATGCTTGAGGAAAAGATACATAGGAAGACGGGGAAGAAACTCACGGTGTCAGCTGCCGATTGACATTACACTTGAATATTTAAAAATTATAGTCATCGGGGAAGGAAGTAAGGGGAAGTCATGTAGAAGAAGCTGTTTCAGAGGTAGAGACGGTTACATTTAACCATTTTGACAGGGAAAAGGTGAGACCGAGATGCCGGCCTGGTTGCACGTTTAAATTCATGAAGTCCGGGAACCAGTGGCAGTAGCTCGTCGGAACAGTTGCCATGAATTTTTTTAGAAAAGACAGAGTGAGAGTAATTGAAGACTAGATCCCAGATAAGGACCTATCACCTTGCATATTCGTATCTGGATTTTGGCAAGGACCTAGAGACGTACATCGGGAGCACCAGACCATATATGACAGCAATACGCCATGCAAGGACGGATGGTTGATTTATAGATTTGACGGATGGACTCGGAGGAGAAATATTTCCGGGCACGACACAGAGAGCCAAATTTCCTTGCGGTAGATGAAGCTATTGATTCAATTTATTCCATCGCAATTCAGTGGACAGCGTGACACCAAGCAAGCGTAACGAGGCGCTCTCAGGGAGTTGGGAATCAGTGATTCCGATGGGAGGCAGGAAGAGATCTTTTGAAGGTATTAAAGTTTGCAAGCCATTTCCTGCCCCAGTCAACCACAGATTGGAGGTCCTTTTCGAGATCAGCAGCCAGGTTAGTCTTATCAACTAGATTTACTATTGACGCAAGAGTAAATAGTGGTGTCGTCCGCGTAAATGCCAACTTGGGAACTAATGACATCGGGAAGGTCATTGATGAAGATCAGGAACAGTGTAGGGCCCAAGATAGAGCTTGGGTGACACCAGTGTTCGTGATAAAGGAGCCGGAAGAGAACCAGTTTGGGACGACTTTCATTTCACGGTTTCACAGCAATGATTGTATTAAGTCAAATAATCTACCTGTAATAACGTAACCCTGAAGCGTACGAAGAAGGCCAGCATGCCAAATGGTCTCAAACGCTTTACATATGTCTAGAACCACGGCTCGAGCATCTCCCTTTATGTTCAGTGCATGGTATGCAAATTCAGTTATGGCCGTGAGCACATCAGCGGAAGATCGGGCAAAGCAGAAACCATATTGCTTGTCGGAAGTCAGAATTTGTGAGTGACACCCTCCCATGGAACCCATTTCATGGCAAAAGATCGGTTAGAAACCTTATCAGACTTATATGCATCAACTTATAGATGGCCCTGGATAAACATCTGGAGGACCAGCCAACGGCGATGTCTGACGGAGATGGTCGGAAGGAACGTGTCACGAGAATCGCAGAAGAATTCTCGACCTAACCTATATATATATATATATATATATATATATATATATATATATAGATTAGAATTATGTCACTATAATTAATTTAACAAATACAGTACATTAAATATTCCTAATATATTTAACTCTTAGCAACACATCTTTACACTTGCTAAACATTTTTCAAATAAAAAGAAACAAAGACAAATCGTTGTATGCCACGGTTTATCTTAAAGATAAACAAATACGACCAAAAGATTATGCAAATATCTATATTAGATGCTGTCAATAAATAATAACATTACAAATATTGTAATATAATCAACAAAGAAAAATATAAGAATAATGGATGATTAAAAATAAAACAATCAAGACTTTCCTTTACATATGACATTTGCTTATATATATAAATTATTATAAAGTATAAGAGAAAATTTTATTTTTTATTATTGTTGTTGTTGTTGTTTAAAAAAAAATTGATCGATAAAAATAAAACAACTAGACTAGTAGTAAAAACGTAGCAAAATAACGTTATAAGAGGGAAGGCATTTAAAAAATTGAAATTACATTTACTTTGCAATTAATAGTCAAATATAAATAAAATAACATTACAAAAAATATTTTCCTCTAATTCCGAAAATTACGTCCACTTTCGTAAAAACAACAACTGATAAATAAATGTTACGCTTAAATAAATTAAAATTATTCATTCCACGATATAATTAATCAAACAAATAAAATATATTAAATATTCTCATAATTTTTAGAGAGAAATTTCACTTGCGAAACAACGATTGTTTTAAAATAAAAAAAGATAGAAAGAATATAAAAGAAAAATTGTACACCACGTCTATAGGTAAATATGTACAAAAAAATATAAAATACGTTTATGAAATACTGTAAATGAATAACATAACTAAATATTATAATATAATAAACTAGAAAAATATAAGAATAATCAAAAATAAAACAAAAACAATCAAGACTTTCCTTAACATCGCTTTCTTAGAGCCATGAAAAAATACCTCCGTTTACTCTGACATCAGCGTTCATCTATATATATATATATATATATATATATATATATATATATATATATATATATATATGATGATCATCATCATCATCATCATATATATATATGTATAAAAGTGAACATTGAAGTCAACACTCAGAGGCGACTGGCTGTTTCATACTGGACGCAATCGTCAGGCCGACTGCGTCCAACATGAAACATCCTCTCGCATCTGAGTGTTGAATTCAATGTTCACTTTTATATTTATATTTACATACTCTTTATCTCTGATATTGAGCACTTTCTCCCATAAATATAGCACACATAAAACTACATTTCTTCAATCATATATATATATATATATATATATATATATATATATATATATATACATATATATGCGTGTGTATGTGTGCGCTGAGAGAGAGAGAGAGAGAGAGGCAGAGAGAGAGAAATTAAGGAGGATTTGAAATAATCATAATTAAGTAATTCATCGAGTCTAGAAAAACCTCAACAGAATGCAGAAAGCCGCTCGTTCATATATTCCGTCGTGGAACTCATCCAATTTTCTCTTAAAACTATATTTCTTCATTCATATATATATATATATATATATATATATATATATATATATATATATATATATATATATATATATATATATATATATACCAATAATAATAATAATGCTACACGTGGCATGAATTGCACAAATTCTGAACTGAACAACGACCTTCATGGACCGGCACGATAGATATAACTTTATTACTAGGAAGACCTTTCGAGATAAGCTATAGCTAGAGCGTTGGTATGGGATAATGTTTCTGACAAGTATTTTGAGGTATCTAAAGCTCGTCTTCTCTTTCTGAGCCTGTTATCGAGCGCTTCCGCGATTCTTTGCGTAAAGAGAAGACATCATCAATATAGAAACAAAATCCATAATGTTTGTCACTCAGGAGATTGTCTTTTTTAAGTGACCAATAACTTGACGATAAAATCAAAGAGTTATCTGTCGCTACAAAGGTGACTGATGGGCTGATATTACGAACTAGAAGAACGCTCGGCCGTTTTGTTGAACGTGGTATGCAGTCTTCCATAGTCGCAAGGATATTTCTCCTTCAGGCAGCATTTTATCAACCCTGGATTGAGGTTCTTTAGAAAAAGTTGGAACGATTTTTTTGGACTAATAGCTTTCGCAGAGTCAACATTTTCTATAACCTCGAGCCGATCTAGAGATATCCCAAAATCGGGAAACTCATGTAGAGAATAGTCCTTGACGTCTAACGCGGAGAGACAATGTTCATTGTCAAGAATTTAGCATTTTCGTATATTTGTGTTCGAGTGTCACATTGTTGGCGTGCTACTCTTTCACGTATATTATTATTATCATTATTATTAATATTATTATTTTTTTTTCTTTGATTTCTGGCGTTTACACATTTCTTTCCGGGTCCAGCCCAGGGACCTAAAGTTAGAAATGGCATCATGACACTTTCTACTGACAAAATAAAAATTCCATAGATAAAGCCCTTCGTAAATTGTGGGTAGTACTTTTCTGAGCAATTTTATGTATTTGTTTGAGGCATGGACTTCTAGGATTCCTTTCAATTAATCTACTGGAATCTTTTCCAATCAATCCTAGGGCTTCAACTACAAGCGAGATTGTTGATGTTCTCATGTGCCACATTTTTGAGATTTCTACTTTAAGGTCCTTGTATTTTGACAGCTTTTTGAATATTTTCAAGTCTGCAGGGACTGCCATATCAATAAGCAGTCTCTTTTTTGTTTGTGGTCTCTAATAACAATGTCTTAGGGGTTGGCTTTGATTGTTCTGTCAGTGTGTATTGTGCAGTCCCATAGAATTGTAACAGGTCCTATCTCCGTAACCGGATCTGGGTGGTGTTCACACCAGTTTCTTTCAGTTTCCTTCCTGTAAAAGTTGCATATTTTCAAGTGCAGATATTGGGCCACTCTGTCAGGCCGGGTTTTATACTCAGTGGGTGCCGATATCGTGCAACCTGATACAAGATGATCAATTGTTTCTGGATATTTATCACAGAATCTGCATTTTAGGCCTGTCACCATATTCTAGTATATGTGCTTGATAGTTCCTAGTTAACAAGCATTGGTTCTGTGCAGCAAGGATAAAAACTTCAGTTTCAGCTTTCAACCCTGCACTACGTAGCCACTGATGGGTACGGGTTTTGTCTACGTCAGCTTGTTTGGTACCGGCAGAGTATTGGACATGAAGCAGTTTATCTTACCATTGTTTCTGTATCTGGTCGGTTGCATTTGTCTTTGCTTTCTTTTTTAAGTATTTTGCAGCTTCGGCCGGTGTATTGTGCTTTACTTGTATTTCTGGTCCCATTTTGAACTCCATTTTGAATTTGTTGGCTTCCTTTATTACGGAGTAAAGACGCTTACTACTTTCATGTTCCTTGTCTTCTGTAGTTTCCAAGTATCTTTGGAGGCCAATTGTTGTAGTTTTGTAGGACAGTTCTAGTTGAACTAATCCTCTGCCTCCTTCGGATCTGAGTACATACTGAAAATCAACATCAGCTTTGGGATGATGCATGCTGTAGCAAGTTAGAAGCTTTCTCGTTTTGGCGTCCATTCGCTTAATTTCAGCTATGGTCCATTTAAGGACATTAAAATTGTATTGCACCACAGGGGCAGGCAAGGTGTTTCTGGCTGATATTCTGTTTTTTTGAGTTTAGCTCGGTATTTAGTAGCAGATGTACACGCCTGCAGTACTTCTTTCTTGCCTTCTCCTTCATTTGGGGGTGTTGTATGCCATCTCCTTCGCTAATTCCTAGGTACTTATAAGCTTCATCATGCTCCAATTCCCTAATTTTTGCTACAAAATCTAAATCTATTAAGGGTGTTTCTGTAATTCTACATTTCTTGAATGTTACTTTTGCATTATTATTATTATTATTATCATTATTATTATTATTATTAATCACCGTCATAAAACTTTCAAAAGTCGGTCGACAACTTCTGATACATTTAATTTTACTTAAAATTGTTTGTTTCTGTAATATTGCATTAGACGAAATTACATTGTTTTTTTTCGAAAAGACAGTTCCAAAATTGATGCAGCCGAAAGCATCGTCCGACTTCTATATTTTGCAATTAAAAAATAAAATAAAAAAAGCAAATAAACATGAAATAAGGAATCGATGGGTAAAACATCGCTTGTTCACATAGCCGCGTGCGAGCATGCGTATTTACAACAGAAAGTGCGATCCGACATGTCTGCATTTTAAAAGACGAGAAAAAATATCAACGAAAACAATACGAAATGGAAGAATGAACGCAGACTGAGGAAAGAAATACAATATTTTAAAAAGTTTCCATCTGGCGAGTTTAAGATTCGTCCCTATCCTGAAAACAATATATATATATATATATATATATATATATATATATATATATATATATATATATAAATCTGATTGAATAAACATTTGAAAAAAAAGGAAAAACGCAGAAAGAAAGAATGTAATCGAAAAGTTTAGTTTGACTTGAGTGAGTCATTCGACTGCCTGTGCAAATCAAACGTAAGCTTGTCTCACGTTTTGACAGATGGATATGGCGCCCAAAATCTTTTTGTCAAACTGCACATGAAGACCGAGTTATATCAACTGACTCAATCAGAGTTACATCTTCGAGGCGGCCAGACATCTTATCATCAGCTAGCCCGCAAAGCCACGACACTCACTCAATATTGATGAGATTTTCAACCATGCCACCATGTCGACATCAGCGAGCTTCATTCTGAGATGTAGTCAAATTCTCGTCCGTTGAAAGTGAGAAGAAGAAGAAGAAGAAGAAGAAGAACAAGTAAACGAAGATTAAAACTCAACTGTAAAAGTGGATTAAATCTACAGAGGAAGATATAGAAATGCAGATGATAATTAAAAGAAGACTGAAAAGCAAGAAGAAGAAGGAGAAAAAGTTTATATGATAAGTAAAGGAAGAATGAATTTGACACGGTAAAAGATGATGATGATGGCGATGATGATGATGGTGATGATGAAATAGAAGAAGAAAAATCCAAATCCAAATGATAGTTAAAATAGGAATTAAAATCAAGAAGAAATCTACATAACAAGTAAAAGAAAAAAAGATTAAACTCTAAAACAGAAGAAGAAAAAAAAAGAAGAATAAATTGAAACATAAAAATAAAGAAGAAGAAGAAGAAGAAGAAGAAGAAGAAGAAGAAGAAGAAGAAGAAGAAGAAAGAATCCAAAAGGTAATTAAAAGAAGATTGAAAATCAGGGAGAAGCCAACGATATCTACAGAACAAGTAAATGAAAAATAAAACCCAACTGTAAAAGTGGATTCAATCCACGGAAGAAGAATGTGTAGAAATGCAGATAATAATTGAAAGAAGAATGAAAAGCAAGACGGAGAGGAATTCTAACATGAAGAAGAAGAAAACGTTTATACAAAAAGTAAATGAAGAATTAAATTCAACTGTAAAAGATGATGATGATGATGATGATGACGATTGAAGAAGAATAAGAAAAAAATTAAAAAGCTAATTAAAAGATTAAAAATCTGGAAGAAATTAAAGAAATCTACAGAACAAGTAAATAAAGAATAAAACTCAACTGTAAAAGTGGATTAAATCCCCAGAAGAAAATGTAGAAATGCAAATAGTGTAACCCGGATATAAGAGAAACCCGGATATAAGAGAGATTTTATATGGTCCCAAATTAGAGCCTTTGTTAATTTATAGACCAAACCCGGATATAAGAGAAACCCGGATGTAAGAGACTTATTCTCCGGTTCCGACAACTCTCTTATATCCGGGTTACACTGTAATAATAAAAGGAAGACAGAAAAGAAGAAAAAGAAGTTGAAAAGAAGAAAAAGAAGATGAAGAAAAAGAAGAGGAAAAAGAAGTAAAAAGGAAGAAGAAAAAAGAAAAGAAGAAAAGAAGAAGAAGAAAAGAAGAAGAAAAAGAAAAAAAAGAAGAAAAAGAAAAAGAGTAAACGTAAAAAAAGAATGAAATTCATCTGGTAAAGAAATGGAAATTCGCCGGAAAATTAAAAAAAAAACATGAAAATGAAGAAAAAAAATCGATC
>OZ010588.1:101051011-101066011 GCA_963932145.1 Acanthosepion lycidas
TAGTAAAACAAAAACACAAAAAAAATTTCATTAGTATTTTATGCTTCCATCTTGGCTTTTCAGAACTTTGTTGATTCAGACCAGCATTCACTTAATGAGATTTTTGCAGATGTCATCTTCTAGCAAACTGTTTTAATCCAGTTTTTCAATCAAAGTTTCTTTGTTTTGAATGATTTTCTTCGAAAGTCTCAATTTTACTACGCTCCATAAATTCTCGATTGGGTTTGGTCAAGAAACTGCAGTGGCCATAACATAACAATGACATTTTTTTTTCGGAAAAATTAATTTTTCGTCTGTTTGATGTGTGGCACGGAGCATTGTCTTGCATAAAAATGAGATTTTATTGATCAATTTCAAGTTTTTCAGCAGATGGCAGCAAGCCGGTATTCAATATATTTGACTGTTGAATGCTGTTCAGTGTTTTGTCTACTGGTTTGAAAAATTTCGTCTCGTTGAATGAGACGCAATCACAAACCATAAAACTGACAGGATGCCTCACAGTATTAACCGTCATTTTCAAAGTGATTTCTTCTCTTCCCCACCTGCTTTTCATTCTTTTGTCTTTTGAAAACATTTCAGTTTTTGTCTCGTTGGAGAAAAGAACATTTTTTTTTCAATCAGACTCAGTGAAGGACTTGTAAGTGTTTGCCCATGCTAAACCTTTAGCCTTATTTGTTTTATTTAGCAATCGCTTAAAAAACTTTTGAATAAGCTTTATGACCCTCGTTCAAAATCTAACACTTTCGCCCTGACCCCTCAACCACCGGCATCTAACTCTCGGCTTTAAGGTGTCTACTTGGTCCTAACCGAACTTAAGTGAGTGGCCATAGGTCCCCTGAGCATCCGTAGATTATTCGACCGGTCCGCTGGTTTAATCCTGCTTCCGTTGTGATTTGTTTGATCCAGAAAGCAGAAGTGATGTCCGTCCATTCACAGTCGACTAAAGATGTAGATGCGCCTGGGGAGTCCTCGCTAAGAAATTTAGAATGTAGCAAAAAAAATTAATATCTGCAGAAAGCCGGACAAACATCGATTCAATGGTTGAATTGTTAATGTCTTATATAAACAGAAAAGAATAGTAGAGAAAAGAAACGGGTTACAGAAAAGAAAAGTAAAAAAAACACATACACTGGATTCTAGAAAGAGAGAGAGAGGAAGAGAGAGAGAGAGTGTGTGTGTGTGTGTCTTTGATTATCTTGTTAAATCGTTTCAGAACGATATATGACTCTTACGATGGAGGGTAAATATTTATCGGCGGGGCTTAAAGTTATAGTGGCGTTCCTCCTCCGAACGCTCGCCCGGGCCAATTCTCTCTTCTCTCTTCAAGAATTTTTCTCCAGTCTGCCTTTTTCAGCATAACTACGCGTTTATATAGATAAACCCGGCTGATTATAACTGACCCTCGGCCCTACTACTTCGCACACGATTATCATGGGGTTCTGGCTGCTTCAACCAAAATCATGTGAATTCCAAAGTTCCCTCTAGCTTACTCAGCTCTATTTTCATTTTAATCGATAAAAATTATTTAGACCATTTCCATTGTCTCCTGATGACCCAGATTCAATGGGTACAACTTCTGCCCTAGATCAGATTTCCCCAGCAGTAAACAAAATGCTCTGATTTAATTTCACTATTCAAATCTACTCCAATTTCATTAAAAAAAATATGTGTGTGTGTTTTTTCCCAGACTCTCTCTCTCTCTCTCTCTCTCTCTGTGTGTGTGTGTGTGTGTGTGTGTCACAAAGTGCCATCTGCTTACAGTAGAGGAATTGGCACTTCGAGATCATTTTTCTAGGTAGCAGCAATATATATATATATATATATATATATATATATATATATATATATATATATCTATATATATATATATATATATATATATATATATATATATATTCATACACGTTTCATTAAATAATATAGACAAGTATTGTCTATTTATTTTATGTAAATTCTTTTCAGAGCGTCTGATAAGTTTAATAACATTATCGTTGGACGAAGAAAGAAATTGACAATACTGATCCTATTTTTTAACACAATCTAAGCTTTTGGCTTACATAAGCAATTATCAAAGATGTCACTTACAACATATTAAGCAAGTGATGATAGTATGTCATTGTTTACATAAATGATTTCTAAGCAACAATAAACACGTGCATATAAGACGCTAGAAGCGAAAATTGCACCGCATCTCATGACGTCACACATGACCACGCGAGAATGAATTGGAGAAGTATGAAGTATGGGAAACTGTTGGTATAAACCAATGGCTTTTGTTACGAATTATAGACATTTAAGGATATTTGTAGAGATTGATAACAGAAGCCATTGGTTTATACAAAGACTTCCCATACTTAATACTTCTCGAACTCACTCTCACATGGTCATGTGTGACGTCATGATCTCCGTGGCAATTTTCGCTTCCCACGTCTTATATGCACGAGTTTGTCGTTGCTTGGAAATCTTCCATGTAAACAGAAACAGACTATCATCACTGTTTTGTCCGTGTATTGCTTAATATATTGTAATGTAATTGACATCTTTGATAATGGCTTATGTAAGCCGAAAGCTTAGATTGTATTAAAAATATATGGATCAATATTGTGAATATCTTTCTTCGTTCAACGATAATGTTATTAAACTTATCAGACGTTATGAAAAAAATTTACATAAAATAGACACTTGTCTATATTATTTAATGAAACGTGTATAAATGAAAAGATGCTGCATAAATCCACACAGCATATATATATATATATATATATATATATATATATATATATATATATATATGGACTTATATAGGATTTAGGTCATGTCGTAACGCCTGGTGTCACTGTACATCTTGATGATGACGATGATGATGACGATGATAATGTACACCTAATGCGAACGATTCTTTATTTAGTCATATGCTACACCAGGGCTACATACAGTTTTGAATTCAATTACTTTCTCCTAGACCGGTTGTCATAGAACCCAGTATGTTTTGCTATTTACCTATTGCTGGGAGGAGAAGTGGATTTGTTGCGCGACCGAAAAGGATGTCGACAGCATAAGCTGGTTTGTGTTGAAGAAAGGAGTGAACAGCCAAGACAATGAGGAGACAAAGGCAGAGGTTTATATTCAACAGAAACGTCAGTTTTATTACACCAAAACGACGTGCGTTATTATAACAAAAGAAGAAAAGGATTGTTCCAGGATGAATGTCTGGATTATAGTGAAGATCTGGATAGTCATGTCTGGTAACCTGGGAGGTTGGCATGTTGGTGGTCGGTCGGATAGCGGGTCGCGCTTCGAGGTCAGGAAAACAGGACTGACGGCTAAGGTAGGAAAAAGGCTTCGGAACTGAAACAACAAAGTTTTGTAGGTATTAGGGTATTAGTGAATGTAATGATGATTTTCTAAGAGCAGTACAAGGCCGTCAATATAGCGTACCTAGTGAGGATCAAACTCACGAATCAGTAGCAATTATTTTTGCGAGACAACCTTGTTTAACCACGTCGAGGGGCCCCGAAACTTAATGTATCTGACTAGAATTCGAACTCGGCCCTCCGATTCCTCAATCCAATATCCATTACTCCACAGTGCCCCCAACAAGCCACATCTGGACCCCAGGTTTCTTTTCAAATAGGTGCATATGAATATCGAGTTTTGTTCTATGGCTTCTGGAACTTTGTTCTCTACTCTGATTTATTTCCTTTTTTTCTCTTTACACTAGTCTCCTCTTTTTTTTTCTTATTCGTCTGAATGCCAATTCTGACAGCAAGACTATAGCTGCTGCGATCCGATGCGTCTCATTCTTCAACTGTTGGGCTGGTGCTTTCTGCCTTCAAGCCACGTTTGCAAACATATTTGTAATGAAAGACTAAACCATCCTGCAGGTCTGGAGCTAATGGCACGTTTTTTCTTACAGTATATCCTTAGGTATACGTTCATCTTTCATGCCGCTAACATGTCCTAGCCAGCTGAAGCGTCTTTAGGAAAGCAAGGCGAACATTCTTGTTCTTCCCGCCTGTTCCAGTGCGTTCTTGCTTCGATCACAGCCTTGGTGTATAGTGCCCAGAAATTTTATGATGTGTATGAGTTGTTTGGCCATTTTGTACTTAGAGTGAGGTGTTAGAACATCAGCTTGTTTAAATCGATAGGGGAGTTCGCCATATAAACAGTCTAAGAAGATAGTAATACATATCTGAAATGTTTCAAACACACAGGCACATATACACACACACACACACTCATAAATGTGCGTGTGTATGCAAAAATTAGATAGAGAATACGTGAAAAATGATTTATATATATATATATATATATATATATATATATATATATATGTAAGCAAATATATGGATATAGATCCGACAGTATGAAGAACAAATATACGGAAAAAACGTTGTCATGTTGAATTGATAATGTTAATTATATTTTATGAATATGTCCTGAAGATGGTTTATTAGACCGAAACGTCCGACGTTGACATATTAACATTAAAGCAGCATAATTGCATATAAGGATTTTTGTTTGTTTTTTCCGTATATTTTTTCTTCATATATATATATATATATATATATATATATATATACATATATATATATATATATATATATATATTTATTAGGTTGGTGCAAAAATAATGACGTAATAATGTCGTTTTTTAACGTTAAAAAATACGTCAAAAAACGACATTATTATGTCATTAATATATATATATATATATATATATATATATATATTACTCAATTCACATAATATCCAACGTCAATAGCACAACTCAGAGTTTCATGCAGTTACTGCAATCTTCAGTTACAATTACAATCTCTTATTAAATATATACTTAGAGCTGTCACATAACATTGAATACCGTATTTATAACAACTGTGGAAGAAATATATTTATACAAACGGGAAATTTTACGTGCGTGTATGTATATTATTTATCGTACACACATATATATAGACTTTAATGTTCACTTATATATATATATATATATATATATATATATATATATATATATATATATATATATATATATATATATAATCCGTTCGTATCATTATACGTATAACGTATAAATATGTACGTGAATATATATATATGTGTGTGTGGGTGTGTGTGTGTGTGTGTGTATAAAAGTGAACATTGATGTCAACACTTAGAGGCAACAGACTGTTTCATGCTAAACGCAATCATCAGGCAACATGTGTTGACGTTTTATTTCGACTATTTATATGTACGGGCTAGTGGTTCATTGTCGTTAGCGTTCGTCCATTCGAACAGTTATTTTGGCGGGAGTGGTTTGTTAATTTATTTCTTTATTTGGGTTAATTTATTTTACTTGTTTTTTTTATTTATTTTTATTCAAAACTGCATCTCTCTCTCTCTCTCTCTCTCTCTATATATATATATATATATATATATATATATATATATATATATATATATATATATATATATATATATATATATAGCTGTATATTTAGGCAACAAATATATATAATTTATATAAGTTTCATTAAAAACGACAATGTAGTACGGTTAAGATTTTTATTTATTTTTTCTCGTGTTCGAATAGCGCTTTCTTTTCTGGACAAAGAGTGTGTAAAAAAATGTTTTATAGCTCCGAGTGCTTTCGGCTATACCTTTAGCAATTATCAATGGTGATTCAATTTTTCAGCTTAATTGAGTGTGTGCATTATGAAAAAGCTAACTCTTAAAAATATTAACTACGAACAAGGCTACAATGTGCTAACCGTATTCGGAAATTAAAAACTTCTCTACCACAGATTAAAACATACTCGAAATGCACACACTCAATTAAGCGGAAAAAACTGAATCAACCTTGATAATGGCTAAAGTTTTAGCTGAAAACATTTGGATAGATTTTACAAACTTTTCCCGAGAAAAGGAAGCTCTTGTTCGAACATAAGAAAAATTAAATAAAAAGCTTAACCGTAGTATGTTGTGTCGTTTTTAATGAAACACACACACACACACACACACACACACACACACACACACACACACACATATACATATACATATACATATATATATATATATATATATATATATATATATATATATATATATATAATTTTTTTATGTATTAAGAACAGTTTTGGAGGAAGCTGTATGACAAAGTGGAAAATATTGTTGTGTTTCGTCCTTTAAGACTTCATCAAAGGGATTTTTAAAAAAAAAAAGTAATCGAAGAAAGAAGTAAATAAAAGAAGCTAAATGAAATAGGCCATATTATATTTTATATCCAAAATACATTTATAAAAAATAAATAAAAATCTGTCAGAAATATTTTCAAAATTTAAAATTCCCGGCCTCTCTCCTTCATGCATATGTACGCACGTTTCATAAAAAAAAAAGTTTGGCATGCTCTGTCGTTAGGATTTTATTTAATTTTACATCTGATCTTATATTTTTATTTTCTGCACATAAGTTATATCAAAATTGTCCAAATGTTTTGCATATCCGAGCGCTTTCGGCTATAATTTTAGCCATTATCAAGGATGAAACTTACTTTTACTTTTAACTGAATCTATGGTCTGTTTCATGTATGCATCTTGACTTATAGGAATGTTCGTTTTACAAAAAAGGTTTTACATTATGTCCATTTTCATTGTTGTTATTGCTGACTGTTGTACACACACACACACACACACACACATATATATATATATATATATATATATGAGGAGATAGCGAATTCTCTTCGCTAACAGACTTAATATACGCATACTAACAATCAACTGAATGATGCGATCCTTATGTATAAAATTTTTGTCAGATGGATCTGTTGTATTTTTAGAGCAGCAAGTACTTTCAAGGACTTCATGTCCTCATCATCAGGCTGTAATGTTTTCCTTTAAAATCAAAACACGAAGACAAAATAAATGTGTTGTAGACCGAAAGATGGTTTTTTTTGGGTTTTTTTTTAAGAATGTGATATTTATTAACGGTTATATGATATGGGAACGTGCAAGTCGCAACGCTAAAGTTCAAATATTTCAAGTGAGAATTATATATATATATATATATATATATATATATATATATATATATATATATATATATATATATACAAGTATAGGATTGGTGTATACGTAATAAATTCCAATAACCAACAAATACTGTTCTTAAAAGTGTGCTCAATACAGAGTAGAGCAAATATAATAATTTATTCGAAAATTATGACATAAAAATGTTATGAAATCACTACAAAAATAGCCATTTTGTTTCAAAACTTCTGGTGTCTTCTCAAGTGATTGTGATATATAATATAATATAATATAATATAATTTTTACATACGGACAAAAACAACTTGGTTACTAGAAAGATGCTGGTTTTGATACGTCTGCATCTCGACTGGTGACAACAAATTTTGTTCATAAACTATTCTATTTCCAAGAAGGCCGCCTATGGAAAAAAAAAATTTTAAAATACATCGGAAGAAACACGTTAAGATGAAACAGAGGAGGAGGAGGGTGACGAAAAGGACGAAAAGAGAAGGAAAGGAAAGAAGGTGACAGATTTTGGCGATGAAGAAATGTTGAGGCGTTAAGACAAGGGCCTGAACCGAAAATTTTAAAAGAAAGCCGAAGTGTTCTCTACAGTTATTGACACCGTGCAACGGTTTGGAATCTCAGCAAATTACGTCAAAACTCCCAAGAAAAAGGAGAGAGGGTAGAAAAGGGGGAAATAGAAAAAAGGAAAAACGATGAAGGAGAAATAATTATAGGAAAGGCCATAGTAATAAATCAAGAGGCTTTTTTACCGATGAAGAGTATATACATATATATGTGTGTGTGTGTGTGTGTGTGTGTGTGTGTGTGTGTGTGTGTGTGTGTGTGTGTGTGTGTGTGTGTGTGTGAAAATGTATATATATATATTCAATTCATTATTTATATATTATATGCGCGGTACTTATTGGAAAGCGCTCAATATCAGAGATAGATCTAACATATTTAGTTGGATTGATCTAACTATATTTATATATATATATATATATAATATATATTGTCATCCACAGCTCATCAGTGTGACTAGACGTCCGGTTGCCTCTAACTAGGATCGAAACCCGACTGAATTGGCATTAGTCAGGGATTCTACCACTAAGTCGTTGGTGCACGGCAACAATGAAGGTGAATTGAAGCGTATTTATTTTTAGATAAACACTCAGTGACTGAGAGAACTTGATTCGATTTACCGAAGAGTCTTGCATTATTAGCCGTAATAGTAACCCACACTTCTTCCCCAGAGAACTCAACCGAAATAAATTTTTCAGGGGCATATATATTGTCATTCACAGACAGTATATATATAAAAGTGAACATTCAAGTCAACACTCAGAGGCGACAGGCGACAGCCTCTTTTATGCTGGACGCAATTGCCAGGCCGTCAGGTTTTATATTTATATTTACATACGCTTTATCTCTGATATTGAGCTCTTTATCACATAATATAGCACACCTTAAAACTATATTTCTTCATATATATATATATATATATATATATATATATATATATATATATATATATATATATATATATATATATATATAATGTGAAATTCTTCTTTGTGCATTGTTAAATGTTGGCCTTTACTTTTTATTAATAATGCTATATTTTTAGCCCTTTGTACATGAGGATGAGTCTATTATATTTGCATTATCAAAGAGCGTTGCAGATAGAGTTTGGTAGGTCTATGAGATCAACATAGAAGTTGTTCGAAACATCATATACATGTCCATCGAGACGAGCAGGCAAATCCCTGACTAAAACATCGACATATGATATGGGGAGAAATGAGTTCACGTTTTTTTGTTTTGTTTTCTTTTTTTGTTTGTTTGTTTGTTTGTTTTTTGTTTTTGTTTTTTGCCTTGCCATCTGTGTCTTATACCTCGTTACCTTGTGAACATGCAGCGGGCCTTTTCACCGTTTTTGCTTCAGACCGACGAGAACGAGAACATAAATTCAACGTTGGGTAATCATGGGCCGTTCGGTTGTAGGTCGAGTTGTATATTTACACTGAGTACAAAATTATATCTCTCATGGTCAAACAGATGATACACTTTGCGCTTTCTAGATTTTTCTTTTCAAAATATCGCACATAGGAAGTTTTGTTTTTTTTTTCACTTGTGTCTTTTGTGTTGCCAGATTTTTAATGTTATTCTTCTTTTAAATCTTTTGCAGTTAGAGGAGTTTTGCGAGTTTCCATGTCAGTGCCCGATCATGGAGTTAAAGTGTAACGAAGGCGTTAAAGTAATTCGTGATGGTTGTGATTGCTGCTACATGTGTGCCAGACAGCATGGAGATCGATGTAGCCCGAAGGAGAGATGCGCTGAAGGCCTCTATTGCCATCTCGGCGACGATAACCGAGGAGTGGGCATCTGTAAAGGTAGAGAGACAATTCAGATTCAATTTCTATCTTCGTCACTTTCTTTTCCTCCATCTTCATGTTTTCTTTCTTCTCTCTTTTTTTTTCTTTTTCGCTTAAGAAAAATGTAAAAACTGCAACTGTTAAGGATAAACTTCCTTTTTTTTTAATTTATGTAAAGTATAGTCTCCTGTATAAGTCTACTTCATCTTTAGTCCAACCTCTGAATTTTTAACTTGTTTATAGTTCAATTGGTCACCGAAAATGCCTGATTTGTGATGCTTGATTTTTAAAACAAAGGACATGTGTATAGTGCGCGACAAAGCTAGTCAGAAAAACTCGTATTATGCTCGAGTGTGTACGGTATATTATTTGAAAACAAAAACAAACCAAACTTTGTGAATATATACCATGTAAAGCACGATAACACAAAAGATACCGATCCTGTTTTAACTAAAAATACATCAGGCATAAACTCAGCTGAAAATTCCACTTATAAAGGATGCGGCAAAATGATTTGACACATTTGTACGTTTAATAAAAGCGGGGCAGTAAACAACGAAAAACGTGTTTGTTTTTTTAATAATATATATATAATAATGTTTTGTTTGATTTCGTCTTAAAAAATTAAATCAATCAAGCAAATGGCGTTAGTTTCCAAACACTGTTGAAGGCGTTCACAAAAAAACGTCCATAACATTACGGGTCACTTCATGTGGAATGGCAGCAATTTCTTAACAAATCACATCTTTTAATTGTTCAGCAGATCGAGGGTAATAAGTTATTTTGAATTCAGGTATCCCCACAGAAAAAAAAAATTGTATGGGCTCAAATCAGGTGATCGAACGGGCCAGGGCTCTTTACGTAGCACTTACCTTGATAAAGGTGTCCGCAATGAAAGCGCAGTGCCCGCCCATTCATTTCATGTTGGCAACTAAAAAACAAATGAAACACAATGGCATTGTATGCATATTTCGTAAATAAAAACACGTGTTTTTTTAATTACTCTATTTTGCTTTTATTAAACCTACAAATATGTCAGATCATTTTTCTACACTCTATTACATCCTGAAATTCGCGCACAAGATGCTTTACAATATGCGCCATTTTTTCGATGGAAATATTTATTCATATAAATTCGTCGCATCATTATTCAGTCATCAGTATAAAATATTTTCTCTGCCTTTTTCTGATATTTCAGCTAAAACCATATCACACCAAATTAATCAAACGTTTACCGAAGTCATTGAAAGGACAATTATTCATTTAAATTTCTTGAATCAGTTTTCACTCAGCATAGCAGCTTCCCTTGTTTCCGAAGCCCAGGATTTTTCATCTTTTTTATGTATTTTTTAAAAAATTTGTATTTGACCATTATGATTTTCTTTATTTATTTACTTTTACCTTAGAAGCCGCCCTTCCGAAGGACTTTAGGATATCTAACGCGGATGGGCTTTAGGCCTTAGGCCTTTTACTTTCTGCGTCCTAAGTTATAAGAATTTAGAAATAATAAAATTAGTTTATCTATATTCGTCACCTTAATTCGACATAATCTTTCTTCGTATACGCAACCGATCTCGGTAGTTTGTTTATATATATTTTTCACGCATTTTTTATTTTCTTTTAAAATCCCAATTCTTTATGATCCCTCCACATAAAGTGACTCTTAAAAGACATTAGGGAACTCCGAACTATGTAATATTTCGTATATTTCACAGGATACGTTCTAGAAATACAAAGATAAATATATGACCAACGTACCGTACACTTAAGTTGTAATTACTTTTTAATTAGACTGTATAAATTACGACGACGAAAAGCGAAATTAAAGCCAAATTTTTAATAGATTTGTAAGACTTTCAATCTGTTCGATAATGAAATTTAACTTTAAATGAGTTAGTTATTTAATTTTAATCGCGTGTAACAACAGTAGTTACTACCATTTAGTGCACGTTGATTATGATTCGCCAAGACGGAAGAACGGACGGAGGGACGGACACACGTACACTGTGTTTTATTTATATAGAAAAAAGAAGACAAATATTAATTGGAAGAAAAAGTCTTCGGGCTACCTTTAAGCTGTAAATAATTGATGAATATATTGAATATATTAATAAATCTACATATACCTACGTTCGAACGTAGGTATATGTAGATTTATATATATATATATATATATATATATATATATATATATATATATGTGTGTGTGTGTATGTGTGTGTGTATACTTTAGACTATATATTAACTTTGATGATTGTTTTGTGATGATACATTGTACAGTTCTTTTAATAATTTAAATATACATACGTAGTTACAACATCTGATTATAAAAGCGGGTCCGCCTATATTTGGTTACAGCTGCGGGCCCGAATTCAATTATATATCTATATATATATATATATATATATATATATATATATATATGGAGAGAGAGACATACATACAGACAGAGAGACAGAGACACGGAGACAGAGAGAGATAGAGAGAAAGAAAGAGAGAAATTTATGTTTGTATGTGCGCGTACGTGTGTTTACAAGCACGCCAGTCTTCTTCATTTGTTCTACTGGTAATACGTAACCTAATACTACCTGATACACGATCGGGTTATCGGCGACCGAAACCCCCAGGTAGGCTCTTCTAGAGATGATATTGGCTAGACATGCGCAAGTGTTTCGTCGGATTGAAACGCGTTATTTCCATTTTTATATCATATATATATATATATATATATATATATATATATATATATATATATATATATATATATATAGTAATAACGACAAATGGAAAACTTATTTAACAACTTGTTTCGTTACATAGATAAAGCCCTTCTCAATGTCTGGGCTGTACTTGTCAGAATAATTTTTGTATCTCTTTGAGGCATGGACTTCCAGGAATCCCTTCAATTAGTCTGATGGAATTTTTTCCAATGAGTCCTAGGGCTCTAACTACAACAGGGTTGTTGATGATCCCATATGCCACATTTTTTAGATTTCTATTAGGTTGGTGCAAAAATAATTTCGTTTTCTATCATATGTTACTATGTGAGAAAACGAAATTATTTTTGCACCAACCTAATATTTCAAGGTCCTTGTATTTTGACAGCTTTTTGAATATCTTCAAAGATACATTGCACTCAGCAGGGACTGTCATATCAATAAGGAGGCACCTTTTTTTGTTTGTGGTCTTTAATAACAATGTCTGTGCAGTTAGCTTTGATTGTTCTGTCAGTGTGTATTGTGTAGTCACATAGAATTGTAACAGGTCCTATCTCCGTAACCGTGTCTGGGTGGTGTTCATACCATTTTCTTTCAGTTTCCTTCCCGTAGAAGTTGTAAATTTTCCAGTGCAGATATTGGCCCACTCTGTCATGCCGGGTTTTATATTCAGTGGGTGCCAATATCGTGCAACCTGGTACAAGATGATCAATTGTTTCTGGATATTTATCACATAATCTCTATTTTGGGCTAACACAATATTTTAGTATATGTGCTTGATAATTCCTAGTTATTATTATTATTATTATTATTATTATTATTATTATTATTATTATTATTATTATTACATTATATTATTATTATTATATTATTATTTGCGATTATTATTATATTATTCTTTATTAGCAATCTTCCCTGTGTGAACAGAAGGAATGGATGCTTGTAGAATATCCGTGTTGAATATCTTACTAATATTAGTTTATTAGTTTTTTTCCTTTATCTTTCTTTTTATTTATTTAGTATTTTATTCCTCGATTGAGTTTTAATGAGTGAGGAGGGTCAACCTGTCAATTCCCATAGTTTTCTTTTGTATTAAATGCCAGTTGTTTTTACTTTTATTCTACACCAAAAATAATATTTCAGTTAAAGTTTTCTCAGTCGATTTTTACAAAGATCATACTATGTCAATTTCTAGACCAAATTTTTCGTTGTCGGCTTCTATATGACAGATTTCAAAAATGAATTCTTGGACAGAAATCCGACACAGCCTATCTACGTGGCATGAATTTAAAACTTTCCCATATTAATTTTGTCTTGTCCCCAAATTCCAATGACATATATGATAGTGAATAAAAGTTCCTGGGTCGATTTGTACACATTGGATGTTATGAAAATCCCGAATCGACTTGTATACAGGCCTTACCATAATTATTTCTTGGCTGAATATCAATTGTTGGCCTGCACCCAAGATCGACTCATATACGAAATACAAACGTCTTAAGTGGATAATCGGATTTAAAATGGTGAAGTAATTCTAGTCGAGTGACTGGAACGGCACCATTTTGGGCGGAATGGCCCAGATGTGCAAATCTGTGTGAAACAGGCTCGCATTACTGGATATAAAATAAACGGAAAAACAACACTGCAGCCAAGAGGCGAGAAATACAGGCGGTAGGAGATGAGGCGATAACGGTTTTTGGACCACATCAATACGTCGGACTTGAGTCGTAGAGACGCCGGCTTTTTCTTTTCAAAGTAATAATTTAGGGACGGAGTTTGCGAGTTTAAGGCAAAGCGTTTGTGGATAGATAAGAAGAGATAGGTATAGAAAGAAAGAAAGAAAGAAAGAAAGAAAGAAAGAAAGAAAGAAAGACATATGTATATTCTTTGATAGATAATAAAGCAAAAGAAACGGGAGTAAAAACATAAAATTAATAGAGGAGGTCATCATAGATAGATCGATAGATAGATAGATAGATAGATAAATAGATAGATAGATTGGAATCAAATACAGATCATTGACATTACATTTGAATAGTTGAAGATTATAGCTCTCAGGGAAACTGGAATAGGGAAGAGAGTTCCACAGGCGAGAGGTGCGAGATATGGAGCTATTTGAGTAAAAGAGACGGCTACATTTAATAGTTTCGAGAGTGAAAGGGTGAGAGCGGGATGCCAGCCTCGTAGTGCGCTTGAATTCATGAAGTCTGGGAACCAGCGAATGCAGCTGCTCGGAGCAATTACCATGAAAGTACTTGTAAAAAAGACATAGAAAGGCGACGGTGGGTCTGTGAGAGAGCGACTGTAGACGAGATGCCAGAACAGGGTCAATTATATTGCATATCCGCCTCTGGATCTTATCAAGAATCCCGAGGCAAACAGAAGGGGCTCCAGACCATATATCGCAGCAATACTCCATGCAGAGGCGAATTGTTGCTTTGTAGATCTGAAGGATCGATTCCGGGGAGAAAAATTTCCTGGCGTGGCATTGATTCAATGTATTTGTTCCATCTCAGGTCAGTAAACAACGTGAGACCGAGCAGCCGTAGAGAGGCGCTTTCGGGAAGTTGATCGTCAGACATTCTAATGGAGGGCAGGGAAGGTTCTCTGTGGTGATTAATAGAGTTATGGATCGGAATCTGACAAAATGATATAATAAAGAAGAAACAGGAACTATTTCTCAATCTAACATGTTTCGCTTTTATTAAAGCTTCATCAAAGAATGAGATAGGAAGGGAAAAAAAGATATTCTGATATTGTTATTTTGTGTCTGTGTGTGTGTGCTGTTTGACTTTCATTGAATAATCATGTTTCAATTATATTTGACTTTTTAAACGTTAATGGGGTTCCGAATGAAAGGACGGAAGACACGTCTTTTCAAAGACCCAAGG
>OZ010588.1:101068511-101086011 GCA_963932145.1 Acanthosepion lycidas
AGAATAGTATTAGAGTATACGGAATAAATTCTAATAACCACAAAAATACAATTCTAAAAAGAGTGCTCAGTACAGAGTATAGCAAATCTAATTATTTTTTCTAAAATTATAACATAAATATGTTATAAAATCACTACAAAAATAGCCATTTTGTTTCAACACTTGATAAGCCACCAGAAGTGTTCAAACAAAATGGCTACTTTTGTAGTGATTTTATAATATATTTACGTTAAAATATATATATATATATATATATATATATATATATATATATATATATATATATATATATATATATATGTATGTATATATATATATATATATAATTTTAGGATATTAAAACAAAACATGTTAAAAATCGCTGTACAATTGTTTCAACGCATATACCTGGATACATATATATATATATATATATATATATATATATATATATATATATATATATAGAGAGAGAGAGAGAGAGAGAGAGAGACAGAGAGAGAGAGATACAAGTGTCTGAGAATACAACAGCTTATCAGCCAGATGTATTCTGGTTCACGTCCGTTTCTTTTATTCTACCAACTTCCATATTCTTGAAGATTTCAGCCGACCTTCATATATGCATCGCCATTAGAGTGAATAACATTTTTGAGAGATTTGTTTAATAATTATTTACATTTCTGTAGTAAAATAATTTCCACTAAATGGCTCTACATTAAAGAATGAAGAGGATTTGTTTAGGTAGGCAGATGTCTGGTATTAGGCCATGGTGTCCAGCCCATCGAAGTTAATGGCGAGTTTTGTTGTTTTCCAGGCTTTCCATCTTTACGCAGGGCGAAAGGAGAACTTCGTTTCTTGCCACCAGGCACTATCAGGAGTCTTGTATATGATATTTATTAAGATTTATATGTAGTCGGGCAATTTTGTGTGAGGTTATCTCCCCTAAGAAGTACCCCGTCAGCGTTAGTAAATGACTATATTCATTTGATCGATTTACGTCATCCAAAGTCATATAGCCGTGAAACTGTTATATCACCTCAATTTCAAAGCACTAGACAATTCATTAAAATCGGTGAATGATGTTCATTTCTGCAAATTCTAAACCCCACTTGAATTTTGAAAGGGGAACAGACAAAGGAAAAGGAAACCTTCATTTGCCATGAGTTGAATGTTGGATATAGCTTTATAAATTGAAAATACATGTCTTTATATGACATTGCTACTGAAACACTTTTAAACACTTACTTAATTGGTATATCATACTAAGAATACTAAAAGGCCTACCAGGATTTATTCCTGGTGACACAACATAAGGTGGGGGAGATGACACCAGTTTTATGACTATGGTAACTCCTACAAAATTGTATAAGAAAACTAGCTAGAGAGACAGTCCAAAAATCCGACCTGCAAATTCTTCTTCTATGTACCGCGTCCTGTCAGTAAGTTGGCGAACATAGCACTCCAGAACACCCTGTCCTTTGTAGCTCTTAATATATTTTGTCTGTCCGCCATCCATTCGTTTCTTTCCTCTGTCATGTGAGTATCAAATTTTGCAAGCCTTTTTGATGTGCCACGAATATTTCAACCGTCTCTTCGAGATGTTAAGCATAAGTGCCCTATTGTCTCTAGATCTTCGTCGTTGCTCACATATTAGGTCCATGTTATGCCCAGCATCCTTCTACAGAACAAAATTTCTGTTGCTTCAGGTCTATTCATCTTCATATGTTTTGTGATGTTAGACGGCTTCGCTTGTCACTTTTGCTACGTCAAGCGAAAGCTCGTTACCACTTCAAATATTCGAGACTTTGTAGACGCCGATTCTAGTAGTAACACCTTCCAATAATATCTGCACTAGTAATACTTGTTCAAGTAGTAATTGCCAAATAGTATAATGATCAGAACTAGAGAGAGTGAACGTATAGCAATAGTGAAGAGTGAACAATGATCCTATTGTCATCAAACTACTTCCTATTTATTCACTTATTTATGATCACGTGATCTACTTAATAATGGAAATCGCCCGTTTTACTGGGGATCTGGTTTCAAAGCACAGTCTCAACAATGACACTTACTCTTATACAACAATGTGTGAGGAGATTGTCCAGCATTCACTGCCATATAGACAGACCGATATTACTATTCAGTACTCTTGTCTTTGTTTCTAACATTTTTCTGTTTATTATTAATTTGCTCAGTTTAACTATCAAGAAAGGACTATCACAGCGGATGGAACATGTGACACAGAAATCCGAAGAATTATTGGAATAAAGAAAGCTAAAGAATGCATAAAGGGTTAAAAACTAAAACAAAAAATATCGTTTGAAACAAGAAAAGAACACTGAATGATTATGTAATATCAATCCTTTCTATACGGGAATGAATGTTGGTCGATTCCTTCACAGACAAAGATGAGACTTGAAGCATAGAGATGTGGTTCAAATGGGGATTAAATACTTATGGATTGAGCATATAAGCAATAAAGAAGTTTTAAGATAAATGCAATCGAAAGGGATACTTTTCATTAATCATTTCACCTCGAGAAATGCGATAATGCCACTAAGACACAAGAGTGAAACAGAATGAGAAAACTTTGAAAGGAACCGGAAACCCTAAACAAGAAACAAGGGAGAAGCTTCTACTGTTCAATAGAGAGGGAAAGCTTTTTATTTAGGATCAGAAAACACAGTCGAACGTCCTGGAACACATCAGGATGAAAGAGGGCTTTAGTATATTAAACCCACAGAAAATATTGAAGTAAAGTGGAGCGAAGGAAAATAGCTTGTAGCCTCTTGTGTAAGTCGATGGCAGAACGTCCATTGAATAGATAGTAAAAAGACATGCTTTGGTTTGAACTACGAAGGAAAGAAACTTGTGGAAGCGCATGATTGATTATGTCCTGAAGAGACACTGCAAATACTAGAATAAGTGTGTTCAACGTATGTGGCCTTGTGTCAGATAGAGGTAAGTATGGAAACATCTATCTTTCTTAATTTTCGTTTTGTTTTGATATGTTTTACGAGATGAATAAGCTTTCGCAAGATCTGTCAGATAAACACGTTTACGTCCTTCACATATCGTCTTTCGGACGAAAGGCGATAAATTTTAATGCTGTAATCACAATCAGAACCTAAAGCGGCTGTTATTCCATAGCAAATGACAGGAGACAAAAGCCGCGAAGATTTAGTTCGAAGAAGAAGATAGGAAAATTGGGAAAAGCTGTCAGGGATTGGGAGAGATCAGCTGGATGGCGGTAATCCGATCAACCGGACACACAAATAATACTGATCGATTGGTGCTTCTAGTTTGTTTATGATAAAATCTGGGCGACATGTGAGATCTAGAAAAGAAACAGATCAAATCTTGATTCCGCCATATTTGAAGATGAGTTGTCTCCCTTGTACGTCACAAAGAACTGTTGCAACTGCTAGATAATCGTGGCATATTTAAGAAGCCTATTGCAATAATCCAGAGCCTATATTATGAGAAAAACATCTGCATACACATGAACAATGAATTGAATACATACACAAAAATAGAAAGGAGTGTACGACAAGGGTTTGTCTTCTCACCGGATTTATTCAACCGACACAGTGAGGCGTTTCTGAGAAAACTAGATGTCCCACTGGGATTCATTATTAGTGGTCACAATTTTAGCAACATAAGCAGATGACACCGTGCTGATAGCAAATAGTCATATAGGAAGAAAATGAGTAACTACGGACACCAAGGTTCGAGCGTGACACTCTGGACTTATGAATATATGTTTTCCGCTAGGTGTATAAATAGCGGTGTCAGGCTGCTGACTGCACTGATTACTGAGTGGAACTGTCTAGTCGAATTAGTGTGGATTATTGTGCATCAATGATTTGGGGGTTTGATTAGGATTTACCGGACGTTAAGTTGAGCTACGCTACTAACAAGATATTCACTGAAATGGTTAATAAACTTTGGTTGACTTTTACTTCGTTGTTCTTCTCATCTATTCATTTACTGATGTAATTAAATACTGTTTTATTTTAACATTGAAGTCTTAAGTGATACTTAATTATTAACGGCCACCGTACGTCACAAAATAAACACAGAAAGGAAACTAAAAGAACTCCTAGAAAACGTGGTGAATGAAAGCGAGAAGAAAGGACTAATCATTAATTGTAAAAATACATAATATATAGTTGTTAGTAAAAGGAACAGCCCAACCAAAGTGGAAATACCAAAGTGAAAATACGAAAGATTTCCAAGATTGTCTGACACAAAAGGTTTATTCCAAATAACGTGCATATATTATTGAAAAATGTCCTTCTTTTCCATATTAAGACATATACATTGACATGGATTATTATTATAGAGAATTTTTACAAATTTAATAGCAACTGAAATGTTGATGGATTTTTAAACTTGAATAAATGTACAGTGATGAGTTTTAATTTACAACTTAAATATTATTAAATGAATAAATTGAAGAATACTTCAATAAAAAAAACTTGTATAGAATGCAAAGTTATTAAAATTCAATAAACAAAATTTTGTAAATAAAAAAGAAAATAAAAGTAAAAGAATACCCACTCGTTTCTGAAATCATCAACCCCTGCCACCCGGTGGAGAATTTTCCCTGGATGAGAACCGCTGTTGAAGATGATGGAACCTATGTCATATGACATTTCACCGAATATAAAATCTAAACACTCTTGAATGAGAGGGTCAACCATTCATACAGAATAAAGAAATGTTGAACTATATTCATCATTTAAGATATAGTCAAGAATCGAAAGTAATGTGGCAATTAATCAGACGCTTCGTTTTAAAACCAAATGGCAGCCAACTGAATCAGTTCTGTTGACAAGAAAATTCGATTGTCCAAACTTTGGTGAAAACTTTCAGAAAAAGTTCAAAATGCACCTTACTTAAGTGAGTCGTCTTCACTCTTTGCTACATACTTTCTTCGAAAGGGTAGAATTACTTTCATCTTCGTTCTTTCGATTTTTCTTTCGCAGTTCGAAAATGCGGCAGTGATCTTTGAACTTTCGAATTCTGGTTCATAGCATTTATGGCCCTGTTCGATTTATATAATTCATGAATGTTGGTGGAGGATGTAGTGAGTCGGTTTGACAAATAGGTTTGGCCCAAAGTGAGTGAATTCTTTGCTTACCAATGATACCCAGTATAATGCGTTGATGGCAGGAAACAATGTGAAGTCAAAGAAATAGACAAGAAATAGATGAATGAATGATGATGTCTCGATGGAAGAGGATCACGTGAAATAAGAAGATATTTCAAGAAGGAAAAAAAGAGGAAATAGACAAAAAAGGTATGAAAATGCAGTCTGAATTTGAAAAAAAATTTATAAGCTCGGTATGTGACGGGAGAAAAAAAGAAAGAAAGAAAGAAAGAAAGAAAGAAAGAAAGCAATATAATAATGCAAAGAAAGAAAAAAGAAAGAAAGAAGGCAAAGAAAGCAAGAAGGAAAAGAAGGAAATAATGTAAAGAAACAAACAAAAAGAAAGAAATAATGGAAAGAAAGATAGTAAGAAAAAAATAATGAGAAGAAAAGAAGAAAGAAAAAATGCACAGAAAGAAAGAATAATAGAAAGAAAGAAAAAAGAAAGAATAAAGAAAGAAAAAAATAAAAAAGAAAGAAAGAATGGAAAGAAAGAAAGAAATTTAGAAAGCAAGAATTAAAGAAAGAAAGAAAATCGAAATATTGCAAAGAAAAAAAATTAAAAAAAGAAATAATTCTAAGGAAGAAAAACGAAAACAACGAAAGAAAGAATGCAAAGAAAGAAATGATGCAAAAAATAAAGAAAGAACGAAATAATACAAAGAATGCAAAGAAAGAAAGAAAGAAAGAAAGAAAGAAAGAAAGAAAGAAAGAAAGAAAGAAAAAGAAAGAAAAAACGTAGAAAGGAAAACAAAATGATTAAAGAAACGAATAAAAAATCGAAAAAAAAAAAAGAAATAAATGTTTAAAAAGAGAAAACGAAAGAAATTAAAAACTAGAAAAATCAAACGGTTTCTAAGACGGGCGCTAAATGAATTATCGGACGAATAAATAAAACTGAAAAGAAGAAAACAAACTTCGTGAATGGATCAGAAGCCTAATCATAATCTGCCAACGAAAGACTGAAAGGAAAGAAAGAAGAGATCGATGAAAAAAGAACGAATTACCGGTAATCGGCAAATTTTCCAGCCAAGAAGAATCTACAGAAAATTATTTCCACTTGAGATAAACAGATTTATGCTTCGTTCCGTCTTTTTTTCGATTTTGTGGTCAATTTCGCCTATTTAGACTTCCCGGCTGTTCGACTGACCCAACTCGATTCATTGCAAATTATGAACAATTAGAAAATGGAAACGAACCATTCAGAGTAAGACACACACAGTTACTTCCATTAAATGTTCTTTCTTTTCATTCGTCATCTTCATCATCATCATCATCATTATTATTATTATTATTATTATTATTATTATTATTATTATTATTATTAATAATAATAATAATAATAATAATAATAATAATAAATTGAAGTAGATAGGTTCCCCTATCGTCTCTTCCCCAGTGTTTTAACTTGTTTCCCGTTTAGTATTGGGTTTTCGGTTCCGTGTAATGTTTTTGCTTTCCCTTTCACTATAAGGAGTCCCTTGCGTCTTAGAGTCTTTATCGCCTTGCTTGGGGTGAACTGATTAAAAAGAAAATTTTTATTTACCAAAACAGCAGCAAGCTCATAAAGTAACACTGGCGTACATCTTTTTTTGCATGTGCTGCGTCCATTCAGAACATAGGAGATCATGACTCTGAACAACTTCCTCTCTCGTGTGGCTCTTAACAGACCTCAGCAGATCATGTTCCTTGTATAATTCGTTGGATATCTACCTGATATTCTCAGTGTTGTTTTCTTTATTGTATGAATGCCTATAGAAGTTGAAACGTTTGTTAAAATTCGATTGTGTTATCAACTCCTCTTAATTACCCCGCCCCTTCAGGATATAGTCGACAATGACTCTCCACAACATTCTATCATGTATGGTTCATTTGCTTAAATCCTCGCACCCCCTTTGTTCCGCCATTCAATCAAGTTCGTCAGATAATTGGCTCGTTGTTTTCCCCTATATCTCTTGCTCTCAATATGACCCGTGAGGGTTAAATTTTCCAAGCCCTCCTTCCTCATTATGTCAGTTTTATAAGGTTATAAAAGGCATCACAGCCAATATAATTACTGAGTTAGCACGCCAAGAAATAAGGCTGCTTTACACGTATAGCAATTCCAATGTTCCCATTAAAGCACCAAGTTTTACAAGAGTATGCAAGACACACGCTCGGTGGGGTTGAGAAGAAGTGGATTCATACCTTGCCAAGTATCAGTCAGTCAGTTATATGCCATGCATGATACACGCTTAGGCGTTCATGTATCTTTCGATACATGACTGACGAGGCAGATTTTTTTCCCGCAGTAGGTTGGCATTTCTTTCTGCGGTAGACCACTTGCCATCCAACACTAAAGAACCCGGTTTGTCCTGCTATTTTATCCATAGCTAGCGGGCAGAAGAAGAGGACTCATAATTTTCCCCAGGGTATTAGCATGTAAGTGAATGTAATGGATTCGACTGGAATTCCAACTCGTTATCCATTACTCCTCCGTGCTTCTTATTTAAATATACAAATTCCAATGTACCCGTCATGACAACCAGACTTAAAAGGATATAATCAAACACATGAATTATTGTCAATATCATTATTAAGGGAGAAAGCAGTACGTACGTACAGGGGGTGATGTGCAAATGTAGGAAAAGCCCAATGTGCCAATCATGATAAGGCTATATCAGTCAAATGACATCATATGCAAATATTCGCAATATCGTAACAGGTTTTAATAAAAGCATGCTATATCTTTGCAGAGGGGTCCCATTTGGATAGCTATCAGGTCGGGTTATCTTGTGGTTTCCAACGTGGGATGTACGCCTCATGAGGGGTGGGGGGTGATTTTTTTGTCATGCAATTGGAAAATGACTTATTAGCAGTGATTTTTATACTGAGTCTGTGAGTGTGAGTGTGTGTGTGTGTGTGTGTGTGCGTGCGAGCTAATACATACAGTGCATATGCAGTATGAAAATATTTGTGTGTATGTATGTACATGTGTAATTACGTATCTAATGTATACACACACACACACACACACACACACATATATATATATATATATATACATAAGCATGTGTGTGAGTATGTGTGTGTGCGAGTTAATACATACAGTGCATATGCAGTATGCACACATGAAAATATTTGTGTGTATGTATGTGCATGTGTAATTAAGTATCTACTATATATATATATATATATATATATATATATATATATATATGTGTGTGTGTGTGTGTGTGTGTGTGTGGGTATCTGTGCGTGTGTGTGCGTGTGTAGGATATAGCTGTATGCATATATATGAATATATATATATATAGTTCTAATAGAAGGACGGATTTTTTTTATTATTATTACCGTTTAATCTTACTTACTCTTTAAATAATTTCTAATTAGAATTGCAAGATTGGAAATTTTACTCATCTGGAGATAATCTCAATTTAAATTGATCACTTAGATTTAAATTAAAATATCTTTCTCCTTATCCATTAGCCATAATGCTAAAAATATTAAAATTAAAAATATTTTTTGAAATTTAATTCACCACCTAATGTTAACTGTAAAATTTAAGTAAAAAATTTAATATGCATAAATATGGATGCATGTGGAGATATGTACATGTGTATGTAAGTATGTGTATATGTCTATGCATATATACCGATTTATATCAAGACATGTGTATGTGGTTATATGTGCACATGTACATGAATGTATGTATGTGTTTTTACGTAAATATGTATGTGGCGTATGTATGAAAACAGTAATTTTTTTTTACTATTACCTTCAAATCTTACTCTATCTTGATTTGAAACCTAAACTTTAATTAAGAAATATTACCCTTCTAAAAATAGCTACAAATTAATGAATTAACTTCTAACTGATAAACAGTCATTCACAATATTAAAATATTACTATTAGTCTTTTTTTTTTTTATTATTGTTGTTTATTAATATATTATTTGACTTATTTTAAATCCGTAATTTATTTTTGGAGAGGTTGAATATTTAAATTGCTAACAAGCATTAAATTTATTTTCTTTGTGGAGTTTTTAAACATCTAAATTACTATGAAACGTTAAAATATGTTTTTATCTAAACTGGTAAAGCTATACCATCCCTCTTCTTCCTCCAAAAACCCTACGTACATCTCTTATCTCTTTACTACCCACCTTTTATCTTTTTCTCTTTTTCCTTTTCCCATATCATTTCTGTTGAGTTGACCAATTAAAGAGGTCAATGTCTGATTCTTATCCTCTCCTTCCTCAATATTAAGTATTATAATAAAAAGAAACATACATTTTAAAACCTTCTCTTCCCTCCCTAAACTCCACAATGTCTCTAATACCATTCCTCACCACCATCTATGTCAACTTATATAAGCTTAATACTGCCCGTCGAAAGTGTAAATTTTAAATTCATTTTTCGTTTTACCTTTTGAGAGTGATGTCTGAAGATCCAGAGAAAAATAAAATTCTCTGGTGAAATAAATTATTACGATGGAGCCTTAAAGTTTTCTGTTTTTCTTTAAATTAATATATATGAAACAGACTGTCGCCTCTAAGTGTTGACTTCTATATTTACCTTTACATTTACACACGCTCTATTTCTGATATTGAGCAATTTATCCCATAAATATAGCACATCTTAAGACTTTCTTTCTTCATATATATATATATATATATATATATATATATATATATATATATATATATATGTATATATGAAGAACATATATATATATAAGATGAACAGCGGGGGCACCCGACCATATATGGCGACAGTATTCAATAACAGAATTTTCTTACCAACTGGAGGAATGTAGAGAACCAGTTGCCAAAAACATTCTGTGTTTTGTTATTATTAGTTACGTTCTTTAATTAAATTCATTTCGATTTTTGCTTTGAGAAAGTCCACATTGGACGAAATGCGTCAGCAATAACAACTGTTTATTATTATATTTATAAATATTGTCTTTTCTACAGGTTAACTCTGAGAAATTTTCATATATATATATATATATATATATATATATATATATATATGTGTGTGTGTGTGTGTGTATATATATATATATATATATATATATATATATCGATACAAATATAGGTTAAGGCATGCTATATTTATGGGATGAAGAGCTAAATATCAGTGATAGAGCGTATGAAATATAAAAGTCAACATTGAAGTCAACATTCAGAGGCAACAGACTTTTTCATGCTAGATGAGTGAAATATGGATGATAACTCTTTGCCCATAGTTGAGGCCTTAACAGGTGCTACCACCCGGGTTAGAGTGGACCTGTGTACAACAGCAATTAAGGCTTGGTTCCACGCTCCTCAAAACCTCCCCATCAGAGGCCTTCCAGGTGGATGTAGTTTATCGCCATACCCAGGATGAACAAAAACAGATAATGTGTGTAGCTTCAGAAGTGGACTTCTCTGAAGGAGATTAAATGCCGAATCGATATACGTTGAAGTTTTCTTTATTTTTTTTATAGCACTCGTCCTGATACTCTTTGATCAGACCTCGTAAATTTATATTATTTACATTGTTCGAACTGTTATCCTCATATTCATTGCCATATTCACAGCGTTTTGGACGTTGTACGCTCCGGCCTTCTTCAGGTGAGTGAAATTTCGAACTGAACCCTTTATATCGTCCACAAGGGTAGATTGTTCTAGTTCCACGTGACATGCCTCTTCTGGATGTCTCAGTTATTTCCTTTTAAATCAACTCTCCAAGTTCTTGCTTCATCACTGCTGTAGCCTGGTATTGAACTCACAACTATTTGGGTTTAGTTACTGGATTGTAAGGTACTTTTTCTTTTTTTTAAATAATCAAAACGAGCCAAAAATGGAAATTATTTATGACTCATCCTAATCGTACAACAGTCGTAAAGTAAACGTTTCTGGATGATTCTCCGAACGCAGTACTTTGGAGACAAAGATGAATAAGTGAAAGGAATATGGCTCGAAGCAAAGAGAGAGAGAAAAGTGACATATTCGTTTATCCGTCGAAATTTATAGCTTGGCAGATGACAAGCGCGAAGCACGGCTGTCAGGGGCGTTCCAAAAAAGAGACGACAAAGTTGAAGTAGTGATCTGTACGCAGGCACCTTGTGATGTTGACGCCGGAAATTTTCAGGTGCCATTCCTCAAAGTACGAGATCAGGACAGAACAAAAACACCAAAGGCAAGTGAAATCTTGATTAAGCAATAGAGATTTCACGGCGAATGGCTACAAGACTTACGATTGCATGCATTCTGGCCGACTTAATATCAATAAAGATGACTAGAGTATATTCACCGTATATATTTAGAGTGTGTATATCAAAATGAATATACTTCTAGCTTTCTAAGTATGTGTGGACATGAACATAATATTACTTTTGATAGTGTATGAAAAGTGATATTTTTGATAAAATATATATTGTTCTACATAGCTACTGAATAATTAAAAGAAAAAACTTGTAGTTCCAACGAATAATTTATTTCATGGAAATATTTCGACTAGCTGTTGCTTGCCTTGGTCACTTATTTAATTTGAGTAAAACGATGCAAAGTAACTAGAATCGCTTAAGAATTCAAATCAATGAAAAAACCGAGTTGATGACGTTTACAAAGAGCATACGCTTTTTTAGTGAGGTCCATGCCTTATTCGTATCAAAGTTAGGAGGCTTGCCTCCTCGCTAACGTCATAGGAAACAAGGGATAAACCTCTACTCCTGTTCAAAATACCGAAGAGAAGTGTGAACCTGTCGATAGACGAAAATATCTACTCGTATGTATGTGAATGTATGTAAGCTTATTTCTCCCTTTTTCAATATATATATATATATATATATATATATATATATATATATATATATGTGTGTGTGTGTGTGTGTCTGTGTGTCTGTGTGTTTGTGTATGACGAAAAATCATATATACATATTAATACGTACAAATACATATATATATATATATATATATACATATATATATATATATATATATATATATATATATATATATATATATATATATATATTATGTTTATACATTCTTTTTATCGATACAAATATTTAAATAAATGCTGTGTTATATAATAAATAGTATTAATAATATTTACCGGCCTGAATGTCCGAGAAATTTTCATAGAAAATATTTGTTCCAAACAGGAATCGAACTTGTATCCTATACGGAAACGTTATTTAGCCTGACGTTCCTTAACCGATCGAGCCACGGAGGATCGTTCGATTTGAAAGGTCGATTTTACTGACTTTAAACTTCAATCTTCCATGAATCTCTCACATACATTCATATCTGCTCAAAGCATATTTCAAATGTAAACAAATGACGTCATTCATTATGAAATTACGAAATGCTCTTACTTTACAAACGTCATCAACTCTTTTTTTTGCTTTTTCCTGGATTTGAGTTCTTAAGCGTTTCAAGTTTCTTTGCACTGTTTTACTCAAATTAAATGAATGGCCAAGACTGGCAATAATGAGTTGAAATAGTTCCATGTAATAAATGATTCGTTGGAACTACAAGTTTTTTTTTTCTCTTTATTATACAACTACCAACGGAGACAAGTTTCGTAACTTTGCTATTGAATAATTTATTGCCAGAAATACCGTTCGCTTTAATATACCTCGAATTATGTGATAATAGCTGCTACCATGGATATCTGAGTATATTACTTGCATTATTTACATTATTAGAGCTGTTATCCACATCATCATTTTTATATTCACAACATTTCGGCCGTTGTACTCTCCGGCTTTCTTCAGGTGACGGGAATTTCGAATCGAAGCCTTTATTTCGTTCAAAGGTTTGGTACGAAATTTCAATCACCTGGAGAAGGCCGGAGCGTACAACGACCGAAAAGTTTGGAATATGGCAATGAAGATGAGGGTAACAGTCCGAATAATGTTAATGATGCAAGTAATCATAGTACCTCATCTCAGAGATACAGACAGATCTTCGTCACACACACACACACACACATATATATATATATATATATATATATATATATATATATATATATATATATATATATATATATATAATTAAAACTAAAATAGAATGACTGGCTAAGAAATTTATTCTTTAAAGGGTTGGACAAGTTTGTACATCGGGTGATGCGGTGTATGAACAGACTTGAAAGTATTACCGCAACTTGATCGTTAGAGCCTGTTATTTTAGACCGCAATAGTGATCATAAATTCAAATTACTCTAATAAAGATAACCCTGATAATAATAAAAATAATATCCAACATAAATAAATAATTTAAAATAAAGTAAAATAAAAAGATAAGTAAATCAATATATACATAAAAATAGAGAACAAATTTAAACCTAGAAGGATAAACATAATACATATACACGTATTAATAAATATTAAAGGTGATGTATACATCGACAAGATAATCATACACCTAATCACATATAAAAAACACAAAAATGCGTGATAAGCTATATCATCACACACACACGCACACACACACACACACATATATATGTGTGTGTGTGTGTGTGTGTGTATGTATGTGTGAATACATATACAGACATATATGTTAGTGTCCTTATAAAAAAAGATCAGCACTTCAAGTATATATCCCCCCAAAGTCAAAGATTTTAGGGAGTTGTAAACTCGTTCTTCTGTCTACACTTGAAAATAATTTCGTTTCTTTCATTCACTAATTTGTCAGCACCTCTGTATTTGATTATTGCAAACTTTTCTTGTATGCACAGACAGAATATATCCCGGAAGTTGTTGGGAGTTTGAGAACGACAGATGATGTCTCATTTATGGGGTGAAACCTCTTTCTTTAATCCTCCAACAATGCTTAGATAAAGCAGTTTTGTGTCTTAAGTAAGCACTGAAGAAGGGATGCTGGTGACCGTAGAGTCTCTGTTTCGAATTCCCAGCGGATACCCTATGTATATTTTTTATCATTACTATTTTGTTTCGGAAAAATGGTATCTTGGCATACCATATTTTCCGAATTGTAGATGCATGTTTTTGGTGCAGCAATGCCTTATTTTCATAGTTTTTCTATAGAAAAAAGGTTTTTGTAGAGGGTTATTGTGATTAAAGTTTTTTGCTGATTAAGTTTAAAAAAGTGACTTTCAAGATTTAGATTGAACAGTTTACAGAAAGGAGCGTTGAATCATATTGGCTTTTTTTTTCTCTTTATCTGTTATTAGTGCTATTCTTTTTCCCGGTAGACCAATTTTGTTTGAAATTATTCTTGCTGAGGGCTTCGTTGTTAATTCTTTGTTCTCATTAAATATTTTTTGTTAGACGGTAATCTTTTTAATCCAGTGTTTACAGTGTTAAGGATTTGTTTAATTATAGCTTAAATGTGTTGTTAGAAAGACTGGAAGTAACATCGGAGAAATTGACTATTTTAAGTTTGGATGAGATTTCAATTTTAAAACCTAGGAATTAGAAAGCTCTCAGAATATTCTTCGGTATTCTAGAAGATAGAGAACGCTTACTATCTGAGATGTAAATTAGTTCATCTCTGTAAAAAGCCTACTAGTTTAGGATGAATAATACTACTAAGCATGTCTAATATATATACACACACATATATATATATATATATATATATATATATATATATGCATGTACATATATATATATATATATATATATATATAAACATAAAACATTAGGCTGCAAATAATTCATCTACAAAGAAATAATCACACATAGAATCAATCAGCAATATTATAATAGCATTAATATTGCTGATTTATTCTATGTGTGATTATTACTTTGTATATATATATATATATATATATATATATATATATATACATATATATATATACATCCATACACACACACACACGCATACATATATGCATGTATGTATGAATGTACCAATTAAATCAGTAATTTGAGCAGAGTCATATGCTCCCATAGGAACGTCAAATTTATCATTTATCATTAAAACTTTTAATATATATATATATATATATATATATATATATATATATATATATATATAAGTTGTTTGTTTGTATAACAATTGAGGACAGTGTGCAAAAAGTCCCATTCACGTCCACACGTAAAAAGCTAGCGCGCTGACAAACTATAAAAAAAACTCCTTCTTTCCCTGTTTCTTTGCCAAATTTGGTGAGGAAGGGTGCGATGATCTACAAAGAGAACCGCTCTTAGAGCGACTCAGTTCACAGTAAGGAAATTGTACCGTTTCGCGAGACTCAGAATTTTAACATTTAAAAAACATAGATAGATAGATAGATAGATAGATAGATAGATAGATAGATAGATGTTAATATAATGATACATATATATATTTATATATATATATAGAGAGAGAGAGAGACAGAGAGAGCGAGAGAGAGAATCTATCTGATACACACACACACACATACACACACACACACACACACACACATATATATATATATATATATATATATATATATATATATATATATATATAGGCACTTAGATGAAAGCAGGAACATAATTGATCCATATATGTCTATTGATGTGTGACTTCTTGCCCTCCAACTGATTGCTGATCAACTTCCATGATGTCTCAGACAGACTTGTTGCGTGTTGCACCTTTGATGATGGGACCAACCGCAATAGCATCTGCCAATTGATGATTCTTTTAAAACATTTCCCCATTTCAGTAAACTTCTTTTTTCTCTTAAAACAGAGCAATCAGTGGGAGGGAACTGTATACTAACTTCTTTGTTCGTTTCCCTTCATGTTTCTAAGAGAATTTGGTTAAATCAATACGAATAGCAAGATATAGGTACAAGCTTCTTGAAGCTATCGTCTTGAAACACATGTCTGAACGCAATTGTAGGTAAGAAGATATTTTGTGCGCTATATTCCTCAATGTAGCACAGTCTTTCCTAATTGTTGTGTTCCAGCCGACTTCAGCGTTCATAGCCCTCCTTCCGGTTTGTCTTTTTGCAATCTCTCCTAATCACTGTTTCGACTGCCAATTACACAAGCTCTATCCACCTTGACTTCAATATGTCTTGGGGATGTCAAATCCTCTAAGACTTCTTTCCTCGTTTCATCACTTTGTACGATAGAAATTCCAACTGTCTACTTCCCATTCTTAGTAAACCTGTACTTTAACAGTGCCCCTAAAACTTCAACATTACCGACAAGTTCAGTCCAAGGTATTCTCAGCATCCTTCTGTAGGACCAGATTTCTTTTGCCTCGTCTCTTTCTCATCAGTGAGCTGAGTGTACAGCTTTCACTGACCTTATATTTTTTTAATTTCACGCAGGTGCGCTGTTTGTTTTTGATTTCACAGTATAGTAGGGTCAATTAGGGACGGTCTCTAAGAAAAAGAACACCATGATCAATTTCTTTCGCCAGAAATTTGGAAAAGACATGCTGTACTGCTTGACATTTGCACCGGAAGCTCCAATACGAACATTTCAGAGTACTTGGGTGTCAAATCTGAGGACAGTGCAAAGAATTCTGGTAAAACTAGATAAAACATCCTGTCAACACCACGATGTTTGAAGTGATCACTAGTGATGGCGACGTTATTCCTCCATTCATCTTCCCACAGGGTCTCACTCACTCATCACGGTTCCTGTATTAAGTGCTTTGATAAGGTAGTGTTGTTCTTGGTTAAGAGAGTGACTGCTGGAAGAAACTATGTGTGGAAACAGGTTACTGTATCATACCACACAAGGAGGAGTACCCAGTCATCGCTATCAGACAATTTCTGTGACAACATCAACTTTTGCATCTGGGCACCTAACCCATGTGCGGGGCGCAGTTGAGCGAAAGGCCCAGAAAACTCCTTGTAACGCAAAAGATGTACTAAGGGAAACGATTATGGCAGCATTCAGCATCTTAATCAAGGAGACCGTCCAGAAGAGTTGCAGGAGATCCTGAAGTCTCCTAAAGGACGTGGTTGGACCCAATGGCGATTTTGTTGATATTTTTTGTAATATATCCGTTAAAATGAGATGTCAGTGTCGTTTTCATTTTCGTGTCATTTAGACGACAATTTATCCATTACACCCTATATGCGGGTGGGTGTGGGGGTAGAAAGAGATAAAGAAAGAGAGACATATGTTTTCATCTAGTTTATATAAATATGATAACAGGTAGGAAATCAATAACATAGTAAGCAGTTTATCTGCGAAACTGAAATAAATAACTACACACACACACTCACACACACACACACACATATATATATATATATATATATATATATATATATATATATATATATATTAGATTGGTGCAAAAATAATGACGTAATAATGTCGTTTTTTCACGTATTTTTAACCTCAAAAAATGACGTGATAATGTCGTTTTTTTTTATCCAACCTAATATATAGATATTATATATATATATATATATATATATATAT
>OZ010588.1:101093511-101128511 GCA_963932145.1 Acanthosepion lycidas
ACAATAAATGTTTAACCAATAACATAATCTAAAAGCCATTGTAAATAGTAACATTAACACAGACGAAAAAAATTACTAAAGAAAGATACACAAAATAAGACATTTGAAAAAAAAAATACGCAAACAATACAAGCTTATCAAAATACATATGGAGCCAAAAAGGAAAAAAATATTACCATCGAAATCAAACGGAAAATTATAAAAAGAGCAGCCCCATACAGTAGTAACAGCAAAATTATTAATTCTGCTTAGCAATAATTAGTTTTAAAAACAAAAACAAACTCCTAAACAAGAAAACTGAAATGTGTAAATGTAGGCATATAAATAAATATTTACTTTGCCATCTAATCACTAACGAAAAACAAACACTTGAATATAAATAAAATAAATATAATATAACCTTTATTAAAATAAATATAATGTAAAATTTATTAATAAACAAATAAATGAACAAATAATAAAGTACACACTTTTACACGTGTGTGTACATGTTCATGTGGACATGTATACAGCGAACACGAAAAAATGAATAAACGTATCCCGGCCATAATTTATAACACCAAGGCAAAAACAAATAAACTACTAACCATTAAATAAAAATAAAAATGAAACATTAAATAAACGATGTAGGATAAGACATGACAGAAGGATAAACTTGATTTACTTACTTAGATATTATTTAACCATTACGTGTACGCGTCTGTGTGTACATACATACGCATACGTTTATGTATAATTATTTGTGTGCGTGCATACGCGTGCATAGATGTGTAGGTATGCGTATACATAAGCATATCATTACAAACACATGCACATAAATTCAAACAAAATCAATGTTTCATTAAAAATCTAACTTCCTACAATATTTACGATAGAAAAAAACATAATAGCCCAGTGAATATAAAAAATATGTATATGTGTAAATGTGTGCGTGCATATATATGTGTGTGTGTGTGTGTGGTGTGTGTGTGCGTGTGTGACCATGTGTATGTATAAGTATTTACCATTTAAGCATTAATATAATTATTATCATATATATATATATATATATATATATATATATATATATATATATATATATATATATATATATGTAAAATGCCAATTGGAAAAAAGATCTTAGATTTTCCCGACGCGTTTCGTCTTCCGACTTTTTCAAGGCAAAAATGAAATCGAAATGTTCTTGTTGTTATAGTTACATTAAAAAATCCAAATTTAAAAAGAATTGATCTGGGAATTTATCTATATATATATATATATATATATATATATATATATATATATATATATATATATATATATATAGTAATTCAAAAGCAGGCCTGCAATGACTGGCCACTACTATTATGCATGTGTTTGCACAGAGTCATCAGGTAGGCAGTGACTTGTAATAAGATGAATACCCAATATGCCTCCGAGCGGGACAAGCAAATCAAATCCGCACGGTGACGGGCGAGGGTAAATCCTCCAGCCATGGTTTAAAAAGGCAATAATACGCTATATACACGGTGGTTTATAGGGTATTCATCTTATTACAAGACAGGTTACGATACGACGCAAACGTCATCCCAACTGTACCAACGGACCTCGGTGACGAAGAGGTAATGAATTAGACTCGATATAGCGCTGTTCGATCACAAATTACGTGGTGGAAGTCATCCAAGTTTCCCTTACCCATAGGACTGTGCCCCCAGGAGTCACAACTACTATCCCCAAACCAACTGGACCATTATAAACTGGTTTAAACAAGGATATACAAATGATAGAAATTATTAGGAGGATTTGAGATAATTATCCTTACTTGAATCAGTACAGTTGGTACGTTTATATCGTATTGTAAAGGTCTGGGTTTCAATTCTCGGTAGTGGATGCACACTGCTGATGAGCCCCAAATATAGGACGAAACGGCTGTCCAGTGATTTCTGCATTCTGTTGGGGTCTCTTCTAGACGCGATGAGTTCCTTAATTATGATATATATATATATATATATATATATATATATATATATATATATATATAATATTTCTCTAAAAATATCATCTGGCTTTAAATAACCTTTCAAAGGGTTGACAAGCCGTAACAAATCAATCACCCAAATATAAAGACATCTTGACATCACTTTATATTGTTCATATGATTGGCATTTAAATAAAACAATATAGGAATCAAACTCTTCTCCCCAGGTATGGGTTATTCAGTAAGACTTGTATCAGTGAAACATTATTATCTAAAAAAAATTTTTACAATCTAAACATTCTTTCAGAAGGTTGACAAATCTTTAAAAATCAATGATTCATTTGTAGAGGCACCTAGATCCTTATGTTACTTTATACTGTACAGTTGATTGGGTATTGATATCGACATAGTGTAGGAAACCACGGCTTCTCATTCAAGCACTGGGTTAAGTTATAAGATTATATCAATGAAAAATTATTATCCATAAAATAACTTCTTAATCTCTACAAAATTTTTCTGGCTTTAAATTAGCTTTGAAAATGGAGTCAATCCGTAAAAGGCAAATTCCTCAAACTTGGGGTGTCCATTAGATAGATTGGGTTTTCATATTCGTTCTCATTTTGAATAGACTTCAATTTTTTTTCATCATGTAACCAAAAGATACCAATTTTTATAGTCATTTAAAAAATTGAATTTTCTTGCAATCTTGCGAGCAAAAATAAAATTGTCAGCTGGGGGGCATGCTGCCTGTGGGTAGTTACTTGCCAACACCTGATGGGCACCTCGAGGCGGTGTAATGTTTAGTAAGCTTGTCTCGCTAGAACAATTACAAATGAGAAGTGAGTTCAATCCTCACTGGGTGCCTCTTACTTTCGGTCTTGTGCCACATCCAAGCAACGCTTGGAAAATCACAATTTGGGCACCTCGGCGTGGTGTAATGGTTAACAAGCTTGTCTCGCTAGAACAATTACGAATGAGTAGTGAGTTCGATGCTCACTGGATGCCCCATATTTTCGGCCTTGTGCCACATCTAAGCTACGCTTGGAAAATAAAATCTGTACTTGCCAACACCTGTTCTAACCACTCGAATACATGTGTATTATCTGCTTAATTCATTGTGAGGCTGCTGTATAGGTTAATCTGGTTGAAAATAAATGTTCTTCATTGGATGCCCAATATTCCTGGCCTTGTGCCAAAACTCAGGCGGGATATATAAATAACAACTTGTGTTTGAATTCTACGAAGTAAAGGACGAAACTCATCGAATTTTTCATTGCTTTGTTTTTTGGGTTTTTTTTTTTTTGTTTTTTGTTTTTTTGTTTTTTTGTTCACATGAACTGATTCTCTCGCGCAGAAATGGTTTCTTTCATTTTTCTGCAGCCGTAAGCCAATATGATTGATTCAAACCTATGTCCAGTTACATATTTTATTGGATTCTTCGTTTCTTTTGCCGAGAAGTCAACCGCCCTTCACCCACCCAGCCCGGCCACCCATTGCAGCCATCTGCTTTCCATCACTGTCGCGAGTGATTTCTACAATTTCTGCTTTCATGAATCTGTCTATTTCTGGGTACTGCAGTTGTCATTGGGAATTCACGACCGTCCGTATCCTTTTCTAACAATACAGATTTGTTTAGTTACCGAAATTGACCCAGCTTAGGGTACAAATCTAAATCAGGGGCATTGCGTTTAAGATCTTGTTGCGTCAATCCACCAGATGTTCTCGGCAGGCAATATTTTACAAGAATATCCACAAAAATAATTTACATTATTTAGACTTAAACTAATATCCTTATCATTGCTGACCTGTTTTATGTGCCTATCGATCCGGGTAATATCCAGGGTGTCCCGGGGGTCAATTAGATTTAGGCATGTCCTCATTTTTTTTTTTTTAATATCACAACGTATCGAGTGTTGAGCCTTCCGAGTAAGTATGCAAACAAACCTCTCATCAATGGACTAATAGTGGGGGGGGGTCCGTTAAAGCCGATTGTCCGTAGATAGGAAGGGATTATTTTTGAGTTATAAAACCACTGAAGTATCTGCCAGTAGTTATGATCACGATGTAAGTACTATAAGCATGTATATATGGCATAAATAAATACATACTTAATATTATAAATTAACTGATTTAAAAATATGGTTTCATCGCTACACAGGAATTACCATGTTTCTAAAACAGAAACTAAAAATTTCAAATTCAATTGTATAATTAAATCAAAAGCATTAGTTCTGTTCCATCTTCAAGCGAATTTTGGAATAACTTATTTTGAAAAGAAACTAAAAAAACAGACGACATGCGTTGAACGGATGTCAAAATTCGTTGAAAAAACAGCACTCCTACTCTACCTAGACTTAACCTTTTTTCAAACGTAACTCATAATTGATACAATAATAGTTAATAAAAAAGAACCCGCTACCGCCCCTGTCTAAATGATTAGATTTCTCTGTATCCTTGGAAACAAAAATTATGAATATATATGCTATTAAAACTCAGTAAATTTGAAAATAAGTTCCAAAATCCGCTTGAAGATGAAACAGAAGTAATGCTTTTGATTTAATTATATACATGAATTTGAATTTTTTAGTTTCTGTTTTTGAAACGTGGTAATTCCTGTGTAGCGACGAAACTATATTTTTAAATCAGTTAATTTATTATAATTATGCTCTGTAAATTTATATTGAGCACTGTTTTGTAAAAATAAAAAATATCAATAAGAACACCGGATTATATATCTTACTGTACTTTCTTTCTTTACTATAATATATATATACATATTAATATAGATATATTAATCAAAATAACACAAATAATAGATTTCTCACGGACTTGATAATGTATCGTACTTTATATACTGTAACGCCGTCTTTGATTACAAGTGAAAGTCCAGCCACTGCCGCCAAGCGGTTACTATGAGAACTAATACGGCTCGTTCCGCTAAGCTCGCATGTTTCGAAATAGATCGCTGACGATTTGGAAGTTTTTTCAGGCTGATTTTTTTATTTTTTTTATTTTTTTTTTATTTAATTTTGACTACAGATTTTGTCCGTTGTATCCGAAGTCTGTTGACAGGGTCCGTACAAGAGAGGTTTGTCTGTATAAACAAATATCATTAAAAGCAATAGACGATGTACGGCGGTTAATTTTTTTTTTTTTTTTTTTTGTTTTTTCATGTGTTCTTGTAATTGTTTTCTTTTCCGGGCACAAATTATGTAGAAATTGTTCAAATGTTTTGTATGTCCGAGAACTTTCGACTATATTTCTATCAAAGATGAACTTTATTTTTACTTTTAACTGAATGTATCGATTGATTTATGTATGTATCTGGAGTCATAGGAAAGTTTTATTTTCCAAACACGGTCAGCATATCGTGGCTGTGTTCATAGTTGATATTATTGAGTTTTGGCTTTTTTTCTTTTTTTATTAATAATGCATCAATTACTTTCAGCCTTTTTGTACATGTTGATGAGGCTATTATATTTGTATTATCAACGAATATGTTGCGAAGTGAGTTTCATATGTCTAGATGTGTAGTGAAACGACACCTAATGGAGTTATGGGAGAGTTTTTTAATGAAATGTACATAAAAGATGGATTGATGCCCCAAAACACACACATACACACACATATATATATACATACATACATATATATATATATATATATATATATATATATATATATATATATATATATATATATACGAGTGTTTACATATGAGAAATAATTGAGTAAATAATTCCTATATATTTCCTCTTTCTTTCTCTGTCAGTCTGTATATATCTATCTATCAATGCCATCTTTTTTAGCATAGTGAGAGCTATATATATATATATATATATATATATATATATCATTTATCTATCTATCTATCCTTAACTGTCTGAGTCTGTTGATATCTATCTATTTATCTATCAGTTTCATCTATCTGAATCCATTGAAATCTATCAGTCTCATCACATCTATCTATCTATCTATCTATCTATCTATCAGCTCCATCTGTCTCAGTCTAGTGAGATCTATAATCCATCTATCTATCAGCCCCATCTGTCTCAGTCTAGTAAATTCTCTCTCTCTCTCTCTCACTCTCTCTCTCTCTGTCTGAATCTATCTATCTATCTATCTGTCTGTGGCCTCTCATCTATCTGAGTCTATTGACATTTATCTATATATCTATTTATGTATCTATCTGTCTGTCTATCTATCTATCTGTTTTCATGTTTTAGAAGTTTTCCCAGTATTCACCAGATCTCAGAACATTGCATTTATTTCAATTATCACATAGTAGCCAATTCAAATTTTAACACAACAGCTTAAGAAAAAAAAAAGAAAAGAAAATGAAAGCTAAACCTGTAACGCAACTGCCAAATATTACTGTCTTTCTCTTCTCCGACCCAAATCCTGATAACGAAGTGCTAATCAAATTTTTGATGCCGAATTGTTTACGTATATTTAAGTGTGAAGAAAATTGCCTCGTTCAAATGGCGCGAAACCTTTTCGCGCCAAAATCATTGGCAAATTTCAGCATAATTCATGTAAATCGACGGGGAGAGACAGAGACAGTAGCAGAGCCTGAGAGTGAGAGTGTTAAATTTGATATAATTAATTTCATTATTTCTCACATTTTTTCTTCTTATATATGGCCCTCCACATCTACCTTTCTTTCGCAGCTGTTAGCAATGTTTATGTGTTTTGCTATGTATTATATAAACTCGTTTGCAGAGATCACTCGTTGTTTTTTTTTCGTGTTATGCAATGTGAGTGTCATTTTCTCCAAACACTATATCCTCACTATGTGTCTCAGGAAATTTCGTCTGTAAATATCTGCTAACATTTTTGGCTTCCATTTTTCTTAAGACGTCATTGCTCACATGCCCCGTCTATGGTAATCTCGGCACCCTTCAGTAAACCGCCTCTCTCTTCCCTCAAGTCTTCTGTTAATCTGTGGGGAAATTAACCAAAATTTACTGTATATAGGAGGACCGATATTACATAGAATTGAACAGACTTATTCTAAGTTCAGTGCCTCAAGGCAGTTTACGGTTCTTCTGAAGTCTTTTCACTCACAGTAACTTCGCCTTGCTTAAGATATATATATATATATATATATATATATATATATATATATATATATATATATATATATATATATATATATATATGTATATATGAAATGGACAAAGTGCGACAATTATTTTAAGACATGTTTTGTTTATACGTTCTTTTTATAGATACAAGTATTTAAGTAAATGCTCTGTTTATAATAAAGAGTATTAAACAACATTTACCGGCCTGAATGTCCGAGAAATTTTCATAGAAAATATGCATCCTCCGACAGGAACCGAACCTGTATCCTATACGGAACCGTCATAAAGCCTGACGTGCTTTTACTGATTGAGTTACAGAGGAGCGTTTCGCTAAAAGCACGTCAGGCTATGTGACGGTCCCGTATAGGATACAGGTTCGATTCCTGTCGGAGGATGTACATTTACTATGAAAATTTCTCGGACATTCAGGCCTGTAAATGTTAATACTGTTTATTATAAACAGAGCATTTACTTAAATATTTGTATATAAAAAGAACGTATAAGAATAAAAAATGTCTTTATATATATATATATATATATATATATATATATATATATATATATATATATATATATATATATATATATAAACTGAACATTTCACGGAATCATATGTTTCATATGTATTCATGTTAGTAGTGGGTTGTCAGGAAAGTCCATGCCTATTTTTACGGAAATAAAAACAAAAAACAAAAAAACGAAATTATGCCATTAAATATTTATTCAACTAAATATGAACCATTTTGTTACACAAACTTTCTCCGTCTTTCCTTCAACATAAAGATTCCGTCTTCCCAGAATTCCTGTGGTTTCTCGGCAAAGAACTGATTAAGGTGTTTCTTTAGGTCATCCAAAAAATTAAATTTTTTTACCACTGAGATTATTTTGCAATGAACTGTATAAATGAAAACCCAAAGGAGCGATGTCTGGTGAATATGGTGGGTGGGGTGACACATCCCAGCCAAGCTGCAACAATTTTTTGCCGAGACGCCAAACAAATGTGAGTTCTGGCATTATCATGCTGGAAAAAAACACTTTTCTTGTTCACCAATTCTGAGCGCTTCATTATTTTTAACTGCTGCCTTTAATTCGTCCATTTGGGAGCAGTAATTTTCATAATCAATTGACTGATTAATTGACAGAAGCTCATACTACAATATTCCTTTCCAATCTGACCAGATGCACAGCTTGACTTCTTAGGATGAAAACCTGCTTTTGAGTTGGCTAAAGTTGGTTTATGTCGCTTATACCAGGATGTTTTTCGCTTAAAATTGTTGTAAACGAACCATTTCTCATCACCCGTCACAACTTGCTTAAAAAAGGGTACTTTTTCATTGCGCTTATACAGCAAATATCAACTGAAATGCGATCCAAAAGATTCTTTTCACTCAAATTATGTGGTACCCAAACATCTTAGAGATTTCAGTACCCAAGCTTCAGTAAGTGATCATGGATGGTGTATTTTGATAAAACTAGTGTTTCTGGAAAATCCCGCATTGTGTAATGCGGTTTATTTTCAATCAATGCCTTTTTTTTTTTTTTTTTTTTTGCTCGTCATATTTAATGGGGAAGTCTTCCTGAGTGTACGGTAAAAAAAGTATTAAGTATGTAAAATGCACCTTATACTCTTCCTTTTTCATAGGTATGCAAAATTGACACGAATTAAGTAATTTTAAACTTTCTTTCTCAAGAGTTTGAAGAGTACACTAACTGCAAATCTAAGCATATTATATCTGTCGATAAATTTGTCGTGTGCTAACGTGTTGAAACATGAACAAATAAAAATCGCCATGAAATTTCCTAACAACCCTATACAATGAACATAATACGTTTTGTGCGCATGTTTTGGTTTTAATTATTATATGACTATTTTTCACCCCTTACACACACACACACACACACACACATATATATATATATGTATATATATATATATATATATATATATATATATATATAAAATCCTGGTAGAACTCAATGTCCAGGACTGAGTAAGAATATAATATAAAACGCCCAAATACTAATATTCCATGGTTATAATGTATTTATTTATTTATTTATTTTTATTTCTTTGGTTAAAATAACGCTTCATATAAAAGGAAACTTTTCTGGTCATGACTTACCTGTTATGTTAAAATGTTCGTTGAGAATGTGTGTCTTTCCGCGTGGTGGACTTAAGATGGAAAAAAGACGAGCATGCTGTCTATTCTCGTTTTGTATCGTCTTGGCTAAGGAGGAAGTGACGTAAGTCGTTAATGATTGGTCGGTTGTAAATTGAGCGATCAGCAATGCTAGTCCATTTGTAGCGTTCTTGGCGTATTTTTTTTCGGGATCGCCTGCCGGAATAAGTACTGTTTCGGTAGGGTTTCTTGGGCGAACAAGTATGATGTTGCAAGACCCAAAGCTTGTCATTGCCCCGTCATAAGGCGATCCTGTGCACTCGTTAGAGTGTTTTCATGACACACATTGGAAACCTAATCACGATCCACTTCTCTATCTCTTTTACCTTCAATATGTCCTGTCAGTACCATATTTTCCAAGCCCTCTTTTCTCATTATGTGCCGTAGAAATTTTAACTGTTTCTTTTTTATGTCAGCTATAAGCGTCCTTTTTTTTGTTTCAGTTGTTTCTAGAACCTAGTTGTTGCTCATATGTTCGGTCCATCTTATCATCACCATTCTTCTGTAGAATCACATTTCTGTTACCTCTCGTCTCTTCATCTGTGGTGAGATTGTCCAGCATTCACTGTCACTGATACTACTTAATTGAATAGTAGTCTTTCTTTGCTTCTCAGCACTACTAAAGAAAAATAATAGTATCAACAGGTATTAAACGCGTATACCCTTTTTTCCAACAAAGGGACTACTCCTGTCGCGTCCTTACCAATTAGGCATCGGGAGGACGCCATTCTTAGGGAATCCTCAATGCCCGATTCTGGAATGATTACATTTCGTTTGTACTCATTCGAATCTATAACTGCTAACTCACTCTTCCCAAAGCCATATTGGGATAGCGAAAGTGGCCTTTCAAAAGCTAAGAGAAGTATTAATAAACAGAAAAATTTCGTTAGACACTAATTTGGGAGCACTATCGGTCTTCGTATATGGCAGTGAATGCGGGACAGTGAATATGACAGGAAAGGCTTCACAGATGAAGAAGAGATTTGAGGCAGCAGAAATGTGATTCTACAGAAGAATGCTGAGAGTACCTTGGACTGACTATGTGAGCAACGACGATGTTTTTCAGTAAAATGAAAACAGGACACTTATGGTAATAAGTGTTAATAGCAATGGCAATAGACAGTTGATATTTCTAGAAAGTAAACAGAAAGTGAACGTAGAAATATTGACACTCAAAGAATATATTGACGACAAGATGGCCAGAGGAAAATAGCATATAACATAGCTTATGAGTTTGGGTAAATAGTTGCCACAACAGGGATTAGGAGAGATAACAAAAGGATAAACATTACTGAGAGTTACAAAGGATAGGGTACTTTGGAGAGCCATGAAGGGACACAGAATATAAAAGAATAATGATGCATAGAAGGTGCTATTAATCCTATACAAATCAACACAGTGCTACTGTTTCTTCTAAACATCAGCTGAAGACTCTGACAATCGCAGGACACATTAGAAGGCAAAATACAAGCAATGGATAACATACCTAACAAGTGGATGTTGGTCTTCATATATGGCAGTGAATGCTTCACAGGGGAAGAAGAGATTTGAGGTAACAGAAATGTGGTTCTACCGAAAGATGCTGAGAATACCTTAGACTGAAAATGTGAGCAGCGACGATGCTTTACAGTAAAATGAAAGCAAAAGGCCATTTATTTGGATGGCGGAATATTTAAAAGTTGGCATAATATTACCCAACTATCATTTATATAACGAGAAATCGACTAAAATATCCATTTTAAGAAGGGAAATGTTGCTAATCGTATTCTGAAGTGCTCCTCAAAAATTTCGTAGCTAACAACAAATTTTTTATCCTCAGCAAATTCAAAGAAAACCATGTGTCTCCTATGACATCACAGATTGTTTAATATACGTGAATAGAAAAATCCAAGTTATTGGAGCCGGTCGGAATACAAAAATGAGTTAATGTCTGAGTTTAAGTAATATGACTTAAATCTATAATATTTGCCTATAATTCTGTCACTGTGTTCCACGCATGCGCACACACACACACACACACATATATATATATATATATATATATATATAGGGGGGGCTTGTGTGTGTGGCTGTGTTTGGCTGAATAATCTAAACATATTATGTCTATTTATTCTATTTTAATACTCTGAAATTCAAGGATCAATTTTCCAAGCAAAAATTAATACGAAATTAAAAGACCTAATACTTTATAAATTATTCTAATTCAAATTTTAATAATAAAAACAATAATTATATAATTAATTACCCATAATGCCCATAATATATCTTATTCATAAAAGCAATTAAAAGTTTTTCGAATTAAATAATGTCTTAGTTTTTCTGCATTTTTTTTATTTTAGGATTCAGAGAATGTCTTCGGTAACTGAGGGTCCTATTTTAAAAAATGAAAGTGATTATTTAAATTCTCCAAGTAGTTCTGCGTATACCTAAGGTAAACATTAATCGGTACAAAATTACTGTTGTATACCGTACCTATGAACACTAATGTCCCAATCCTCATAAATAACTTGTAAGTGGTAGGAATATGCTGTCTACTTAGTCCATCACCAGCAATGGTTTACATACTTCACGCCGCTGGCGAGTATTATGTTTTCTTGATGTTATAAAGATTATCATTTCATTTCCAACCTCCATTTTGGTTATTCCTCATTCAGTAACCCCTTCTAGGTTACAACATTTAGTTTGTCAAAATTTCATGAAATTAAATAATTAGGGTTAACTGATGTAAAATTAATATTTTTACCAAGAATTTCCAAAAAGAAACATTTCTAAGATAATTTAATTCATTTGTGAATAAGTCCTGAAAAATGAGTTAAAATCCAACATTTATTTGATTTTTGCAAGAATTTCCTTATTAATGTGTTTATCCCCTCAAAAAAGACGCTAAAATGCTTTATACTAATCTTTGGTGCCTCGCTAACATAATAAAAAAAAAAACAAATCTTTAATGAAATTCTCAAACGTTGTTAAAAGTATCAAGAATATAATTTAATAATTAAAAATCGTTTATAATAATTGCATAAAGATTCTGACGAAAAAATTGTATTTATTAAATTTTAGACATTTCTTTCATATATATGTTCAATTTTAGCGAATCTGTGGAGGTACATACATTAAAAACTATATTGAAATAGCCATACCATTATTTTGTAGGATAATCAGTCTTCTAATTTATTTTATATTAAACATTCGAACGTCCGAATTACAAACAATAATAAAATACAAATAAAAAAAAAACAGTCTCATGCCTGTTAAATAAATCATTTGTATTTACAAACACATGTACATGAATTCAAAAAGGAGTAAAATTAGTCTTTAGTTGAGTTAGACTCTTTGGATAGTTGGTATACTGAAAAATCTGTAGTTTAGAAAAGCCTTCTATATATTTGGTCCACAAAAAAAAACAAAAAAACTACGGTTCAGAAAAAACTTTTATCGTTAGCGAAGATTCACTGATCGTTGCTTATCTTGAAAAAGTTTTGTTTGAAGTCACCGACTGGCCGTCCATGCTGTTGTTGAAGATGATTCCTTTAAAGTAGTTGATACATGTTGCTTCCAGCACGCGCATGTGGGAGACAGTTTTTGAAATGGGCTTGTCTCTGCTTGAAAGTCTAAATCTACAGCAGAGAAAAGACTTTTATCATTAGCGAAGATTCACTGACCGTGGTTGTTGGTGTCGTTTGAAGTCTCCGATTGGCCGTCCATGCTGTTGTTGATGATTCTTTTAAAAAAGGTGATACATGTTTCTTTCAACATCCGCAAAAGGAAGACAATTATTGAAACAGCTTTGTCTCTGCTTCAAAGTCCAAATCTGTGGGGATCTTATAAGATTTATCTTCCCGAATTAGGCAGAAGGCTTTTAGTTTTCTCTAATTGGTCAAATATTTCTCATGATGATTCATATCTCTAACCAATCGACACTTTCATTTAATAGGTGTGTGTTGTATTAAAGAATCTTGCATGTTTGTAATGTCATCTGTTATGGAGTAGAAAAAAAGTTTGCATGTGCTTTAATATGTTGTGTATGTGGCTATCTAACTGAGTTGGAAATAGGGTGTTTTTACTATAAGAATCTTTCATTGGAAGACAAGAAAAAGAAAATAATTTTACCTAAAATGAAAACAAAATTAACTTCATTCAAAATTTAATTTCTCCAACGACTTGAAATTTTCCCTTTCAATAATTACTGATAATTACCCGAAATAATCACTTCTCGATATATTCTCACTCTCTACGAGAGTTAACGAGAATTACCAACAACTGTCACCGATAAAATATGGAAGACCTTATGATGAACGCGATAACGAATGGCAAATAATTCGAACTGTATCGAGCAGCTGATGTGGCCATCGTTATAGTCCTAATTAACACTAGTACCGAGTTAATAGAGAAACACCAGCAGGTGGGCCTAAAACGTGTGTAATCAGATTGCTTCTACTTTATTAACTTATGTCTAGATAACGGCGCATTTTGTCCGCGTTATTATCGATTAACGGAGACAGACTGAGAATGGATTACTGATTGCGTTATTGGGCGACGACCGTAGAAGATGGCGACGGTGCCATAACACCAGATGAATATAATGGTTCTTTCTTGCAGATGGAGATTAGATAAAACATCTTTGCCTGGTTGGACAGCTTGCCGGTCAAGCGGTAATAGGTCCAAACGAAACTAGTGGGAGGCCTTCAACAACATTGGTGTTCAGCCGTTCTGAGCAGACTATCGATCAGTCTATTCTTGTCGTAATTTTTTAAATTATGGTTAATCATTATTATACACTGATTTTGTTGGTCTCTTTTTTTTACCGAGTATATGCTCTTCTAAAGAATAGATAGTCCTCTACATGGTATATGGTCTTTAAAGGTATAGAGGGTCCTCTACACAAATATTTGTTCTACGTATATGGTCTTCTAACGAATATAGAATTTACGCAATGTATATGCTTTTCTAAATAGTATAGGGTCTTCTACAAGTTATATTATCTTCTACAGAATATACTCTTGTTGAAAGTCTTTATGGCGATAAAATACATCCGGCAGCAAGGCTTCTGATTCATGTACATATGTTTGCAAATCCAAATGATCGATTTAACAAGCATGAGACTATGTTTTCTTTATTTGTATTTTATTATTAGGGTACCAAAAGCAAAACACTATGAAAGTATTTATATATATATATATATATATATATATATATATATATATATATATATATATATATGGTAAAATTACTAGCAATACAATTTATATCAAAATGACCAATAATACATTTTATCTGGAGTTGAATAGATACAATTACGTTCAAAATATATTTAATTGAAGTGATACAATTGCATTCAAAATATATGCTTCTCGGCATTAAATAACACATATATTTGTTGATATGCTGCTAAGAAATCAACCATTCTATATATTATCTTGTTGACAAAGGTTATGGTTGAACGATTTGAGTTATTTTGTAGCTATGTGTTTAGTTCCTGCTTCGTGTGAATAAATCAGATATTATCGTTCTGGGAAATGTTAACGGCCATATAAACTGTTTCCTTATAACGGCGCATGCGTCATTTATTGACGAAGTAGCCAGTGATACCATCGGTTGGAATTCATAAAATCATACTCTTCAAAGTTTTTTTTTTTTTTTTCATGAAATCGGTCATTCAAATTCTAAGAAGTAAGAGGTCCTGCCTAACCTTTACTTTGAACATTATTTAGATTATTCAGACTATTGTTCACATTTCTGTCGCCATATTTATTACAACGTTTCGGACGTTGTACACTCCGGCCTTCTTCAGGTGGTTGGAATGTCAAACTGAACCCTTTATTTCGCTCACTGGGGTAGACTGTTCTAGTTCCATGCGTAATGGATGTCAGTTATCAGTTATCTCCTGTTAATTTCCCTCTGAATAATGTAAATAATGTACATAATACCTCATCTCAGAAACATAGACAGATACATTACTTTGAAATAGTGTGGAACTTTAACATCAGGATTATGTCTTCATTTTCTCTCAGAGTTACATATGCTATCTATTTTCGTTGTTGCTCCCGTTGAGATTGTGTAACGCCATTCCACGCGCTTCAAAGAAGGATATTACTTGCTAAATTCTACAGGCGTTATTTAATCGAATCACCTCGAAAAATATTGGCAGGATGAAGATTTTTGCGTGAAAAGTTTTCTCATTTAAGACTTCTTCAAACGAAAATATTTACATTGACGTGGCAATAAATACGCAAGATTGGAGAGAAGACGCCGAAATTTTAAATTTCTAAATAAAAATGTTATTTTATTATTTTAAAAATATGTTTGGGTATATAAATTGAAATATATGTTTTGGCATATTTTTTTACAATTTGTCATTGAGTTTCTTAACATTAATTGCCTTATAAATACTTTTATAACTTTTTATTATATATGTAGCGTGTAAAAACGAAGAAAAAGCAAATCTTCAATACGGCTCTACAAACCTAAATAAATTTTATTATTTGAGTATTATTTTTCTTTCAAACTGAAAGAAGTGAATTACAAAGATTCTTTACGAATCAACGTACAAACATTTTTGTGTATCTTTTTTATACACTTCTCACCGAATGAATTATATTAGTTTAGGAGAAACAGAAAACGTCTTTGATGTGAGAATGTGTGTGACACGAATGTACGTCGTTTTACATATGCATATATATTGCAGCAGTCGGCCGGATGATCAAGCTAAGCAGGAAGTTAGCTTGCTATTGTTGAGGCACGTACACTAACTTAGTCTGCGTGTTTTTTGTGTGTCAATATCCCTAAACATTTTTTGTAATATTATGCACACGAATAAATATGCGAAAATGTAAATAATTGATTAAGTGTGAGAATTTCAGTTTTGTATAACAAACCCGTGGATAAAGTTTTAACTGAAAGACTAACGACAGAAAATTATCATTTATATAACGAAAAATCGGATAAAAAATGTCAAGTTTATTGGTTAGTAAATATTTTTCCAATTTTTAAATATACATTTTAAGGGGGTGGAAAATATTGCTGATCTTATTCTGAAGTGATCCTCAAACATTTCGAAGCTAACAACAAATTTTAATCACCAGTAAATTCATAGAAAACAGCGCGTCTCATATGGCATCATAGATTGGTTTCTATATATGAATAGAAAAATTGAAATTATTGAAACCGGTCCAATACAAAAATGTGTTAATGTCTGAGTTTAGTTACTATGACTTAAATCTAGATTTTCCTATAATCCTCTCACTGGGTTCCACGCATACACATACACGCTCAAATAAACACACATACACATACATATATATGTGTGTGTGTGTGTTTGTGTATCTGTGTTTGCTTGGGTATGTCTGTGCGTGTGTGCTTGTTTGAATAATCTAGACATATCACGTCTATTTAATTTTAATTCTTTGAAATTCACGGATTAATTTTACAAGTACGTACAATCTCATCTTCAGGGGTGAATTCCTAAGTCATAAATTAATGTAATTGATAGCTGTGATATGCTTTGTAAATGAAATTTGAGAATCCCAAATCATTTCTTTTATAGACATTTTAAAACATTGTTGCTATACTCATAATTAATTTTATTTAATTTTGATTCAATTTTTTTCATATAAATCTCTTTAAGAATTTGATTTTTTTTTATTTTCCTGGTGCAGTATACTTGTATTGTCAATTAATATTGCTCCAAAACATGAAGGTGGACAGGAATCTTCTTTTTAAGGTTGTGCAATAGAACTTGAATCCAACATGTGTAAAGTGAGTCTCCTTGATAGTGTCGTCGTCGTGAAACCAACAGATTTATTTACGTTTTTGTCAGAGATGCAATCTTCCAAAGTACATTTAAATTGATATACGATGTTGGTCTATTGCATTAGTTGATGGACAAGAGTTATTATAGATGAATAAATTAGTTGTATTAAATTTAGCATAGTATATAATTAGTTTTATTTTTGTACTGGAATCAGTGGCGGACACATTACTACTGACGAGTATTTTTAGGATTTTTCATTTTGTTTTTATTAGAGTTTATTTGATGCCGTATAACAGGTTGATATGTTTAGGGTTTTTTTAGGATGTAATATGTACTTTATGGTTTATGTTAATATTTCTAATGGCTCGTTTAGTTTGCTCATCAACGATTAGGAGAGTCATAATTAGAGTTTGTTTAATTTTTTTTTTTTTTGTAGTTCTGCGTAGAAATGTTTTCTTCGAAGAGTTAACTTTTTCACGGTTTATAAGATTTTGGATAATCGCTGTTTTCAGGACATTGAATTTCATTTTTGGGAGTGCATGCGTTTACGCCTGCTACTTTTTTATATGGCGAGGTAGTAAATGTATTTTTACGATGTATATCAATATATCAACGAAAAGAAATTCTGTTTTTATTGTTCATACCTGAAGTTAAGAATATATTTTTTATAGTTCAAGTACTTTGTCTATATTTGCGGTATTATGTAGACTATTTACTTTATTCGGACTATTGTCCTCATCTCTGTCGCCATATTTATCACAACGTTTCGTCTGTTGTACGCTCCGGCCTTCTTCGGGTGGTTGGAATGTCGAACTGCACCCTTTATTTCGCTCACTGGGCTAGACTGTTATAGTTCCACGTGCCATGTCTAATAGATGTCATTTATCAGCTATCTCTTGTTCATTCCCCTCTCCAAGTTCTTCACCGCCTAAACCAGTTATTGAACTCACACACTGTGGGTCTTCTCACTGGGTCTAACTAACGTCTTTATCGACGGTCTTATGTGTTAATGAGCGGAATAAATGGTTCTGTTCGACATTCCAACTACCTGAAGAAGGCCGGAGCGTAAAACGGCCGAAACATTGTGATAAATAAGGCGACAAAGTTGAGGACAATAGTCCGAATAATGTAAATATTCTTCAAGTATTTTCTCTTTGGTTTTAACTAAGATAAGTATATCGTCTACATATCTTAGGTAAATGGGTTTTTTTTAGTAATAATTATTTTCATGGTTAGCCATGTAGAAGTTGAAAAATTTTGTTTCAAGAACTGAATCCATGGTAACGATATCACGTTGTATGTATATATTGTTTTGATTCTCATAGAAAAGAATCTCAATAATACAAGCCAAGATTAGTAGTTGTCCGTAATATGATAGATTTAAATTTTAATGAAGGGAGAGATGGATTTTTACGAATATTCTTTATAATTATATCAATCGTTTCTGTCACTGAGACATTGGTAAATAAACTCTCAACATAAAGTGAGTTCCAGAATTTGATTTTTAGAATTTTGTGTTTTTTAAGAGTTGGATTAGTTCATTATTTTTAGACATTTTTTTTTGTTTATACGTTCTTTACATATGGATACGTATCGAACAGATATGAATATACAAGATAAAATCATGGAGAATTGTAGTTTAAAAACAGTAAAATCGACCTTGCTAACCGAAACGCTCCTCTGTGGCTCAATCGGTAAAAGCACGTCAGGCTATATGACGGTTCCGTATAGGATACAGATTCGACTGAAGACGCATATTTTCTATGAAAATTTCTCGGACATTCAGGCCGGTAAATGTTGTTAATACTGTTTATTATAAACAGAGCATTTACTTAATTATTTGTATCTATATAAAAAAGAATGTATAAACATAAAAATGTCTTAAAATAGTTGTCGGACTTTGTCCATTTCATAATTAGTTCATGAGTTGATTCAGTGCGGTATTTATTAGATATTGATGGTGTTATGAATTGGTTAAAATAAAAATAGAGAATATGTCTAGATTATTCAACCAAACATGTTTGAATGAAGGTATGCTGCCGATATATATATATATATATATATATATATATATATATATATATATATATATATAAGTGTAGAAGAACGAACAGTAAGATCAGAGCGTTCAAAACATTAATTTAAAAACAGTGCTCAAAACAAGAATAGAGCTGTAAATATGTATTTATTTATCATGCAGTGTTACATTAGAAAATGGCCATACCTACTACAAAATTGTACATTTTTGTTTCAACGTATAAAAAAAGTAAAACCTTTTTTCAACGTCTCATCAGGTGGGTAATCATGTTGTTACCCTACATATATATATATATATATATATATATATATATATATATATATATATATATATATATATATATATGAATTTGTATGAATGATTCATTGTAATATAAATTCACACTGCGCCACACATTTGATTTAAAAGAACTGCTCCGACGTGCAAATTTTCGGGATAACAACTCAGGCATTAATCTATTTATTGAATAATTTAATTCATGATATATTGACTGATAAACACCTACAACAACGAAAATCTGAAATTACCATATTAGTTAAAAACGCACTCTCTTAAATTTCCCCAAAAATTCAACCTTAGCTTTGTGACTGCACGCTCCAAAAGTTTTTATCAGTTAACAATAAGACATTTCTAAAAAAAACATATTTCGATTCGCATTTAATTTTCGTCACTGATGCTATCTGGATTTTACTAAATACAAAATAATTTCCATGCCTAAGGATGACTGAATGTACAGTTGAAAGTACTAGCACTTAAAAAAAAAGACCTTATACAACTTGTAGATTATTAAAAACAAAGATCATAACATTCATCGAGTGGTTCGTAGGTTAACGCAACTTTAATAATTTTGTTTGCAAAGAGTTTTCGCCATTTTATATCATTAACTTTACTAATCTACTTTTTGTATGAATGATTCATTGTAATATATATATATATATATATATATATATATATATGATAAACATAAATTTCAATGTATAATATATTTATGGGTAACAATGCTCAATATCAGGGATATAGCGTATGTAAAGATAAAAATGGACACTGAGTTAAACAACGAGGAGCGACAGTATGTTCCATGCTTGAAAACAATCTGCATGGCATGAAGATTGCATTCACGCATGAAACAGACAGTCGTTACTCGTTGTTGAACGCAATGTCCATATATATATATATATATATATATATATATATATATATATATATATATATACACGTGTGTGAGGCGCGTTGGTGTGTACGTGGTGTGTTGTGTGTGCAATTTTGGGAAGTATAGTTGAAAGTCAACAAAAGTTTTTGGTCTTTTTCATTTACGTTTTACTGTTGGAGATATTTTTCTATCTGTTAGCCATTCTTTTGTTGTTTTTGTTCACGCAGTACAATTCCTAAAGGCCATTTAAGTTATAACGATCTTGAATTCTGGCATTTTAAGTGTGCTTGGGGAAGGAGCACGTTCTATGGTGATATGCAAGATACATAAAGCTTGAGGCTAGATTTGAGGAGTTTAAGTTTGTAGCAATTGGGTAAGCGTTCATCTCCGGGATACGTTCTACATTGCAGAAGTTGCAGCGAAAGAGTTGTCTGGGAGGAACTTCCTCTTCACCAATGGAATATGAGGGCAATGAACACTTTTTAACTCAGTGTACGTCGCATGGCGATTCCTAGATATGAAGACGAAAGCAAGGAATGCAACTCGTGCGAACATCTACCATGAAAATAACCGTAAAGCAGTCCGAGTCTAGCAAAGTTCTGTCTGCGGGAACGGAATGGAAGGGTGGAAAATCATTCCTCACGCGCAAGGCCATGCAAACGCTTATGAAGACGGTCAAGGCTGGGACGTGAAGTGGAAATGAACAGAGAAAGTAATAGATAGATAGATAGATAGATAGATAGATAGATTGAAAGTCATTGATCAGTTTCTCGAACTGAAAGAAAAAAGAATGAAAGTTTCCCAAGTAAAATAATACTAAATTAAATCGAAATAACTGGAATATGTTCACTTTGGCTTCCTCAAATAAATTCAGAACAACATTTTGAACAAACATTGTCGTCTGATTCATTCATATTTTTTTTATCAATCTCCATCAAATATTTAAATACATAGATACACAGAATTGAGTATATTTAGATAGATAGATAGAGAGTGAGTGAGAGAGAGAGTGTGAGAGAGAGAGACTGAAAAGACTGATATTGATAGAGATCAACAGACTATGATAGATAGATACATACATACATATAAAAAGACTGAGATAGATAGATAGATAGATAGATAGATAGATAGATAGAGTGTGAGAGAGAGAGACTGAAAAGACTGATATTGATAGAGATCAACAGACTGTGATAGATAGATACATACATACAATTAAAAAGACTGAGATAGATAGATAGATAGAGAGAGAGAGAGAGAGAGAGAGAGAGAGAGAGATACCGGAAACACTGTTATTGATAGAGATCAACAGACTATGATAGATAGATATATAGATACATATAAAAAGACTGAGATAGATAGATAGATAGATAGATAGATAGATAGATAGATAGATAGATAGATAAATAGATAGATTGATTGATTGATTGATTGATAGATAGGAGTGGAGGAAAGGTTGCTCTTTGTGACTAATCTTCTGAGGGGAAACATCAAAGAACGAAAATGCATCTCGCGGCAAATATTATCGCTTTGACAACATAAACAGATTCAGAAAAAAAATTTACATTCCGAGGCGTTAGGGATTGCCATTTTGTTGGGCTTTTTTTTTTGTTTTTGCCTTCTTGACTAAATCAATCCCAAATTCCTGCTTTCAACTCTTTTTTTTTTTATTTTCGACAGCGGGCATCACTTATCTCGGAATCGCCTGTTGATCCGAATGAAACGTTACAAAAGAAAATATGCAACATCAAAAAATACGGTGATATGCAAAGTGCAGACCTCTTTCAATACGTATTCTTTTAAATTTGCTGATTCATTCTTTATAGAATTATTATTCCTCTCTATCATTATGAGTTTTTTCAATATCTATCTATATTTATCTATCTATATATGTATTTATCTATTATCTCAGTCTGTTTATATGCATCTATCTATCATACACTGAGATAAACTGATAGATAGATAGATAGATAGATAGATAAGCAACGTGAACTTATTATACTTAGAAGGGATAGATAGATAGATAGATAGATAGATAGATAGATGTCTTTCTCTCGATTTCTCTCTGACTTTTCTCTCTTTGCCTTTCTCTGTATCTCTAACTTTCTGTGTCTTTCTCTTTTTCTATCTCTATCTGACATTTCTCTCTTTGTCTCTCTGTGTGTCTGACTCTCTGTCTTTCTGTCCGTTCCTTTATCTCTGTGCCTTTCTCTGTCTCTGTCTCTGTCTCTCTCTCTCTCTATCTATCTATCTATCTATCTATCTATCCGTGTCTCTCTCTCTCCTTCTCTGATCTTTCTCTCTTTGTCTTTCTCTCTCTTTCTCTCTCTGTCTATCTTTATCTCCCCGTGTCTTTCTTTTTTTATATCTCTCTGGCTTTTCTCTCTTTGACTTTCTCTCTCTCTCTCTTTCTCTCTCTTTCTCTCGCCCTTTCTCTCTCCTCTCTCTCTCTTTTGCCCTTTTCTCTATTTCTTTCTCTTCCTCCCTGTCTTTCTCTCTCTGTCTACTCCCTGTCTCTGACTCTCTTTATTCTCTCGTTGTCTTTTTCATTTTCTGTTTTTCTGTCTTCTCCTTTTCTCTTTCTCTCTGTATCATTCCCTCTTTCTATCTCCGTAATTTTTCTCTTTCTTATTTTTCTGAGTCTTTCTGTCTTTTCATTCCTCACTGTCTTTCTCTATCTCTGTCTCTCTCTATGTCTCTTTCTATGTCTCTCTCTCTTCCTTTCCCAGTATCCACTTTTCCCTCTCTCTCTCTCTCTCTATCTCGCCCTCACTCTCTCTCTCTTTCTCTGTGCCTTTCTCTTTCTCTCTCTGTGACTTTAATTCTGTCTCCCTCTGTGTCTTTCTCTCTCGCTTTCTCTATCTTTATTTCTCTCCCTCTGTCTTTCTGTGTTTTTCTCTCTCTTTCTCTTTTTATCTCTCAGTTTCTCTCTGTCTATCTCTCACCTAAAGAACATTTTCTATTCTCTCCTCTATTCTCCTCTGATATCCGCGTTGATTTACGACAATAAACATTTTTTTTTTATATTCTATATTTTTTTATATTTTGTATTTTTTATATTTTATATTTTTTATATTTAATATTTTTTATATTTTTTTATAAATTATATTTTTTTATATTTTATATTTTTTATATTTTTTTTAATTTTTTGTATTTCTTTTTATACTTTTTGTATTTTTTTTATATTTTTTCTTTTTGACACATTTTTTGTCATTTTCCATATTATTTTATTATCATTATTGATGTCGTTGTTGTTGATTCTGATAAGCTGAAAAGCAGCACACCAACAATTTAATACTTGAGTACAAATACACGCATGCAAATAAGCGTTTACGAAATTTGATTGATTCCGTTTTCTACGGATTATCAAATCTATGCAAGTTATTTAAAGCCAGAAAATATCTTTAGATCGAAAGATTTTTTTTCTGATATTAATTATTTAGTGATACAAGTTTTTGTTGTGAGGGAGAATATTTCCCTATAAGTTAGAATTCGGCCGTCGGACGAATGACATAAAAACATTCCTACATCAAGAGAAGTAGCAGGAGGAGCATTACTATCAGTAGCTTTTGCTGAAAACAATTAGTCATTCACGCTAAATATTCTCTTCCTTAGTTTCTAGTCTACATTGTTTTCCTGTACCAAAAGTTAATAAACTTGTTGTTAACCCATTTCCCGTTTTCTACTGCTGTTTTTGATAACTCAGTTACAAGTCTTTTACTATTTAATCCATAACTGAGGGGAAGAATAGGTGCATTCATCCCTTCCCCAAAGTTATATGCGCATGAATGAATAAAGAAATTGGAACAAAGCTCTCCGTTTCTCAGTTCCGAGCCATTATACATTACATCATCCGCACATCCAAGCTTAGAGCACTTGGTATTCACAAGCGGTCAGCCCTCTAGGTACTGACCACGCTCGATGGTGCTTAACGTCGACGATCTTACGCTCATTGATTTTATATTTTGATGTGTCCGTAAGCCAATTGCAGGCAGTATTAATAACAATGTCGAGAGCGGGACGAGAATAAATGTAGCCATCAGAACATGTCTGATAAGGATATACCAGGAAATTGCACCTGAGTCAATATTTTTATTGATTTAGAAAAAAACATGCTAATAAATTGACGCTGGGGTACGAATTTATGAAACCCAAAATACTAATCATTGAAACCCTTCCCCGATAAGGATATGCCAAGTGCACACTGTGAGCAAATTGGTCACAGGTTATGATAAATGCAACATATGACCTTTCAGGTGGTAACCTGTTATGATAACCCAGTCAGTTTCGATGGTCTCCACTTGGAAGTGTTCTTAAGTATCTAGATGTGACCTGCATGTCACCTTCGCTTTCTCATCCTTCAAACCGAGAAGGACAGCCCTCTCAACACACTCGCATCACTACTCGCAGTTAAGAACAAATAAACACACAGCGTGTCAGCACTTCGCTGACGGAACTGTTCGCATCATTTCACTCCTTAATAGATACCAACATAACAAAAGAATCTTACGACCACATCATGTTGAAACACCGCTTTCTGTACGATCACCGAAGTTAAGCAACGTCGAACCTGTTCAGTGCATAGATTTAGTGACCGCTTGGTAATACCAGGAGCTGTAATCTTGGATCTGATGGTGGTGTAATAGATACTGACTCATCATTTGAAATCGGAGAGCCGAGTTCCAATTCCCATTTGGTTTGTTATATTCACTTACGTACAAATACCCCTTGTAAAAGATATGAATCCGCCTCTTCTCTCCCATCTATGGGTTAATTAGTAAGACTTGTATCACTAAAACTATTATTATCACCAAAAGATTCTTCCAGTCTAAAAATATTTTCTGGCTTTAAATAACCTTCAAAGAGTTGATAAAACATGAAAAAGAATCAATCAATCTTGCCAAAAGACGGAACTTTTGGTCAAATGGAAAGTTCCTCTCCAAATAGGTTTCGGAATGGTGGTTTAATTTAATATATTTTATAATTCATTTCTCTGCCCTTTTGCTTCATCATTTTAATTAAAAAAAATGTTTTAATACAATCATTCCTCTCAAAACATGAACTGAAGGTCATCCTAAACGGGTTCTCCTCCAGCTTCTTTATCACGAACGTTGGTGTTTCCCAAGGCTCTATCTTAGATCCTACGCTGTTTCTGATCATCATTAACAACCTTTCCAATGTCATCAGTTCCCAAGTAGGCATCTACGTAGACGAGACTACTATTTACTCCTGCCTCAATTGTAAATGTTGTATCGTTGACAAAACTAACCTGGCCGTTGGTCTCGGAAAGGACCTCCAATTTGAGGTTGACTAGGACACGGAATGGTTGGTTAACTTTAATGCCTATAAAACGAAACTGCTCTCTATTACACACCACAGAGAACCCTTTCTGCCTCCAATCAGAATGTCTGATGCTCACCTCTACGAGAGCGCCTCTATGCGACTGATTGGTCTCATACTGTCCACTGACATGAGGTTGAACAAATTCATTTAATCAATAACTTTATCTACTGCAAGGAATGTTGGTTCTCTGTGTCGCACTAGAAAGTTTTTTTCTCGTCTGAGTCCCTCCTTCAAATCTACAAATCGGCCATTCGCCCTTACATAGAATACTGCGCGACCAACACAAAAGATCCCAACGGTAAAACAAGCGGTTGACCATTACAACAGATTTCAATAGTTGAACCAGCAGATTAAGAGGGCTACTCATTACGGACATGATACAGAAGGCCCCAGTCTAAATTATGACATAATCAGCGGCTGTCGGTTGCCGGTTGATAACTAGGTTATTCATGTCTCTTTCCGTGTGTACCGCAGAGGAAGGTCATGAAATCAAGTGTGTGGGTCACTTTCTGGCTAGTTGAGGTTTAGCTTAAACAAATTCACGCCTTCGGCACGTTCTTCTCTGATTTTCTTTCACCTTCAACCAAATCTTGCAAAACCAGAACGGCGAGAGGGAATGGATGATGAGAGCAGGTTTCGGAGAAAGTGGATCCTTCTAGTGTTACATATTGCAACTGGACTCGAATAAGGTGACGAACACTTATATCTAAAAATATATAGATAGCTTTATTGTTTGAGTTGCGGCAATTGGGTAGCGAGAGATAGAATCACAGAGGTTAGGAATGTACACACAGGAATTGATGGAGACAAAATCTTCGGTAAAACTCTAGCCAGCCTCTCTCACAGACCAAGAGTTGGGCCGTTTTATAACATTTGAACACCCACGCAAATTCACGTGACTACGCCTTCTTCCGGTATCTCGCTTATGCAACCTCTTGTGGTCATGCCTCTTCCAAACCTCCATGATGATAAATAATCAACGAGGAAAGAAATTAAATTCTTGAATACTAGTTAAAGCCGACGAATTAGGCAGCCCTATGAAAATCGATTTATTTCCACTGTTGTATATTTCCATTGCTAATCGTAAATTCAGTCAGTTATGTGACATGCTTAGGCGATCATGTATCTCTCGATACATGACTGACGAGGCATATTTTTTTTTTTTTTTTTGCCCGTAGAAGGTTTCTATTTTTTCTGCGATAGAACATTTTCCATCCAAAGCCGGTCTATTCTGCTATTTACCCATAGCTGGGAGGGGGGGAGGATTCATACCTTTAGCACGTAAGTGAAAGTAACTGGAATTCGAACTCGGCTCTCCGATTCCTCAATCTGAGCCGCTACTCCCATTATATCCTAAATTATTCATACAAAATATATAACCAAAGCATTTACTTAAATATGGTCATCATGTGTTGATAGAGTTGTTTCTTTTGATATTTTCTCTTTACCTTTAATTTAAAAAATATTAGGATTACTTTATATATATATATATATATATATATATATATATATATAACGATAGGACTAATCTAGGCATAAATTCATAGACACTTCATGCGTAAAATTTAACAAATGTGAATGCTTAAATATGGCCGTTATTTTTTGACAATACAGATATTATCGGGTCTCTTTAGATATTTCTTCTCATAAAGATTTTAAAATCTGATTTCATCCTTACTTGCATCAATAGATTTAATTGTTTAGAGACAGATCCTAGATGACGATGGCAACAAAATATAACCTATTCAATCATAAACCTAACTGAAATATAACTGGCATTTATTGATGGTACGGAGTGTGTCAGCTTTCTTCAGATACTTTTACTTTTAATGGATTAAGAATATGAATTACTGCTTACACGTGACAATAGATATAATTGTATGAATAAAAATTCCCGATTTCCTCAGGCAAAAAAATGTAAGTAGAAAAACAGAGTACTTAAATTTATTGATGGTAAGGGTTGGGTTAGCTTTCTTTTTTTTACTTTTAATGATTTAAAACTGATCTTTTTTTCTTACGCATCACAATAGAAAGTCTAATGATAAAAATCCGAGATTACTGAAGCGGAAACTGTAACCAAGATATTTACCAAATTGCTTTTTTTATATGATGGATAAAATAGATGAAGAATAATAAAAATGTCTTGTGAAAATATATTTTTAAAAAAATGTAAAAGGTAGAAATAAAAAAGGCAATTAAATTACTAAGCAAATAGAAATAAGAAAACTAACCAAACAAGAAGTAGTAGTAGTAGTAGTTAGTAGTAGTAGTTATAGTAGTAGTAGAGAAAGAAGAAGAAGAAGAAAGAGGAGGAGGGGCAGAAGGAGGAGTAGGAGACGAATAGAAGCAGAACAGTAATTCTCTTGTGGGAAGAAAGATGACAGTCTTTAGAAAGACAAAAAGCTGAAAGTTCTACCTATCTTGATGACATTTTGCAAGACAAAGCCTCACACGGATGCCGGGCCGTCTGAAATTTTAATGGAAGCGTCAATCAGATGACGTCGTTCGTCAGACCCCCACGCTGTTAAAGGCTGAACGAATTATTCTTCAAAGACAGAAGACGCCCAATATTGTCAGAAATGAATGACTGGTCCAAAATCAATGTGGAACATGCATCGCCATCTTCGAAAGTTTAGTCTTGTTTTTCTTTTTACCAAAGGACTTCTCTCTTTCAATCTGGCTTGGTTTCCATTGGCTATCTTGTTGACTCGAATTTAATGCTCTTTCAACTTGTTCCTTCGATGGGTGTATATATATATATATATATATATATATATATATATATATATATATATATATATATATATATATTAGATGAAATTGATTGTACCCGACAAATAATTTAATATATTTTCTGTTTAAACGTTATTTTGATGGATGCAACTTATTTGAGTGAACGCTCTTGTTTAATTAAACAGTATTAAAATGACGTTTTTAAAACAACATATAAACTTTATTTTTATATATATATATATATATATATATATATATATGATGAAATGGACTTACTTTTCACGCGAAAATCTTCATCCTGTCACTATTTTTCGAGGTGATTCGATTGAATAACGCCTGTAGAATTTAGCAAGTAACATCCTTCTTTTGTGCGTGGAATGGCGTTGCACAATCATCAATTTCAACGGGAGCAACAAAGAAAATAGATAGCATATGTAACTCTGAGAGAAAATGAGGACATAATCCTAATGTTAAAGTTCCACACTATTTCAAAGTAATGTATCTGTCTATATTTCTGAGATGAGGTATTATGTACATTATTTACATTATTCAGAGGGAAATTAACAGGAGATAACAGATAACTGACATCCATTAAGCATGGTATGTGGAACTAAAACAGTATACCCCAGTGAGCAAAATAAAGGGTTCAATTAGACATTCCAACTACCTGAAGAAGGCCAGAGCGTACAACGACCGAAACGTTGTAATAAATATTGCGGCAAAGATGAGGACAATAGTCCGAATAATGTAAATACTGAAATGGACTATATCGGATATTTATTCTTATATATTTATAGGTTATTTTTATAGATACAAATATTTAAGTAAAGTTTCTATTTATTATAAATAGTATTAACAACATTTAACGGCATGAATGTCAGAGAAATTTCATAGAAAATATGTTTCCTCCGAAAGGAATCTAACCTGTATCCTACACGGAACCGTCATATAGCCTAACGTGGTATATAATTTAGATACAAAGTAAGCATTTTGTTCGCAAGATCGAATTACTGGTTTTAAACTACAAATTCCCATGATTTTTCTCGAGCGCTCATATCTGCTCGAAGCGTATCTTAAAGTAAACAAATGACGCCATATATTATGAAATGGACTAAGTCCGACATTTATTTTAATATATTTTCTGTTTCTACGTTACTTTTTAAAGATACAAATAATTAAGTAAACGCTCTGCTTATAATAAACCATATTAACAACATTACAAAATGATCCCTCCGTAAGTTAGTTTGTTTGTCAATTTTTGTGGGGGACACCATCAATTATCGTTCTCTATACTTCTTCCTGTTCTCTCACGCCGGGAGATATACAGCGTTCTCTCAAACAAATTTGAACTAAGCTAGTGGTCTGCAATGCTGCGTTTAGTTCCTATAAAGGACTTGTTTATGTCCTTATTTGTTTATGGCCTATAAATAGTTTAAGATAAACCTTTCCAAAACATAAACTATTATCTGAAAATAGCAGGGAAATGATTGATACACATACACAAAATCTGTGTAAAGTAAATATATGGAATTGAGTTAATCAGTTCAATTACCTCGGTGTCTGGATCAGTTATAAGAAACTTAGAATAGGAGAACAGGAAATTGAATATATAATACACGGTTCTATTTTTTCCAACAGCGCAAGATGCTACAAAGCCAATATATTAATCACAGAAATCAATTGATGTTCTTAAATAACCTCGTCAGATGAAGACGATCGTATGGATTCTCATGCATGGGGTCCAACTCGTTCAGAAATATCTAAAGCATCACCTATATACTTATATATAGGAGTAGATATAATTTACTCTCGCCCGGTTCACACTCCTTCCGGTTCTTCTGAACAGGATTAGAGGTTTATACCCTGTTTCGATTTTAGGTTCTTTCTAAATTCTTCTCATTCTCTCGCAGTATCCTCTTGCATCTTAGTAGCATTATCGCCTTACTTGGAGTGAATGGATTACACACATACACACACTTTCTCTCTCTCATTCTCATACACACACAGATATATATATACATATAACGTTATATATATATATATATATATATATATATATATATATATATATATATATATATATATATATATATATATATATATATATATATATATATATATATATATATATATATATATAATGTCATCCACAGACAGACTGTTTCGCTGTATCACAGCGAAACAGTCCTCTAGCTAGGATCGAAACCCGACTGAATTGGTATCAGGCGGATATTCTACCACTAAGCTGTCGGCGCACGGTCGGGACGAAGGTGGATTTTTAGCGTATTTTTTTGGAAACACGCCCAGTGACCGACAGTGACTCAGTTCGGCTTGCGAAGAGTCTCGCTATATAGCTATAATAGTCACTGTTTACAAACCCTTACCTCAGCCCGAGAGTGCTCAACTAGAATTAAATTTAATTCAGGAGCTAATATAATGTCATCCACAGACAGACTGTTTCGCTGTATCACAGCTCATCAGTGCGGCTAGACATCCGGTTGCCTCTAGCTAGGATCGAAACCCGACTGAATTGGTATCAGGCGGATATTCTACCACTAAGCTGTCGGCGCACGGTCGAAGGTGGATTTTTAGCGTATTTTTTTGGAAACACGCCCAGTGACCGACAGTGACTCAATTCGGCTTGCGAAGAGTCTCGCTATATATATATATATATATATATATATATATATATATATATATATATATATATATATATATATATATATATATATATATATATATATATATATATATATATATATATATATATATATATATATATATATATATATATATATATATATATATATATATATATATATATATATATATATATATATATATATATATATATATATATATATATATATATATATATATATATATATATATATATATATATATATATATATATATATACGTTTTACCAGTTTGTGAGTGGAGGGGATAATTCCGAAAAGGAAATAAATACAGGGCGAGCTCAATGTAGACTACAGAGCATTAAAAGGATCAGAAACTATAATTATCAATTTCGTCTATAATTTTTATTTCGTGAACACCGAGATGTTCATCTTATCAGAACGAAAACCAGCTTCGCGAATTCATTGACCGAAATGCCAGGACTAGAGTCAGTAGATTTCTAAAATCTTTCTAATTTTGTATATATATATATATATATATATATATATATATATATATATATATATATATATATAGTATAGTATAGTATAGTATAGGATTGGCGTATACGGAATAAATTTCAATACCCAACAAATACTATTCTTAAATCAGTGCTCAATACGGAGTAGAGGAAATATAATTATTTATTCGAAAATTATAATGTAAACATTTTGTTTTAATATTTCTGGTGTCTTATCAAGTGATGGGTTGAATGTTGAATATAGGTTCTACATTCAATATAGGTTCTACATTCAACCCCATCACTTGATAAGACACCAGAAATACTGAAACAAAATGGCTTTTTTGTAGTGATCTATAACATGTTTATGTCCTAATATTCTGAGTACTTTTGACGTCAGCGCAATGTCATCGTCAGGGTGTAGTTTTTTCTAAGACAATAATTGTTGTATTAAATGGGAAGTGAAAAACGCTAAGGGTTTGTACTGCTCGATTTAAATTTCACGATGTAAACGTCAGGAGAGGTAACTAAATTATCACTTGTCCATTTTTTTTTTAAATGTTTTAAAACTATTAGTTAAAACCTCGGTATTTTAAAGTATCTATCGTAAACATTTTAAAACATTTGTGCAGCATCCATATTTAATTTTATTATGGTTTATATATATATATATATATATATATATATATATATATACAAATGAGAGAAAGAATATATGGAGTAAATATCTACTGTTCGTAGCATTTACTTTTAAAAAGTGCAAAATACAAAGAAGACCAATATAATATTATATTTTTTATTATAAGAGCTTATAATAAAACATCTTGAAATCGCTACACAAATGCTTTCATCTTTCAATACTCTGATTGCACTTCTTCAGGCGATGGTAAGTAAGGATTACTTCCCATCGCCTGAAGAAGTGCAATCAGAGTATTGAAAGATGAAAGCATTTGTGTAGCGATTTCAAGATGTTTTTATTATAACCTCTTATAATATATATATATATATATAACGATTTTCTCACATCGAGGATTCAACATGTCTTCAAGCGAATGAACAATGCTCTGTCCTTCATCAGATCTCATTGTCAGTGACAAAAGTTTCGTAATCAAAGAACTTTCCCAAATGAGAGAAACATCATGTGAAGAATTGCAAATGCAGCAACAAGTATCATTAAAAGCACGTGTAACTCGAATAGAAAATAATGCTATAATGAAGATGTTGACGATCCACACAACTCTAAACGAAAGGTTAGGGAGAAAAATACGCCCCGTCAATACTGGAAAGTCTAATAACACTTACTGGATTTGAAAACGACATATATTAGCACTTAGTCCTTTCTTCCCGCTTTTCTCGACCTTATCTAATGTTTCTTCCAGTTTTCTTTGTGTACAAGCCTGTTTTCCTCTATAAATCTTTTCTTGAGAACCGTTTGTCGTTTAAGTCGTCGGCACCCGTTCACGTCAGATCATCAGGATCGTCATCCGCTCTCCCTACTTCTTTCCCCCTCTCTCTCTCTCTCTCTCTCTCTCTCTCTGTGCCTCTGTCTCTGTGCCTCTGTGTCTCTGTCTCTCTCTGTCTGTCTGTCTGTCTCTCTCTCTCTCTCTTCCACGGGTGGCGGAGCCGAAGATAGCAGTGAAGGCCCAGCCTACTTCTGAGTCGTCAGCAGGAGTCACAGAAGATTGTGGATGATGGACGCGGCTTGGTGAATCAGGCCCTTCTTGGCAGCACTTCGCACATCCTCTTCTTGTTGACTACTGGACTCGAAAGTCTCGCCACATCCTCCCGGATATTCGTACCGAAGTAATTGCCGATTTGCCGCAACAGTTTCCCAGGCCTCAGTCCTGAATTGTCCGTTAATTAATAAAATTCCCCTTATGATGCACAAAAAAGAGTGATAACAGAAGACATGATATACTTCTTGTTTGTGTCCCGTCCCTTCAGGACATATACGATTATGGCCCTTCACATCTTCCTATCCCTGGTGCCAGTTTTTTTTTTTCTCTTGGCTCCCGTTCAGCGATCTATTCACACACAAGTGGCTTGCTGCCTTACTCCATCTTTTTGTCGTACATATATACCCTGAACGTTGTCTTCCAAGATTTTGCTGAACATATGTTTTTAAAGGAACATTTTATAAATTTTAACCGACAGTAACGTTAACCGCTCGGTCAGTAAATCCAGAATATTTCCTTATAAAGAAACGGTTGACTTTACCGTTTGAATTTGATACAAACGAATATCGTGCTTGGTTTGACGATAAACTACATCCGGCAGCAAATTTTTTCATACGCAAATTGAAAGATTTAAGGAGCTTGGAGCAACTGCTGTTGTTCTCCGGTCCCGAAACCCTGAACCGGAGTGGTAGCACCAGTTAGGGTCCCAGATATGGCCAAATAGTGAACCCCCAAACAAAATCGAAACACTATGAAAGTTTAAAAATATATATACCAGCAATATTTTTCTTTATATATATTTAAACATTACAGCATTACATTTTATACCGAAATCACCATTACATTTTCTCCATCTTGGGTATGACGATAAACTACATCCGCGTCCTGAGTAAAACGATAATCTACGTCCAACAGCATGGTCTCTGATCAGGAGATTTTGAGGAGCGTGGAGCCACCTCTTAATTGCTGATATTCCCAGGTTCACCCTGACCTGGGGTGGTAGTACCTGTTAGGGTCCCCGCTATAGGAAAATAGTTAACACCTAAACTGGGGTCAAAACACTATGAAAGTGTAAAAATAGATTTTAATACTAGAAATAATTTTTTTGAAATTTATTGCCAGCAATACATTTTTGAAGAAAAAAATATTACCAAAAATAGATTTATGAAGGAAAAAAAATTACTGGCAATAAAAATTTTGTTGGCATTAAATAATTGAGGTTGATAAAACAAAACAAACAAAGCCCATACATTTTCTCAGTAGTTACAATTGCCTTCAAAATATATCAGAAGTTTTGAAGAGCGTCATACTAACTCCTAAATGTTATATATCTAAAAAGAATATGGATGTATTCTGAAAATATAAAATTATGTACAGCATATCTGTAATTGAAAGCGTAAAATTACTTAGAAAATAATTAGATTTCGGCATTAAATAGCAGATCGATAAATAACATGTCGATATGCTGCTAAACAAAATCAACCAATCAACTAATTCTTCTGTAGACCCACAGTTTCTCCAGTATTTCCTGGATTATCAAGTAAATTGAACATACAAGAGACTTGTATGACTAAACCATTATTGAAGGTTTATATCCCGCTAAACAAATTCGACCAACCAATCAACAATCGTATCATTAGGAAATTGACAGAATATAAGATAATGAAAGAAATCTGTAAATGTGTTTTTCGTAGGAATTGAACCTTGAAAATAAAATCATTATTCTTCCTTTATTTCCACTGACCCAGACTTGTCATCTGCTGCTTTATTATACTTCGCAGACGACAATTTCAGGAACGCCTCCATTAATTACATTAAAACCAACGGCATGATAGCAAAAATAGAGAATAGATATTAAGAACTTTCCTGTTTCTTTTCTTCTGAGTTTGACAAATATTTCCCACGAGAAGGAACAAGAATGAAGTTTTTAACGAAACAGCTGAAACTGTC
>OZ010588.1:101133511-101156011 GCA_963932145.1 Acanthosepion lycidas
TATAGCACACCTTAAGACTATATTTCTTCATATATATATATATATATATATATATATATATATATATATATATATATATATATATCTTCAGAGCAGCATGTTTCTATTCAGTTCTTATCTCAAATAACAACTTAAAAGAGACTGTTTGACCAACACAAGGAATGTTAAAAGATTCATGTTAAAATGATTAAAAAAAAACAAATGAAAGCTACAGACAGAAGTTTATTTTCTCCATCAAGACAGTCATTTCTGTAGTTTACTGCTACCAGCAAGCAGAAATATTCCTTCTCCTGATGATGGTCATTTTGGCTGAAACTAGTCGAGGAATCTAAATGAAATAATAATAATAATAATAATAATAACGAAAGAATATTAATCCACAACCCAGTGTGTTTGAAGATTTTAATAATTTAATTTTTTTTTTAATATCTTTTATTGTTCAATTTATATATATATATATATATATATATATATATATATATATATATATATATATTGTTCAATATATACATATATATATGCATATTCAGAGATTGTTGAAAAAAAGAATAAGCAATATTACTGTCCCAATGTCAATCGCTATCTACTGTCTTATTGATCACTATTCTATATAAGAAATCTGTCGAATGTTTGAAGTGAATACAGACTGATAGGTTACTGCATCTGCAAATGTTGGGGTCTTACATCTTTTAATTTTTAGGTTGGATAGATATAAAATGCGGTTCTCTCTCTTTATTTAGTGTTGAAGTCACGTGAATTACGTGACAGCTGCTTAGTGACGTCAGTTCATAGACTGACGAAAATGGTCAATCGTCAATTAGCTTCCAGGAATCAAACGGCACCGTTGCTTATTTAGAACGTGCAAACGCTATAGAGCCGTTTTCATTTTGAGAAATTTTTCCTCGCCAATTACACACACGATAAATACGGCCCACTCAAATCCCCCTTGAGAAACTTCAATATGGCTTCTCCAGAAAAATAAATAATCCGCCGACATCTCGAATTCATATTGATAATTATTACAAATAAGACACTGTCTCTCTTTCTCATTTTTACACTGCTTGTTGTTGCACACTTGTTTTAAATTTTCTGTTTAGGATAAGTTTAAATGATTGTATATAATTTTGTGTATGACTTGACATTGTAAAACTCTTTCTGATAACACAGCATGTTTGTCATTCGTTTTCTTTCGGGTGTACTGTTCTATTAAGAACTTACTATGTCTGGATATAGGAATGTCGAGAATAGGAGAAATGCAAATAGGATATATTTAATTTTTTCCATAGCACCCACGTTAAGGTTGGCAATGTTGGTGATTTGAAGTAGTGTGTTGGTAGGTAATAAATGGGCTGTGTTATTTATTGGTATTCTTTCCAGATATAGATAATATATACCTATCTGTCCCCATATGTATTTATTTCCGTACATACCGTTCACCTTTACCCTTGTCTCTCTCTCTCTTCCCCCTCTCTCTTTCTCGCTCTCTCTCTCTTTCTCTCTTCCTATCTATATACAATGCAACTCACTAATTTTTAAATAAAGTGAAAATCTGGAGAATGTCATCTCTTGTCTGGAATACATTAATTTCTATTTCTTTTATTTATTTATTTATTTTATTTATTTATTTTTTTTTTATTTTATTTTTTTTTTATTTTTTTGGCCATTTTATGAACAATGTCCAGTAGCGATATGTCGAGTAGTTCGTATTATGTCATTGTCTTGTTCAAGTACTTTCGAACATCTCAGTCAGTTTCATGAACCAATGTGGTGTCTGGGTCGTAGTTAGAATTCCTTTGTCTACGCCCTGGTTTTCTTTAGAAAGCTGGAAATTTGAAATATGAATTTCCGTTAATTTATTCACAATTTCGAGCGCAATACTCAACAACTTATTCAAAAATTGGAGGAATACAATTGAAAATAAAACAAACTCCGTATATATAAATAACCAAGAAAAAAACAAAACTCATGGCCTGACGATTGCGTTGAGGCAGTCGACACGCAGTCTTCTGACTGTGTGCGACTTCTTTGGAACTCTCTGCTTTGGCAGCGAGGAATCCGGACGAAGCTTTGCTGAAGGGTAAACTTTCGTCGGTGGAGGTAGACAGATCCTGAACCCGCTTATGCGGGTTCTAAGGAAATATTTTTTGGGCCGAGCCTACGAGCTCGGAGAAAACCACGTTAATCTCGGCCTTGTGCCACATACATTCCTCGTAGGGGGACTGTTAAATATCGGCCTGACGATTGCGTCTAGCATGAAACAGCCTGTCGCCTCTCAGTGTTCAGTGTTCATTTTATATTTACAGACGATCTATCTTTGATATTGAGCACTTTATCCCATAAATATAGCACACCTTAAGAGTATACTTCTTCATTTGCACACACACACACACACACACACACACACACATATATATATATATATATATATATATATATATATATATATATATATTATGATGTACGGTAAGTACTTTTAAACGTAGATGGTACAATCATCGATGGTCTTTTAAGCTATCAAATCTTAGGTACTCTACCAAACTAGCTGACCAGGAGTTGAAGTAAAAAGAAAAAAAAACAGGTAATTTTTGATAAGGTGGAAAATTTTAAAAAAATCAAAACCATACAACAACCACAACCATATTTGCAACCTCTGACAACAGGAAAATTTAGCGATTATGAAATTTCCGGATCAAAAAAAAACTTTTAAACCAGAAATCCGAAGTCTTAAGCCTTTGTTTACATATTGGAATTTTTTTCTTAAGTGCATATAAGGCTGGATAAAAAATGTAATTTAACCCACTTACCCTGACCGATACACTTGCTTTTCTTCTCTTCTTCCTTCTTCTTTTTCTTCTTCCTTCTTCACATCTTCCTCCTTCATTTCCATTACATCCAAGTGTCGTCTGTTTATGTATTTACTTTTGAAAATAATAATGTAGCCTTCTTTAGTGTTTTTTTTTAAAGATATAAAAACAGCGTTAAGAGGTCATTTGATTAAAATCGTTTGAGGATATCGTAAGGTTGAAACCAAGGTAGCAGATTCAACTGACCTCCTGATTTTTAAAGTTAAAAGCTCTACATTTTATTTTTATTTCATTTTTCCCACATGAAATGAGCACTTTTTAATACTACTGTTTCCTGATCTGATTCAACTCTGACCATTAATCTTTTATGTACTATATATATATATATATATATATATATATATATAGAGAGAGAGAGAGAGAGAGAGAGAGAGAATGGGGGGAGAGAGAGACTGCTGAAAATTTTAGGTTTGATAATGAGAAAGGAAACCTTGGAAAATTTGATTCACAGGACAATTTGAAGGTAACTAACGTTTAAGAGAGATAACAAAATGACAACATTTATTCAGAGCTGCAAAACACATTAAATTGCGTAAAGCCTTGATCGGCAACTGCCCGCAGGGACACGACACAAAGACGAACGAAGATAGATTGTAGGTTTAGTAGAACGTGCTTCTCGTGATTTCTCTGAAGTCCCTTTACTCCTTGCTTTTCTTTTCTTCTTCTTTATTTTTTTCTTCTTTCTTTCTTTCTGCCATCAAATATATATCACTCGTTTTTCTTTTCTTCTTTTAAGCCCCTTTTTTTCTTTACCTCCTTAACTTGCTCTCCTCCCACTTCTGAGTCTCCCACTCCCTTCTTTCGTTTTTCCTCCTTGTTTCTCTTTATTACACTCTCTTTCTTTAACTTCTGTCCTATTCTCCTCTTCCTTCTACTTCTGTTCTGTCTTATTCTCCTCTTCCTTCTACTTCTGTTCTGTCTTATTCTCCTCTTCCTTCTACTTCTGTTTCGTCTTATTCTCCTCTTCCTTCTACTTTCTCCTCCTTCCACGCTTCTTTTATTCTTTACCCACCTCCCCTCTAAAACACACACTTTGTTTTCCCCATCCTTTCAGCTATCTCTTTCTTTCCATATTTCTGTTTACACTTCGCAGTCACAGTCTCTCTCCTTGCTTCACTCTCTCTTTCTCTAACTCCTCCCTCTCAATATTTCCTTTCCCTCTTCACCCTTCCCTCCTTCCACTTTTCTTTTCTATCACATTCCTTTTCATTACCCATCTCTTCTATATTTATCTTCCACGCTGTCTCTATCTATTCCTTCCATCTCTCTATCTCTTATTCTCGTTGTCTCATCTTTCTTTTTTCGTCTCTCACTACACCTACGTCTTTTCCCCACCCCTTCTTCCTTCCTTTCTCTTTTCCTCTTCTTTTTCACTCTGAAAGTTCAATCGCCTCTTGCCTTATATATCCTCTAGTGCTCTGTGACACCATCTCTCAATTCCCTTCTTTTCTTCCTCACCCTCCTCTCTTCTCTACATTATTCCTTTCTTTTACTTCTGTCTTCATCGTTCTCTTTCTTTTTATTCCTTCTTTCTCTCTCTCTGTCTTTTATTCTCTTTCTGTCTCTCTTCTTCCCTAACTATGTCTACGTTTGGCTTTCTGTTACCTTCCTTCTCTCTTTCGCTTTATCAAGGTTCCTCGCTCCTCAAAACCTCCCGATTAGATGCCTTGCTGCCATAGCCAGAACGCGGGTCGAAATACCGCTAAACAAATAGAACGAGTCACTGAGGGACTGATAGTACACAGCTAGCTTTAATCGGGGCTTCATCACAGACTGGAGAAAACCCCGATTGGAGCGGTGGTTTCTTATTTTAAAACCCTCTCATTTTTATACTTGTTAAAACACTCTTTCGGATTTACAATGCTATCATCCTGAAGCTCTACAGTGTACTGTTCCAAGAATTACTTAACTGATATAACGTTTACAAGGAAAGACATACAGAGCGGGATGGATTGACAGTAGATGTAGAAAGAAAACACGAAATCCAGTTGTATGTTAGAAAATCTACATTGTTCTTAATAATAAGCATTGTCGTCGTCTGATATTTCAAATCACTACAAATTAAGTAAACATGACCGAAAAAATCCTCGAATTGTCTAAAGAAATTAAACTATTGTTTTTAATTAGATTTTCAAAAAAAAAAAAAACCGTGTCGAATTATTGAAACAATTAGAAAAATAGTTTGATGAACTCATTTGTTTTATTATGATTATTATTATTATTATTATAAAAATTAGAAAATTAATCAAACTGTTCTGTCATGTATATCTAGCGATACCCTGAGAAGGAATATTCAAGTGGTTTTAGCATAATGACAAAAGGACATTTTATAAAAGATATTTCTAGTTCAAAATGTTGTATATAGAGAACATTTAAAATTGCAGGAGAACTTTGACAATTTACTTTTTCTCTACTTAAAACGAGTATTTCTCCAGTATATGAAAGAAACGCGCAAATTGACATGTGTTCGCTCCAGGGAGTCGAGTACGGGGCTTCATTGAACAAACTCCTGTCAAAGTTGGAATATGACGCAAATTCAGGCGAGACACAGGTTATGACATCTGTGTGTCTGTATTAGTGATGCCAATTATTCATGTTCAGACAAAAAAAAAAAAAAAAAGCCCACATAAGGAAGCCAATATTACTTAGATGAGTGAAATCACACAACTTCCCTACCTCTACTTTACTGTGTACTGAACTGTCTTGTTTTATGAAGCGTTTGCTTTCAGAGCTTGGATGATAATGGCTCTTCTCAATTTCCCATCATTTTTAGCTCTAATTAATATTTAAGTCTCAAATTTCAAATACGAAAATTGTATTCCACTAAAAGTATATAAATAAATCACATTTTACCGTAAAAAAAACCTCGTTGTATAAATAATATCATAATTCTACATGTCACTTCCTTCTTTAGTGAGTTAGAACGACCGTTACGCCTTGCCAATACCTTATAAATAATGGACTATGCCATTTTATTCAGTTGCTTGATTTTATTTAGCCACATATCAACCGCTGTCTGTTATTTAATGCGGAAATCGAAGCATTTTGAACACAATTTTATGACTTCAACTAAATATATTTTGAACGCATGTATAGGTCATCAACTATGATAAAATGTATTTTTAGTAATCCTTCTTTGAATATGTATTTTTGGTAATATTTCTATGAATACGTATTATTGCTAATTTTACTATAATTAGATATTGTTGGTTGACTGAATTTTTTTACTCGTATATCAACCTGTAAGGCTTATTTAACACCGAAATCTTAATATCCCACACGCAATGTTATGCTTTCATCTACAGATGCTTTGTACACAATTTTATACTCTCAGGGTAAAGGTATTTTTTTTTTTTAAGATATAGATTTTGTAGATCATAAAATGCATTGTTGCTAATTTTATTATAAAAATGTATGTTTATATTTTTTTAGTCTTATATTGATTGTCATATTAATATAAAAATGTATTGTTGGTTATTTTATTGTAATTCTGTACAGCAACCACAAGAGAAAAGTTTTTTTTAATTTTTATGTGACACTTTATTTTTTTATTCCACTCTCCATGTTTTTGTATTTGTTTAGCTTTAGAAAAGAATTTTCAGATTGAGTGATTTTTGTTTCGGGGTTCACTATTTGCCCATAGCTGTGAACCTAGCAGGTGCTACCACCCAAGGTTAAGTTAGAACTTGGGGCATCACCATTTAAGAGGTGGTTTTACACTCCTCAAAACGTTTAATATCCCGATCAAATTACTTGATGTAGTTTATCGTCACACCCAGGACGCCATTTTATTGAATGAAAAAAAAAAAAAAAAAGAAGGAAAGGTATAAGTGTTTACCGTCTGCTTCCTCAGAAATAATGGATTATTCCATTTTGATCACAGACGGAAAATCCATGTCAGAAACGCTAGATGGTCTCAGTGAAAACATCAAAGAAATAAAAAAGAAAGAACGAAGTAAGATTGATGTGTTTAACGTCTGTTTCATTGAAATGGAAAAAATTTACATTTTTTTTTCTTTCATCTTTACCTTCTTATATTTTAAAATAATGATCTGCATTCATATTTATGTTTGTTATTCAAATATTTTGTTAATGTTCTTAATCTAAAATATTTAACTATACGATCGGTGGATTTCTACGAATATGTTTTATTAGGTTGGTGCAAAAATAATGACGGTTTTTGACGTTAAAAAATACGTCAAAAATCGACATTATTTTTGCACCAACCGAATAGAACTCGCCATAACATTATTCTTTCATTAACTGAAGAATTAAGATTCATCAGGAAATTCAAATCGGAAAACAAGGAAATCTTCTCGAGTATAACGGCTAACTCTAGACTTGAACACGTTATCAAACCAGGAAATCTCAAAAATAGCCCATATCCCGCGAGGAGATTTTTCTATTTAAAGCGCATCCTTCATTTGCCCTAGGTCAAAGGTTATGACCCGTTAGGTGAAAAACTCGTTACTACTAATATTATTTTTCTTTACCTTCGCTTTCTGTAATACAAGATGTCCCTATGTCTCAATTCCAAGAGATAAGTGTTTTAGCATCAGTTGATTCAAATAAATTAGGTGCCATAAAATCGAGAGATACAAATTCTACATTATAAGTCCTGTTGTCATATTTGGGCAGGGGCTGCCCAGATTTCATATTCCAGTCTCGATAGTGTTCAAATGTTGGAAAATAATTATTTTACACGCACCAGCCTCTTTCTCACGGGCAGGATATGGTGAGCCTCTCACTGCTCTATCGTTACTTCGATGGGAAGTGCTCGGACGAACATCTCCTTGTTCCACCTAGGGTCCGCCATGCCACTTACATCATAATAAACCACCCTCATTCAGTCTTCATTTCATCGGCGAAAAGTAACTTATTCTTCCTGCGAATTACTGTCCTAATGAACAGACTCCCAAAATGCTGTTTCCACGATCACTACAATCTTAACTTGATCAAGTCTAGAGCCAACCGTTATCTTCGTCTTATTTGAATATAAAATAATCGCAATTTTTCGCAAGAATTTCGCAAATATATGAAACATTTTTAAATTATTTAACAATTGCTTAATTATAATTACATTTTTGTAAATTTATTTTGATCTAACGGGTCATAAGTATGTGATTTAAATGGACAAATCTCTTCGCGGGATATAGGCTATTTTTGAGATTTCTGGTTTGATAACGTGTTCAAATCTAGAGTTAGCTATTATCTTCCCCTCCTATCCATATAAACCACTCCTTAATGTAATCCTCTACCTCGAGTGGCCCACGGGCCTTGTACATAGTGGAACATACTGTAAAAAAAAAATAGAATTTTTTTTCATTGTTCTTAAGTTTTTTTTTTATTCGCACACCGAAAGCTCAAACCGCAACAAAAACATTTTTAATTTTAAGTGACACATATTTGTTTTTTTCTATTTCACTCTCCAGGTTTTTGTATTTGCTTAGCTTTTCAAAATCCTTTACAGATTAATTGATTTGTATTTTTATGGCTTATCAACCTTTTGCAGGTAATTTAACGCCAGAAAATAGTTTTACATTGAAAGATTATTGCGGAGCTAATAATGATTTACTGACACAATCCTACTAATTAACCCATAGCGAAGGGAGAAGAAGGTCGATTCATACTTTACCCAAGGTATTAAAAAACATTCGCAGATGTATTTTTTAACATTTCGTACGCTCATGTCAAACAGTGCGCAAAATTTTCTTTTCTGTCATTATAAAAATGTCTGGGTGATTTTCTATTATTGCTCGATCTGTGTTAATAGAACCCTTCCACCACCAACGGAGTGCCACATCTGCTGTCTGAAATACATATTCAAGATGTTGGTCTGTGTTAGGTCCTGACCTTGCTTCTCAACTCCAGTCACATACTCACGGATGAGATATGGCTTCCCTCTGTCTTTTCTACAAATATTCTCAAGGCAACTGCACTGACGAGCTATTTTCACTGGTTCATGTAAAATATCATTTCTGTGCATATATAATCTTTTATTTAAATTCCTGGAGGTTTCCCCGATGTATTTCTTGTGGCAATTATTACTGGTTATAGAGTAAATTCCTCCTTCAAGTTTTAGCTTATTATTTTGTTTTATATTAATTCATTATTGTTTTAGAAACACATTATGTTAAACACCTTATCCACGTACTTTTTGCTATTGAATACTGTCTCCATATATGGTCTGGTGACCCTGCTGTTCATCTTGAGATGCTCTACAAAATCCAAAAAACGTGTATGCAATGTGATCGGTCCTAACCTGGCATCTCGTCTGCAGTCACTTTCTTACAGATGTGATTTGATATCCGTCTGTCTTTTCTACAAATATTTTTATACTGGATGTATGTTGTTAAAACTAAACAAATAAGCAAATTAACAACATACATCTTGTGACCGATGAGCTGATAATCAAGGAAAAACTTTAGTCGCACATCAACACGTAGGTCCACGTATATGTACTAATTAACATATATCTTTGCTTTGCATAACCACATCGAGCACTATTATGTTTATACCTCATGTATAAATTTGACGATTATTTATTTGCTTGACCGCGTATGCACACCAGCATACGTGTATACTCTTTCTTATATCGAGCCGTCTGATTTATCTATCTTATATATATATATATATATATATATATATATATATATATATATATATATATATATAGTTGAATTGATATGAGTTTGTGACCCTGTGATTCACGCTTTTGCGACCGTCAGACCCAGGGTCACAAACTCACATCAATCCAACTAAATATGTTATCTCTATCACTGATATTGAGCGCTTTCCAATAAGTACCGCGCATATATAATACATAAATAATATATATAATCAATTGCATATATATATATATATATATATATATATATATATATATATATATATATATATATATATATATATATAAAGATATGTTTGGTGGTACAAAATTTTATCACAGCCATAAACAGACAAAAATTAGTTTTTATTATTGCCTCTCATGAGAATAAAAAGTAAAATTGAAAAACAGGCTAGCTAACCGGTTTCGTACCTCGCTCAACAGAGCTAAATCGAGGTAAATAGAGTAAATTATATAAAAAAGAACAATGGACAAAGTGTATTGCGGGAAGAGACAAAAATATTTAGATGGTAATTAGATGGAGGCCTCATACAAAGTCCTTCTGTTTACATAGAAATCTTTATTGATAAAATATAGATGGACTCCAACATTTTTAGGTGGAAATTAGAGTGGGACCTGCTAAGGATGGTTAATGAGTCCCCACTAAAACTAACAGCACAATTAAAGTATATAAGTTTATAATATTATAATTATATAATATATATATATATATATATATATATATATATATATATATATATACACATTTCACACACACACACACACACACACATATATATATATATATATATATATATATATATATATATATATATATATATATACATCACACCAAAAATATCTTGCAAAATAAGGAAAAGATCATCAGCCTACAACAACCAATCAAAAACTTCCAAACATTGCTTGGAGGAAAAAATAGCTATCATTACTTTCCCAGACCAAAATAAATTATTAAATAAACGATCCGAGTTCATCTCAAAATGCAGACATAAAAACAAATTTTTACTACGTTACTTAAAATATTCAAAACGGAAAAAATAAAATAAAAACAAATAAATAAACAATTAAACAAAAAAACAACAATAAAAATAAGCAAAATTAATTAATCCAAATTACCAAATCACACCTGTTAGAATAGACGAAACAGAATAGTAAATAAAGTAAATAATAAACAAAGTAGCAAACCATTATGACCAAAATATTAGTTAGACTAAAAAATCAAACCAAAAACTGGGACGAAAAATAGCTATAACTGTTATATAACGATAAAAAAAATAAAACAAAATAAAAAATAAAATAAAATAAAAATAAAAAATAAATAAATATATACTACGTTACTTAAAACCCGAAAACCGAAAAGAGAAAATATACAAGTAAAATAAATTGACCTAAATTCATCCAAATAAATAAATAAACTAAACAATCCCTTTAAAGTTACCGTTAGAAAAAACAAATAAAGATAATCAACCCAAATAAACACGAATTAAAAAACTATTTCTGCCAAAATAATAATTAGAATAAACTACAACAACCAACCCCAAAACCGAACAAATAGCTTTAATTAAATTCTCAAATCAAAACAAAACTATTAAATAAGTGATATAAACAAATCTTTACTACGTTAATAAAAAAACACCGTTTAAAAAATAAGTAAATAAATAAATAAAATAAGAAACAAAAAATAAAAACAAGCGAAATAATTTAACCCAAATAAATAAATAAACGACTTCCGGTAAAATAACCGCCATAATAGACTACCCACAATGCACCACTGAAAAATAACAGCATGCGTGGCCTGACGATTGCATATAGCATAAAACAGACTGTCGCCTCTAAGTGTTGACTTCTATGTTCACTTTTATATATATATATATATATATATATATATATATATATATATATATATATATATATATATATATATATAATTGTGTATTTTGGAAGCAATCATTCTTTTATACAAGTTCCATTAAATACGACTGACAAGATACTGGGATTAAGCTTTTTATTCAATTTATCAGTTATGAATCACTTATAAGAAAACAAGAAAAACTTAATAAAAATGTCTATAATTGAACCTGTAAACACACATATGTGTGTGTTTGTGTGTAAATTAACATGATTTCTTTTCTTTTTATTAAAGAACTTTTCGTTCGTTCCATGCAAGCCCTAAGCACCAAAGCCAGCCATATTTATATCAGAAATCGTAATGATTGATTAGAATTCATAACCAATGGCTAAAAAACAAAAAAAAAAAGTAATTTCATACCGACCATGAATGTCTGTCGTCTGAAACGATTGTCCTTTCTTTAATCTCCCCAGGACGAATCCGTCTTTCTTCACCTACATAATTGCGAAATATAGCAATTGTGATTTCCCCACTTAGGTTGCCGAATTGGCCAATCAGAAAAAGGAACTAAAGGAAGATGGCCGCCGACGTAATGTCGTTCAAGTTTCTGGTGTTTCGACCAGAATTTGATTAAAAGCATTTTTTCACTATAGCATTGGTGGGTCTGTCAATCGTAAATTAGCTTACAAGTCTTTCGGCCCAAACTTCAGCAACCAGAATTTTTTTTCATTCCGGCTAATCATTTAATTATCATACCTGTTATTACATCTTACAAATAAAATCATCATCATTATCATATTCTAAGTCTTCTTGTTCGGTTGTTTCTTAGATAGCAAGTTGTTGTGGAGTTATTTCGCAGTGGATGCTTCTATTTGTACAAAATCGGTCCTTAAATAGGTTCGACGTACAAAACGTTAGGAACTTGATATAATAAGTATTACGCAGAGTAATCTTGTTGTGGTCGTTGACTACTTTCGTATTCGACTAACTGTTGTCCGACATCGACTGACCCTTGTTTCTCTTACTACTTCTACTTATATTAGGTGAGAGAGTCTATTAACTATAGAATAGGCGTGTTTCACTACAACACAAGTAAACTACGCCTTCCCAATAACTCATAGATAATGGGCTACTTCGTTTTGATCGCGCGGAAATACGGAAAGACATATCAGCGACGCTTCATGGTTTCAGTAAGAAAAAGAATGAAATAAAAAAAAGGAGATAGTGGAGGCGATCTTCTTCTATTTGCCATCTGCCTTCCAAACGTAGGCTACCCAGGCTCGCCATATCGTTCTATCCGTTGTGGAACTCACAAGCTTATTAAGTAGGTAGCCCGCCGAATCCCTCTATCTCTCTCCCCTTCTAACCCGTCTTTCCTGTTTTTTATGACCGAGAAATATCTTTCGGATTCTGACATACGTAAGTGTGTGTGTTTTGTTTCGATTTTCTCAATACTTGCTCGTTGCTTGCTTGCTACATCCATGGAATTCTCAGCATTGTTCTGTGGAACAAACATTCTGTTGTCTTCAGTTTCCTCATCATCTGTGCAGAGATTGTCCAGCATTCACTGCCATACAAGAGAATTGTTATTGTTATGTTTTGTATACTTCTCTGAGTAGTAGTAAACGTAATACAGTTCTCCGTGTCATGAATATCAACTGGGTTTACTAGGCATAGCTACCCTATGTTCGCCAGTTGTTCTCTATTTATGCTTGTCTATCTAATTTGCATACAATACTACAGTTGTCACATTTCTATTCATCATCCTGTGTCTTAGTACTTTTCACCATCCATTTTTCGCAGATCAAACACACGTTCTGATTTCGATGTTGCATTTTCTGTTCCCTCTGAAAACACTTCACGGATATTTCAATCTCTGTCCATGTTTGATGTTGACATCTAGAATTTATACTTCACCTCTTGGTTGTTTTTCCTCTTACTGACAAAATATTTTCTGACGACTAACTCTTTTTCTCGTTTTCCGTTACTACCTTGACTCGGAGGTACTCTAATCCTTTTTCTACGCTTGCTATCAACGGAGAGTCATCTAATTGTCTTATGTTATCGAGACCAGCCATCCCGATAATAAATACTAGTAAACCCCCCTACAGGAGGTAGCGAAGGACAGCGAGAAGAAAGGACTAAGCATAGCCTACAAGAAAACAGAATGCATGGTCATCAGTAAAAGAATGACCCCGAAATGTGATTTACAGGTCGACGACACTAAAATCAAACAGGTATGGATGTTTAAATATCTAGGAAGTGTTTTGACAAAAGACGGTAAGATCCGTAGGCGTAAAAGGATGGCCAAGGACGCATTCCAAAAGCTGGGTAAAGTATTGCGTAACAAGAGGATCTCTTTGGTAACAATGAAAAGAGTACTGAGCTGTTACGTGACATCGGTTCTCCTTTACGGCAGCCAATGTTGGACGGTCTCCTCACAGATGAAGAGGAGACTCGACGCGACGGAGATATGGTTCTGCAGGATGGAAGAATTCTGAAGGATGCTGAGGTTATCATGGACCGAGCATGTGAGCAGCGATTATGTCTTGGAGATGATTCATACAAAGATGATTCTTATACTTAACATCAAGAAGAAGCGGATGAAATTTCTGTTACACGTAATGAGAAAGGAAGGCCTTGAAAATCTGATACTGACATGTCGAATAGAGGGAAAGTGAGATAAGGGAAATCAACGTATGACATACTTAACGGAGTTGAGGGAGTGGATGAGAGAACGTGGTCTGGGGAGGTGGCAGAGGGACGAAACTTATTGAGGGGAAGTGAAGAGTCATGATCGCCTACGTCCTTAAAGGACACGGCACATAAAAAAGACTGAAGGGCGTCTAGCTCTCTTAAGACCACTTCGCTATAAAAAGTGAATATATCTGGAGGGAAGACACATCATTAATTTTGTGTAGCTATTTAATTCGTTTTCTATCCGAATACAGACGGATTGATTGCAGTATATGTTCTGGATTATTCTAACATCCTTTCCTTGTGCCAGTCATTGCCAACTTCTTTTGCTCAATCTATAAAATATAAGTCTACATTATGTGGCATTTGTATTGCTCGAAGCGACTTCCAAGGACACTGTAACAAAAAATGTAATATTTATGATTAAATATTACATTTTTTGTTACAGTGTCCTTGAAAATAAAACGTACCGTTAATGTCCTCTTTTCAGTTTAATTCTGCCTATCTTTCTATTCATCAGGGTAACACACTCATTATATTAATTTTTCTTGTAACACAGTCTGTTCCAGAATGGAAAATTCAATAACGGGGGGGATTCTTCAATTGCTAATCGTGATTTTCTTCGATCGTTGTTACTTGCTTCAAATTCTAATTGATGGATTAATGTAAAATACAAAAAGATTAACACCTGGATGAATGCAGGGAAGTACTTGATCATTAATATTTGGACAATGTTTAACTTCATTTTTTCTTCATACTTCTTTTGTATGTCAAGAAGACTTAATTAAAATATTCTTATAAAAATCTTTTTCTGTCTACTTTAACTTCGCTGCAAAGGTAGTACCATTGACAATACACCTCCAAAACCCCTATCAACATGAGTGCTGCCAAAAGAAAATGGCTGACAGAACTTATTTCAAATCGAGGCTAATTTGCAGTTCAAGCCCCACGCTCAATTTTTAATAAAAATTTCCCGAAGAGTTCCATTTAGCTGTAAATATACATGCTTAATTCGAAAATAACTAAGAAATTTTGATAAAATCTACCGTTTTGGAATTATCGACAATAAAAGTTCGGACTTATTCGCATCGCGATGGGTGAAGATAAAATTAATTCTGCACCTCAAATTTCCAAATTTTAACGCGTTTGTAATCGTCTGTTCCACTTATACTAAAGTAAGCGGAAAAAGTAGTCCCAGCTTTGTTGAAAAGACTTATCCAATCGAACGTCTACCAGAAACTACTTACAGCCGTTGTGAACACAACGTTTTCGCCTTCTTCAGATATCTGTCGATAAGAGTACCTTTCTGGAAATTTCAATCTGAACGCTTTACTCAAATTAGATAGATTGTTTACATGAAGCTGTTTTTGTTTAGCGATATCGCGTCGCAGTTAATTTCTCTTTAGTATTATTCAGTCATTGCTACCACTTGACTCCCATTAAATCTACCAGGCATTTCTCGTGTGTAAAAATCAACGGATACAATATATTTATTCTAAAAATAAAAGAAAATTGAAAAAAATATAACTTGAAAGAAGTTCACACCCGAATGAGTAAACAAGAAGCAAAAACAACATCGCCGTTAACGAACTTGTATTTCTCCGAGAAGAAAGAGACACGGAACAGAACGCACCTTTTGGGATTGGCACTCTTTGACTGCATCCCCTCAGTCGCTAGTAAGAAAACTTATCTTCGCAATGTTGGTATTTACAGGTATAAAGAAGCAAGGCAGATGTTCATTTAAAAAAATAAAATAAATAAAAAAACAAGCAAATGAAAACTACAGACAAAAGTTCATTTTTTCCATCAAGATATTCATTTCTGTAGTTCACTGCTACCAGCAAGCAGATTTTTTTCTCCTGGTGATGGCTATATTGGCCTAAACTAGTCGAGGAATATAACTGAAATAATAATAAAACGAAAGAATATTAATATACAACCCAGTGTGTCTAAAGTTTTTTTTTAATATTTTGTATTGTTCAATATATATATATATATATATATATATATATATATATATATATATATATATATATATATATTAAAGAAAAACAGTCCACTTTAAGGTTCCATTATAATAATTTATTTCATCAGAGCCCTTTTAAAGGACGTAGGATCATCAGAGAGCACATCCAAAAAATGAAAAAACATTTTTCGTTTCATTTTTTGGAAGTACTATCTGATGATCCGGCGTCCTTTAAAAGGGCTCTGGTGAAATAAATTATTATAATGGAACCTTAAATTGGTCTGTTTTTCTTTAAAATATTAGCTCTAGATTTACATTGAGCTCTCAGGATTTCATCCTCCTTGGGACTACCCATACGGATTACCAAGTTTTTCATAACATATATATATATATATATATATATATATATATATATATATGATGGACTCCCCCGTTGTTTTCGACATATGAGTGTCTTTCAGTTCATTTTTTATGTTTATGTTTCGTATGAGACATCCTCAAGCCTGCATTGGATTTATAAACGAATCCACACTAGAGACATGCTGAAGAGTTGACCATCATATGTGCTGATGTATCGCCCGAGATGAGTTATAACTCGGTGGCAGGTGTTTCTCCATTTTGCTCGGTTTTCAACAGCAACTTCAAACTCTCCTATAGAGATGTTTGCAGCATTTAAATTATATTTGAGTTTGTCCTTGAAGTGCATCGAAGGACGGCCTACATTACTCTTACCATGAAAAAGTTGCTAATACATCAGGATTTTCAGCATCCGATCATCACTCATTCTTATGACATGACCTACCCATCGCCACATTTGAGGAAAAGAACAGGGTTAGAGATTTCGTCCTGCTATTTATAACCGCATATTGAACGAAGACAGCATTTATGAAAAGCATCAAGTTGATTGTATGATGTCCACATTCTGACCTATAAAAAGTGTGGTAACAATATATATATATATATATATATATATATAATGAAATGGAGAAAGTCCGACAATTATTTTAAGACATTTTTTATGTTTAACGTCCTTTTTATAGATACAAATATTTAAGTAAATTCTCTTTTTATAATAAACAGTATTAAACAACATTTACCGGCCTGAATGTCCAAGAAATTTTCATAGAAAATATTCGTCATCCGACAGGAATCGAACCTGTATCCTATGCAGAAGCGTCATTTGTTTACATTTGGATACGCCATAAGCAGACATGAATGCACGTTAGAGATTCATGGAAGATTGAATTTTAACGACAATAAAATCGGCCTTGCTAACCGAACGCTCCTCTGAGTCCGAATCGGTTATATATGAGTTTTGGGATTATAATTTTCCTGAAAGGAACTTTATAGTTCCAAAACTTGAAAGATTTTCTGTAGCGATGTAAAATATTATATTAAAAATATAATAATATTTTTTTCTACGTTGTATTGAGTACTTTTAAAAAAAAAATCAAATGCTAAGAACTGTGGATTCTTAATCTGTCTATTCTTTCTCTTTATTTGAGTATATACAAGTTACATTAAATATCACAGAAAACGTGCTATAAGTTTTTTTTTATATAACCTCTTATGTCGTCTTATATATTTTTTTTTCTTTTTCGTAGATAAATTAGACAAAAAATGTTGAAATATTATATATTCTTTCGAGCGTTTTCGGCTATACATTTAGACATTTTTAACATGTATAACAAGAAGACTTACACTATATCTTTCTGATCATAGCTCAGTTTGGTCTCATTTAAATGCTCATGGAGACTTCTTATTATTTTATTGTCTTCACTCCAAAATAGTATAGTTTTAACGCATTCTCTAACTCAGTAAACCCTTGAATCTTAGTGGCTTTAATCCCTAGCTAAGGGTGAAATGATTAAAAAAAAGTGTAGTTGCGATCGAGTAGGCAGTTAGAGCAATGTATCTTATTTTTGAGATTTGCCAGAATCGTATACTCATATATATATATATATATATATATATATATATATATATATATATATATATATATATATATATACAATCATTTCACTCAAAGCAAAGTGCACAAGGGGTTACCGAGAGTGAGAGCAAAAATAAAGACGGTTGTTGGATGAAAGGATATAGAGAATGACGGGCATCGGGATCAATGCAACAGAAGATATCGATTGACATTACATTTGAATATTTGAAGATTATAGCTATCATGAAAGCAAGTAAGCGGAAGGAAATTCTACTGTCGGGAAGTTCAAGAGAAGAAGCTGTTGGAGTAGAAGAGGCGGTTACATTTAACTGTTTTGACAGAAAGGGTGGGATCGAGAGGCTAAACCTTTTACGAGATTTCTGTTTCGGGTAGAATAGGAAATAATTGCTTTATCGGAAGATATTTGAAGAATTTTTCAGTTTCAATATTATTACAGAATTCTTCTCCACTTGCCTATTTTTATACTGACCAGTCCTAGTTACTGTACGTACTTGAGTATTAGGAGCACTTCGAGGCGGTGTAATGGTTTACAAGATTGTCTCACTTAATAACAGTCCGGCACTCAGAGTATTCTCCCTGATTTCTGTCTTGTTCCAATCTAAAACTATGTTTAGCAAATCTCTATGTACACGAGAATAGTGCGAGGTTTTATGATTCTCTCAAAGATTGCACTAGAAATAGATTTTTTTGTTGTTAGAAGTGGTTAAAATTGATGTATTTTCGATGACCGGTTGAACTATACGCAGGTAATTTTTTCAGGAAATGTTAAAATTCATGTCATCGTATCAGATATTTTCTGTTAATGGTTTCTTCTCCCATATTAGCGTAACATTGCACGAAAATGAATGAAGACCATTTATTTGCTGAAAAATATATCCAGAATAATGGTTAGTATCACAATATTCCACTGCATTAGGCCTGCACTTGTATTACAAAAAACTGGGGCCGCATTATAGACGAGTTATATAAAAAAAATATCAGATTTTTCACAAAATACCTGGGGTTGCACTATAAATTAAGTCGACTTATACACGAGTATATACGATATTCAAATTCGTAGCTGGGGGTCACTTTATACATTTTCCTGTCTATTCAACTGAAATAGTATCAAGGCAGTATTACGCTACCCCCGTTATCCGGAAGAAAATATTTCACGAAAGATTCAACATGTTTTTGTTTTATTTTATAAACATCTTACCCCAAACAAGGCGGGAGTGCCACTAGCACGCAAAGGGTGAGACAGAGAGAGAGAGAGTGAAAGTAAGAGTAAAGAGGGCGTGTTTGAGGAGAGGATAAAAACAATCATCGGAGATCAAGTCATCAGAAGATGTCGAGTGACATTACATTTGAATATTTGAAGATTATAGCTATCAAGGAAGCAAGTAAGAGGAAGGGAATTCCACTGTCGGGAAGTGCGAGCGAAGAAGCTGTGGGAGTTGAAGAGGCGGTTACATTTAACTGTTTCCACTGTAAAAGAGTGGGACCGAGATACCAACGTAGTACACTTATGTTCATGCATTTGGGAAAAATATTTCTTCAGAGCAGTTTCCATGAAAATATTTGTAGAAAAGACAGAGGCAAATCACATCACGTGAGTGAGAATATGACTGTAGATGAGATACCAGGTCAGGACCGATCACATTGAATATCCGTCTTTGGATTTTGTCGAGAACCTCGTGATGAACAGCGGGTGTACCAGACCATTTAATTCAACACTTTTCGATATCAAAAAGTCCTAGAATAATTTGTTTTACAAAATTAGTTACAGATACTTGTAAAACTATAAGAGACTGAATTAATACAAAAGAAAATAATAAGCTAAAAGTTGAAAGAGGAATTTACTCTATAGTCTGTAATAATTGCCACAACGAATGCATAGGAGAAACCTCAAGGAATTTAAATAAAAGATTATATATTCACATAAGAGGGCACCTCAGAGCGGTTTAATGGTTAGCAAGCTTGTCTCGTTAAAACGTTTACGACTGATTAGTGAGTTCGATCTTCACTGGGTGTCCCATACTTTCGGCCTTGTCCTACATCTAAGCTACGCTTGAAAAATCACTATATATTCACATAAGCGATATTGTACAAAAGAATACAATTCATTAGTGTCTCGCAGTATTTACTCTGACCAGTATATTGATTTAAAACACCTTCTCTAATTAAAAAAGTTATTTAAGACGAGTATGTGTAGAAAGCGTTTTAATTGCGAGGTCATCAACAGTAAATTTGTGTTCATGTTTATACGGCATTTCACCTTTCTTGACAGATCTTCTATAATGACAATGTGGAATGATAAATAATATAAGTGTTGAATTAATAATATAAGTGATGAATTAATAATATAAGTGTTGAATTAATAATATAAGTGATGAATTAATAATATAAGTGTTGAATTAATAATATAAGTGATAAATTAATAATATAAGTGATGAATTAATAATATAAGTGATGAAAACAAAACGCGTATGGAAATTAATTGGCCAGATTACATAACGAGGCACACCTAGAAAAAGACGGAGAATTAAACTTAAAAATTTAAAATTTAAGCGATAAGAAATTTTTTTAAATCTTTTAAAATAAAAAAATACAAGGGAATTTTTGGTTAGAGTCAATAGAAATTTTTTTTAGATATTTTCAAATATCTTCTTGAAATACAAAAGAAGCCGTTTTGATTTTCGAATTAGTTTTTCTTATTTTTTATTTAATATCTCTTCGGCCATCAGTCCTTGTTCTATCTTCTTTCTTCAAAACTTGCCTTTCTTTTATTAAAGATCAGTGAATATCATTACATTACATTGTATACACACGGACAATTGTCCCCCTCTTTGTTCTTCTTCTTAGAACGTTTCAGTCATTGTGCCATCGGATCTTCTTCAGGTGGTTGTCGATCCGGGTAACCTTCAAGGAATTGTAAACTTAGCCCTTTATTGAATCTACGGGATGTATTGTTCCTCGTTCCGCTGTCAATGTCTGTGAATATTTCACCATGTTCATCTCGACGTGTCTAAGTCTCCACTAGCCGACACAGGGATTGAACTCACAATATCACCAAATTTACGAGCCATTATTTTAATCCACCTAACTTTTGTCACGTACATAATATCGTTACCCCTTTAGGGTTTTTTTTTTTTTTTTTTTGCTTTGGCTGTTTCGGAAAGTATCAGCCGATCTATTTTACGGCCTTCTTCAAATGTACAAACCGTCTGGAACGAGTTGAGTCGAATAAAATCAACAAATCAATGAGTAATATGGAGATCAATAGTAGGCAAATCCCAAACGGAGAGGAAAAAATCGTTAAAGCAAGAATTTTTTTTAAGTGTCATTCGGAAAGTTTTTTTGTGCTATGAGAAGATACGTGTCTTAAAAATATGGATTTTTGTGAAAGAAGTACTGTCCTCTTTATTGTCCGGAGGTATAAATATCAGATTCGAATGTTAGGAGTGTCAAATGTATTGTAAAGATTTTTTTTTACATGAAATACTTTAGCAATCATTCGTTTCACAATAAATGTTTTGTTCAGAAAAAACAAGAACATTTTGCCCAGAACTGATTATTGATTCTTGTCAAGTAGCATGCTTGTCTCTATTCTTAGATTAAGATAGATAGATAGATAGATAGATAGATAGATAGATAGATAGATAGATAGATAGATAGATAATGAAGAAAACTACATAGATACTGAATAGACTCAGATATAGTGATTTTCTAAACCCGGCTTAAATGTGGCACAAGGCCGAATGTATGGAGCACCAAGCGAGGATTGAATTCGCTATTAAGACGTAATTGATTTAGCAACACAAGCTTTCTAACCATTACACCAGTCGAGGTGCCCAAATAGACTGTATATATATATATATATATATATATATATATATATATATATATATATATATATATATATATATATATATATATATACATATATATATATATATATATATATATATATATATATAGAGAGAGAGAGATAATGAAGAAACTAGAATAGATAATGAATAGACTCAGGTAGATAGATAGATAGATAGATAGATAGATAGATAGATAGATAGATAGATAGATAGATAGATAGATGTAAATCTCGAAATGACAGAGCGAATATTAAAATCTCTCATTCGAACATGCTGAGATAATTTGGTAGATTAATTAACACGAGTACACACACAGGGACAAACAAACACACAAACACACACACACACACACACACACACACACACATATATATATATATATATATATATATATATAATATTAGTGGTCAATATATATATATATATATATATATATATATATATATATATATATATATATATATATATACATTTCGAAGAGGATAAGATCCAGGTAGAACTCAATGTCAAGGACAGAGTAAGAATATTAGTGTTTGAACCTTTTTTATTATATATATATATATATATATATATATATATATATATATATATATTCTTTCTTTATTATATATATATATATATATATATATATATATATATATATATATATATATATATATATATATATTCTTTCGTTTTTATTATATCAATT
>OZ010588.1:101161011-101206011 GCA_963932145.1 Acanthosepion lycidas
GATATAGACTGAACGCTGGTCAACCGACACACACTCCCAAGTTGTGTAATCCTCTTCTGTTGTATTTACTGTTCAATAGACTATTTAACTGCAACCTCTTGTGTTTTTTTTTTCTTAACCAATTACTTGGTCACAACAGAAATATACTGCAACTCATACATATGAATATTAATTATGAAAATTAATTAGGAATAATAATTAGGAATATTAATTATAAATATCTTTAATTTTCTTATGTATGTTTTAATTTTGGTTTTCTTTTGTTTTCTTCGAGGAATATTACGAGACATTTGCAGTGGTAATTAATATGTAAATAATTTATTGGTGGTACAAAATTTTATGAACGCCAACAATAGACCAAATTTGTATTTATTACCACTGATGATAATAATTAAAAGATAAAATTGAAAAACGAGCTAAATTGTTGTCAATAAATAAAGAATTATTAATAAAAGAGATGGAAAATATGTACGGAAAAAAAGAATACTTAAATGGAAATTAATTGGAGGCGAGGTACAAAATCCTTCTATTTGCATAACGAAGGTCTCATGGACAAAATGCATATGCCTGCAACTTCAATATTTTTTAAGTGGTAATTTCAGTGTGACTTACTAAGAATAGAAAATGAGTCCCCACTGAATTTAGCTGCCCAATTATAGTTATTTATTAGGTGATCGGCGATGGAAGACCCGCACGTGTTGGTCAGAATGTCTGACGGATAATACTTAAGTTTTCGGATTTTTGGTACGTGTTGTTTTAATCTGGTATCCAGTCTTTGAGTCGTTATCTATAAGTATCTCCAGAATTCAACTCTGCTAATGTTATTCTATATTTATTAATCTTGATTTAAATCTGTTGAGCTAGGTTCGAAGCCGGTTACCTAGCTGGTTTTTTCAATTTAATCTTTTAATTATGATGAGTAGTAATAAAGAATTTGGTCTATTCATGGCCGTAATTAATATGTATTTTGAAAAGGATGAATCGACAATGTTTAACATACGAGAACTTAGCGGGAAATACGTATTCGTTGAATTAAATATCTGTATCCATACTGGAAAGAGCGATAACAGCTACTGGACTTAGAAAATGTATTTTCCTGAAAAAATTGCTTTAAGATTGTTGTATTGTGTTGTTGTATGATACCTGATCAGTACTCAAATTCTTCACTTGTTTGGGGTATGCCATTACAGAAATTATCATTGTAGCTTTAGATCTTGTCAAAGAGGCCAGTTAATTAATTCCCCCCACTCTTGCATGGATGTCTTTCAATTTGTTAGTCCTAGCCTGTGCTGCAAAACGCCGGACCCAAGTCTCGACAAACTCTGGTTCGTCCAAGCGAATTAATCATCCTATAGGCGAAACCATAAAGAGAAAGATTTTATAAATGTCAACCGAAAGTAGTACTGGCTGTTTGGGTAATGAACGTTGAATGTTTCCTTATAAGGAAATGGCTAATGTTTGCATTACCATAACTGGCCTTTGATTTCTTGCATGGAATAGTGCTTCGATATATGGTCTGGTACCCCCGCTGTTCGCCTTAAGGTCCTCGACAAGATCCAGAGACGGATAAGCAATGCGCTTGATCCAGATCTAGCATCTCGTCTGCAGTCGCTCTCTCACAGACGTGCCGCCGCCTCCCTTTGTCTTTTCTACAAATACTCTCACGGCAACTGCTCCGACGAGCTAATATCGCTAGTTGCCAGACTGCATGAATTTAAGCGTGCTACTAGCCTACCAAACGGTTCCACTCTTTACTGTCGAAGCGGTTAAATGTGTCTCTTCTACTCCAATAGTTTCATGTCTCGTACCTCCCGTCTGTGGAATTTCCTTCCTATTACTTTTTTCCCTGATAGCTATAATCTCCAACTATTCAAATGTAATGTCAATCGACATCTCCAGATGCCCTGAACTATCCCCTGCCTTCATTCTTTCCTCCATCACACCTCTGTACTCTCGTTCCCACTCGGTAACCTCCTGCGTACTAGAACCATCCCGCCTAGCTTGGGGTGAAATGTTAAAAAAAACAAAATAACTTGTAGCTAATCTTAGTAACTGCCATTTCAGATCAAAATCAGAAAATACAATCTTAAATATCGGACAGAATTCCAAGTCTTATTTGAAACCTCTTCAGTTTTTACAGAAAACCTTTGCGTACTGTGAATAACTCAGAGGATGAAGAAATGAGTTGTTCGTTGAGACAAAAAAAAAAAAAAAACTCTCAAATAGTCTGATGTAAACTTGTTTTTAGCCAATTATTTTCGGAAAGGCTTTCGTAAAATAATTTAAAAAGAAGAGACAAAAAAAAACCGGAAAAATTAAAAGAAACTTTAGTCCAATGCTAGGTAACGGGAGAACGTTTGAAGTCTGTCAAAAAACAAAAAAAATTATTTTTACCGAAGTATAGATATAATATTTGTGAGACTACGCCAACTGTTGCTTAGAGGCAGTCAACCTCACGGTCTCCATCCGCTGAACCGAGATAAATTCTCAGATTTGTCAGATTCTCACACCGCTAATGATTTGTGCGATGTGGCGTAATAGATAACGGCTTGAAATGGTTTTATTCCTGGGTATGGCGATAAATTATATCCGGCAGCAAGGCCAATGATGTGGAGGTTTTGAGGAGCGTGGACCCAAATTTTACTTACTGTCGTTCCCATTGATAGCGGTCCCAGTTGTGGGCAAATAATGAAAAATAGGGTCAAAACATGAAAATATAAAAATATATTAGAAAAAATTACAAGCAATACAATAGATTTTCATAATAAAAAAAAAAAAATAGGAACAATACTGGAAAAGAAATAACCAGCATTATTTACATTATTCGGACTGTTATCCTCATCTTCATTACCATATTCACAACGCTTCGGCTGTTGTACGCTCCGGCCATTATGTCTATATCTGTCTATATATCTGTCTATATCCCTGGGATGAGGTATTATGATTACTTGCATAATTTACATTATTCGGACTGTTATCCTCATCTTCATTGCAATATTCACAACGTTTCGGCCGTTTTACGCTCCGGCCTTTATGCCTATGTCTCTCTATATATCTGTCTATATCTCTGAGATGAGGTATTATGATTACTTATATTATTTACATTATTCGGACTGTTATCCTCATCTTCATTGCTATATTCATGTTTCGGCCGTTGTACGCTCCGGCCTTTATGTCTATATCTCTCTATATATCTGTCTATATCTGTGGGATGAAGTATTATGATTACTTGCATCATTTACATTATTCGGACTGTTATCCTCATCTTCATTGCCATATTCACAACGTTTCGGCCGTTGTACACTCTGGCCTTTATGTCTATGTCTCTCTATATATCTGTCTATATCTCTGAGATGAGGTATTATGATTACTTACATTATTTACATTATTCGGACTGTTATCCTTATCATCATTGCTGTATTCACAACGTTTAGGCCGTTATACGCTCCGGCCATCTTCAGGTGATTAAAATTTGAAACTAGTCCTTTTTTCGTACACCGGAGTAGATTATTCTAGTTCTACGTGCCAAGTCTCTTCCTGATGTCTTACTTATTTTCAATTAACCCAAATCTCTAAGTTTTGATTCACCACTGCTGTTTCCTGGTATTGAACTCACAATTCTTCAGGTCTAGTCACAAGATCTAAACAACGTCTTTATCCGCTGTTTCATGTGTCCTCAGTAGATAAAGACGTTGGTTAGATCCAGTGACTAGACCCAAATGCGAAAGAAAAGGTTTCTGTTCGGAATTCCAATCACCTGAAGAAGGCCGGACCGTATAACGGCCGAGACATTGTGAATATGGCAATGAAGATGAGGATAACAGTCCGAATAATGTAAATAATGCAAGTAATCATGATACCTCATCTCAGAGATATAGACAGATATATAGAGAGACATAGGCATAAAGGCCGGAGCGTACAACGGCCGAAACGTTGTGAATATTGCAATGAAGATGAGGATAACAGTCCGAATAATGTAAATAATGCAAGTAATCATAATACCTCATCTCAGAGATATAGACAAATGAACAGAAATACACTTTTGAAAAAAAAAAAGAATTGCCAAATCATAGAAGAATATAAAATATGTGCATTAAATGACCCATAAGGATTTGATGTGCCGTTAAACAAACTAAACCAAATAAATCGAAATTATAAATCGGAAATCAGAGTTCGAATTCCAGTCGAGTTCGTTACACTCACTTACGCGGAAATACCCTTGGGAAAGATATGAATTTCATCGCTTCTCCTCCTCACTATGGGTTGAATAGTAGGAAAGACAGGTTCCTTTAGCTTTGTTTGACAACCATTCTACCACAGAATGAAACAGCAACCTACTGAGGGAAAATCTTCTGCCTTGTGAGCCAAAGTGTGTATCACGTATGACACTTAACGGATTCCCGTGCCTGTATTGTTCTGTGACGTTTGAACTTAAAAAATTAATCAATATCACTCTTTGCCTGTTGAAGACATTAGAAATATCGAAACTGGAGTGACCGATTTGTTTTTACGGTTTGTCAAACATTTTGCACTTTATTTAATGCTAGAAAATATTTTTCTGTTTTGTCAGAATGGTTTTGAGATAATAATGATTTACTGAAAACAAGCCCCACTATTTAACCCATAGTTGGGGAGAAATTTTCCATAGTTATTTGTATGTAAGTGAATATAACAAAACCAACTGAAACTGGTACTCAGTTTCTGGTATCTTACATCAGACTGTTATCCATTAAATCACGTGCAGATTCACACTTAGAGCACCTGGTATTCCTCAGCAGTCATCCATCTAGGCTCTACGTGGCTTAACTTCGATAATCCTAAGAAAACCTGTGTTACAACATGATAGGGCCATAATCTTCTTGTTCTTCTTCTTCTTGTTCTTCTTCTTCTTCTTCAAGGCCTGGCCGTTAAGGGGTTTGGAGATCATGTCTCTCTGTAATTTCCTCAAATTTGTAGCTCTTAATAAATTTTGTCAGATTGTTTTCTCTCATATACCCAGTACAGTCATCCATTTACCTAAGCTCGCTAGGTACGTTATGCGACATTTTTCCTATCTATCTTGTGAGTATCAAATTTGCCAATCATTTCTAATATAACGGAAGATCGTGTGACGCGAAATGTGTTCTGATTTCAAAGGTTACAGTATTTTTATTAACTTTACTTACCATATTAAAAACATTTCTTTCTCGACACAATTTTTACATCTCTTTTTATGGCCTAATCGGATGACTGGTCTCTGGTAAATTTGCAAAAGATTTTCACTTGCGATATTTTTAATGATACATTTAATATATATATATATATATTTCTTCTTTAAACTGACAGTTGGCGCCTATGCGTCACAGCTAAACAACCACTTCTCCTTAGCGGCCAAAGACTAAACGAAGCAAACTCTGAAAAGCTAACGTAAAAAGAGAAGGAAAAATACATAATTACGTAGGTTAAGTGGTGCTCAATTACGAGTCGTCAGACTTTTGGTTTTCTTCTCATTTTTTTTTTCTTATATCGAACTGAATAAACAAAGAGAACAGGTTTATATGTGTTCGTGAGGTTAAATCGATAAGTCCTTAAGTTGACACGGGGAAATTACCTGAATTTCATTTAGAAAATTTCTGCCTCTGATATTCGATCTATGTGATTTTCTATAACTGAAGTGCTTTTATACACAAGGAATATATATATATGATGGCCTCTCCCATCGTTTTCTACGTATGAGTGTCTTTCATTACACTTTTTAATCTTATACCTGTCCCCGTCGCCTTAATTCTCTCACCAGTGGACTTGTTGCTGAGGTGGAATACCAAAGAAGGAACACAGAACTGAACTGCAGAATATCCACAAAGATTTGTTTAGAGTGATGAAGGCTAGTGTAGAACCAGCCACACTTATTGCAAGTGCTGATAACAAGAAGTTGGTGCAAATAACTGCCACGAACACAATGAACAACCCCCTCAGGTTTTATTTTCACGGAGTTATACCTCTCCTGATATATATATATATATATATATATATATATATATATATATATATATTAATCCGTTGGTATATAATCCAAGTAGTTGATCCTAGTAATATGTAAATATTAGAACTGATCCCTAAAAAGGAGCTCAATGTATTTTATATATACAGCGCAATATAACAGGTAACCCCTTTTACGCCCTCTTCCTCGTGAACTTCATTTCAAACCAGGGTTGAAAAGACAGACGACCACTTATATAAATTAATCACCAAAAGAAAATTTATTTATTTATATTTTTGAAACAGGTGCTTTTAAACTAGAGTAAAAATGCTATTGTGTTATATATATATATATATATATATATATATATATATATGTGTGTGTGTGTGTGTGTGTGTGTGTGTATAAAATATAATATATATATTATAAATCAATTGATTTACAATATGATTTTTTTCGCTACACAGTTTTAACCATGTTTCAAAAATGGAAGCTAAAAGCTCCGAATTTAATTTTGTAATTCAATTAAAGACAATAATTACATTTCATCCTCAAGCGAATTTCTATACTCTGTAAATTTACATTGAGCACTATTTTGCAAAAATAAAAGTATCTATAAGAACACCGGATTATATATCTTACTGTTTTTTCTTTCTTATATATATATATATATATATATATATATATATATATATATATATTAAGAACGCTCAAGAACATTTATCAATTTAGTCGAAAAATCTAAGCAAGCTATGGAAGACGCTTAGTGACACAATTCAATGTGAAGTAAAAGAAAGTGTTACAAAATAAAATCGTTGCATTTGCCTTGATAAAATCCCTCGGAGAAGGAAACACGTCGCTTACGAAAGGATTTTGTTATATTGTCTTTTTTCAGATTTGCTCTGGAAATAAAAACCCAAACCCAAACACGCAAACACACACCCACACACACACTCATATGCTAATTCTATAAAGAACACCCACCTGCGTTAATGCAAAGCTCTTCAGTAAAATCAATTTGAGAACTCCGGCTGATTGGCATTTGTTTACATTCTTAAAGACAATACGTTAGATTTAGTTGTTTCTCACTGTCGAAAGAAGATAGCTCAGTGGTAGAAACTCTGACTGATCGGTTGGGTTTCGATCCAGGCTTGACGTATTCGGATGTCTAGTCGCACTGAGAAGCTGTGATACAGCGAAACAGTACTCTGCGAATGACACACACACACACACACAGACACACACACATATATATATATATATATATATATATATATATATATATATATATATATATATACACGCGTTTATTTACCTGGCTTCTCTTACATTTAGAGAATAGAAAAAGGAAGCTGCGGAGAATCATGATTACTAATATGCTTAAAGCCTAAAGAACTAGTGAATTTATTAAAATGGGCCTTACCTCCCAAGGAAGTAGTAACCACAAATTGCTGCTTCATCCACTGTCAGCCTTGACAGAATATTGACGTATTCTTAAGATCGTGTTTATAAAATAAATTAGGGAATAAATGAAGAAAAAAAAATTGCACGATATTAAATTTGGTTGGATTCACTCCGTTGTTTTAAACGTCTCCCGTTCGTGATGTGAAATTTGCCGATATAAAAGCCAAAAATTACAATTATGGCGAACACAAAATTGATAAATGTCACAAAATATAAACAAACAAGCAAACAAACATAACTTTGCTAAACTGGCAATTATAATTTTTTTTTCAGTATTCTGAAAATTAGTAATAATAATAATAATAATAATAAGAAGAAGAAGAAGAAGAATAAGAAGAAGACCCTCCAAAAGCTATCAAAATACAAGGACCTTGAAATCGAAATCTTAAAAATGTGGCACATGTGAACATCAACAATCACTGTTGTAGTTGGAGCCTTCGGATTAATTGGAAATAATTCCAATAGACTCATTGAAGGGATTCCGGGAAGCCCATGCCTTAAAGAAATACACAAAAAAATGTTCTCACGAGTACAGCTCACGCCTTACGAGGGGCTTTATCTATGTAAACTTTGTGTGATTTTTTTTTCAAATCTGCTCAGTGGAAAATGCTATGATGCCATTTCTGACCTTAGGTCTTTGGGCGGGAGCCGGAAAGAAATGAGGATACACCAGAAATCAAACGAAATAAAATAATAATAATAATAATAATAATAATAATAATAATAATAATAATAATAATAATACCCAATATTAGGGATAGAAACGAAAGAGAAACGTCTGAAAATGAAAGAGTAGCGACGCTAACCATATCTTTTTTAATCTTTTTCACCAAATACAAGATCCAATTAAGTAATTCATCTCTACGTCCTATGAACCATTTGCAGGTTATTTAAAGCCAGACATTTTTTTTTATATATTGTAGGATTTTTTTTTCTTTGGAGGAGGACATATAATGGTTTAGTTATACAGGTCTTAATAATTAACATTTCATTTCCAAGTGTCTTTGTTTAGGAGTATGATGAAACCAACAGGAATTGAAATTCATATCTCCGATTAATAATTCCGAAACACTACCCATTACACCAACTGCACATCCAAACTTAAACCACCTTTTATCGACAATGCTTACTTTCGGTGATCGTACGAGAACCGATGTTTAAACGTGATGTGGCCGTAGGCCTAAGAGTACCTCAAGGTAGAGTTTACTGAACGATGTTTTGTGGACAATTGAAGGAGGTTAAGAAGTGCAGATTATGAAGATATGTAGAAAGGTAACTTGAAGAGGTTAAGATTGTAGTAATCGAGAAAGCACACACCAGAGAGGATGTTCCAGAAAGCAGCAGCCCTTTTGAAGAAGTTGCCCAAAGAGAATTTCCTTCTTACCAACGTAATACGAAACGGATAGGAATAAGTTTTCCAGTGTATGTGGCATGGCGAGCCATGAGTGTGAATGTCTGAATTGTTGGAATTAAGGAATGTAGCTCGCCTGAACATTTGCCATGGAAATAGCGATAGACTAGCAAGAGGCTTAGCTGTAAAGGTCTGAACTGTTCGAACCAAGGAATGTAGCTCGCCTCAACATTTGCCATAGAAATAGCGATAGACTAGCAAGAGGCTTAGCTGTAAAGGTCTGAACTGGTGGAACTAAGGAATGTAGCTCGCCTCAACATTTGCCATAGAAATAGCGATAGACTAGCATGTGGCTTAGCTGTAAAGGTTTGAACTGGTGGATCTAAGGAATGTAGCTCGCCTCAACATTTGCCATAGAAATAGCGATAGACTAGCAAGAGGCTTAGCTGTAAAGGTCTGAACTGTTCGAACCAAGGAATGTAGCTCGCCTCAACATTTGCCATAGAAATAGCGATAGACTAGCAAGAGGCTTAGCTGTAAAGGTCTGAACTGGTGGAACTAAGGAATGTAGCTCGCCTCAACATTTGCCATAGAAATAGCGATAGACTAGCAAGAGGCTTAGCTGTAAAGGTCTGAACTGTTCGAACCAAGGAATGTAGCTCGCCTCAACATTTGCCATAGAAATAGCGATAGACTAGCAAGAGGCTTAGCTGTAAAGGTCTGAACTGGTGGAACTAAGGAATGTAGCTCGCCTCAACATTTGCCATAGAAATAGCGATAGACTAGCAAGAGGCTTAGCTGTAAAGGTCTGAACTGTTCGAACTAAGGAATGTAGCTCGCCTCAACATTTGCCATAGAAATAGCGATAGACTAGCAAGAGGCTTAGCTGTAAAGGTCTGAACTGTTCGAACTAAGGAATGTAGCTCGCCTCAACATTTGCCATAGAAATAGCGATAGACTAGCAAGAGGCTTAGCTGTAAAGGTCTGAACTGTTCGAACCAAGGAATGTAGCTCGCCTCAACATTTGCCATAGAAATAGCGATAGACTAGCAAGAGGCTTAGCTGTAAAGGTCTGAACTGGTGGAACTAAGGAATGTAGCTCGCCTCAACATTTGCCATAGAAATAGCGATAGACTAGCAAGAGGCTTAGCTGTAAAGGTCTGAACTGTTCGAACCAAGGAATGTAGCTCGCCTCAACATTTGCCATAGAAATAGCGATAGACTAGCAAGAGGCTTAGCTGTAAAGGTCTGAACTGGTGGAACTAAGGAATGTAGCTCGCCTCAACATTTGCCATAGAAATAGCGATAGACTAGCAAGAGGCTTAGCTGTAAAGGTCTGAACTGTTCGAACCAAGGAATGTAGCTCGCCTCAACATTTGCCATAGAAATAGCGATAGACTAGCAAGAGGCTTAGCTGTAAAGGTCTGAACTGGTGGAACTAAGGAATGTAGCTCGCCTCAACATTTGCCATAGAAATAGCGATAGACTAGCAAGAGGCTTAGCTGTAAAGGTCTGAACTGTTCGAACCAAGGAATGTAGCTCGCCTCAACATTTGCCATAGAAATAGCGATAGACTAGCAAGAGGCTTAGCTGTAAAGGTCTGAACTGGTGGAACTAAGGAATGTGGTTCACCTGAACATTTGCCATAGAAATAGCGATAGACTAGCAAGAGGCTTAGCTGTAAAGGTCTGAACTGTTCGAACCAAGGAATGTAGCTCGCCTCAACATTTGCCATAGAAATAGCGATAGACTAGCAAGAGGCTTAGCTGTAAAGGTCTGAACTGGTGGAACTAAGGAATGTAGCTCGCCTCAACATTTGCCATAGAAATAGCGATAGACTAGCAAGAGGCTTAGCTGTAAAGGTCTGAACTGTTCGAACCAAGGAATGTAGCTCGCCTCAACATTTGCCATAGAAATAGCGATAGACTAGCAAGAGGCTTAGCTGTAAAGGTCTGAACTGTTCGAACCAAGGAATGTAGCTCGCCTCAACATTTGCCATAGAAATAGCGATAGACTAGCAAGAGGCTTAGCTGTAAAGGTCTGAACTGGTGGAACTAAGGAATGTAGCTCGCCTCAACATTTGCCATAGAAATAGCGATAGACTAGCAAGAGGCTTAGCTGTAAAGGTCTGAACTGTTCGAACTAAGGAATGTAGCTCGCCTCAACATTTGCCATAGAAATAGCGATAGACTAGCAAGAGGCTTAGCTGTAAAGGTCTGAACTGTTCGAACTAAGGAATGTAGCTCGCCTCAACATTTGCCATAGAAATAGCGATAGACTAGCAAGAGGCTTAGCTGTAAAGGTCTGAACTGTTCGAACCAAGGAATGTAGCTCGCCTCAACATTTGCCATAGAAATAGCGATAGACTAGCAAGAGGCTTAGCTGTAAAGGTCTGAACTGGTGGAACTAAGGAATGTAGCTCGCCTCAACATTTGCCATAGAAATAGCGATAGACTAGCAAGAGGCTTAGCTGTAAAGGTCTGAACTGTTCGAACCAAGGAATGTAGCTCGCCTCAACATTTGCCATAGAAATAGCGATAGACTAGCAAGAGGCTTAGCTGTAAAGGTCTGAACTGGTGGAACTAAGGAATGTAGCTCCCCTCAACATTTGCCATAGAAATAGCGATAGACTAGCAAGAGGCTTAGCTGTAAAGGTCTGAACTGTTCGAACCAAGGAATGTAGCTCGCCTCAACATTTGCCATAGAAATAGCGATAGACTAGCAAGAGGCTTAGCTGTAAAGGTCTGAACTGGTGGAACTAAGGAATGTAGCTCGCCTCAACATTTGCCATAGAAATAGCGATAGACTAGCAAGAGGCTTAGCTGTAAAGGTCTGAACTGTTCGAACCAAGGAATGTAGCTCGCCTCAACATTTGCCATAGAAATAGCGATAGACTAGCAAGAGGCTTAGCTGTAAAGGTCTGAACTGGTGGAACCAAGGAATGTAGCTCGCCTCAACATTTGCCATAGAAATAGCGATAGACTAGCAAGAGGCTTAGCTGTAAAGGTCTGAACTGTTCGAACCAAGGAATGTAGCTCGCCTCAACATTTGCCATAGAAATAGCGATAGACTAGCAAGAGGCTTAGCTGTAAAGGTCTGAACTGGTGGAACTAAGGAATGTGGTTCACCTGAACATTTGCCATAGAAATAGCGATAGACTAGCAAGAGGCTTAGCTGTAAAGGTCTGAACTGTTCGAACCAAGGAATGTAGCTCGCCTCAACATTTGCCATAGAAATAGCGATAGACTAGCAAGAGGCTTAGCTGTAAAGGTCTGAACTGGTGGAACTAAGGAATGTAGCTCGCCTCAACATTTGCCATAGAAATAGCGATAGACTAGCAAGAGGCTTAGCTGTAAAGGTCTGAACTGTTCGAACCAAGGAATGTAGCTCGCCTCAACATTTGCCATAGAAATAGCGATAGACTAGCAAGAGGCTTAGCTGTAAAGGTCTGAACTGGTGGAACTAAGGAATGTAGCTCGCCTAAACATTTGCCATAGAAATAGCGATAGACTAGCAAGAGGCTTAGCTGTAAAGGTCTGAACTGTTCGAACCAAGGAATGTAGCTCGCCTCAACATTTGCCATAGAAATAGCGATAGACTAGCAAGAGGCTTAGCTGTAAAGGTCTGAACTGGTGGAACTAAGGAATGTGGTTCACCTGAACATTTGCCATAGAAATAGCGATAGACTAGCAAGAGGCTTAGCTGTAAAGGTCTGAACTGTTCGAACCAAGGAATGTAGCTCGCCTCAACATTTGCCATAGAAATAGCGATAGACTAGCAAGAGGCTTAGCTGTAAAGGTCTGAACTGGTGGAACTAAGGAATGTAGCTCGCCTAAACATTTGCCATAGAAATAGCGATAGACTAGCAAAAAGCTTAGCTGTAAAGGTCTGAACTGTTCGAACCAAGGAATGTAGCTCGCCTCAACATTTGCCATAGAAATAGCGATAGACTAGCAAGAGGCTTAGCTGTAAAGGTCTGAACTGTTCGAACCAAGGAATGTAGCTCGCCTCAACATTTGCCATAGAAATAGCGATAGACTAGCAAGAGGCTTAGCTGTAAAGGTCTGAACTGGTGGAACTAAGGAATGTAGCTCGCCTCAACATTTGCCATAGAAATAGCGATAGACTAGCAAGAGGCTTAGCTGTAAAGGTCTGAACTGTTCGAACCAAGGAATGTAGCTCGCCTCAACATTTGCCATAGAAATAGCGATAGACTAGCAAGAGGCTTAGCTGTAAAGGTCTGAACTGGTGGAACTAAGGAATGTAGCTCGCCTCAACATTTGCCATAGAAATAGCGATAGACTAGCAAGAGGCTTAGCTGTAAAGGTCTGAACTGTTCGAACCAAGGAATGTAGCTCGCCTCAACATTTGCCATAGAAATAGCGATAGACTAGCAAGAGGCTTAGCTGTAAAGGTCTGAACTGGTGGAACCAAGGAATGTAGCTCGCCTCAACATTTGCCATAGAAATAGCGATAGACTAGCAAGAGGCTTAGCTGTAAAGGTCTGAACTGTTCGAACCAAGGAATGTAGCTCGCCTCAACATTTGCCATAGAAATAGCGATAGACTAGCAAGAGGCTTAGCTGTAAAGGTCTGAACTGGTGGAACTAAGGAATGTGGTTCACCTGAACATTTGCCATAGAAATAGCGATAGACTAGCAAGAGGCTTAGCTGTAAAGGTCTGAACTGTTCGAACCAAGGAATGTAGCTCGCCTCAACATTTGCCATAGAAATAGCGATAGACTAGCAAGAGGCTTAGCTGTAAAGGTCTGAACTGGTGGAACTAAGGAATGTAGCTCGCCTCAACATTTGCCATAGAAATAGCGATAGACTAGCAAGAGGCTTAGCTGTAAAGGTCTGAACTGTTCGAACCAAGGAATGTAGCTCGCCTCAACATTTGCCATAGAAATAGCGATAGACTAGCAAGAGGCTTAGCTGTAAAGGTCTGAACTGTTCGAACCAAGGAATGTAGCTCGCCTCAACATTTGCCATAGAAATAGCGATAGACTAGCAAGAGGCTTAGCTGTAAAGGTCTGAACTGGTGGAACTAAGGAATGTAGCTCGCCTAAACATTTGCCATAGAAATAGCGATAGACTAGCAAGAGGCTTAGCTGTAAAGGTCTGAACTGTTCGAACCAAGGAATGTAGCTCGCCTCAACATTTGCCATAGAAATAGCGATAGACTAGCAAGAGGCTTAGCTGTAAAGGTCTGAACTGGTGGAACTAAGGAATGTGGTTCACCTGAACATTTGCCATAGAAATAGCGATAGACTAGCAAGAGGCTTAGCTGTAAAGGTCTGAACTGTTCGAACCAAGGAATGTAGCTCGCCTCAACATTTGCCATAGAAATAGCGATAGACTAGCAAGAGGCTTAGCTGTAAAGGTCTGAACTGGTGGAACTAAGGAATGTAGCTCGCCTAAACATTTGCCATAGAAATAGCGATAGACTAGCAAAAAGCTTAGCTGTAAAGGTCTGAACTGTTCGAACCAAGGAATGTAGCTCGCCTCAACATTTGCCATAGAAATAGCGATAGACTAGCAAGAGGCTTAGCTGTAAAGGTCTGAACTGTTCGAACCAAGGAATGTAGCTCGCCTCAACATTTGCCATAGAAATAGCGATAGACTAGCAAGAGGCTTAGCTGTAAAGGTCTGAACTGGTGGAACTAAGGAATGTAGCTCGCCTCAACATTTGCCATAGAAATAGCGATAGACTAGCAAGAGGCTTAGCTGTAAAGGTCTGAACTGTTCGAACCAAGGAATGTAGCTCGCCTCAACATTTGCCATAGAAATAGCGATAGACTAGCAAGAGGCTTAGCTGTAAAGGTCTGAACTGGTGGAACTAAGGAATGTAGCTCGCCTCAACATTTGCCATAGAAATAGCGATAGACTAGCAAGAGGCTTAGCTGTAAAGGTCTGAACTGTTCGAACCAAGGAATGTAGCTCGCCTCAACATTTGCCATAGAAATAGCGATAGACTAGCAAGAGGCTTAGCTGTAAAGGTCTGAACTGGTGGAACTAAGGAATGTAGCTCGCCTAAACATTTGCCATAGAAATAGCGATAGACTAGCAAAAAGCTTAGCTGTAAAGGTCTGAACTGTTCGAACCAAGGAATGTAGCTCGCCTCAACATTTGCCATAGAAATAGCGATAGACTAGCAAGAGGCTTAGCTGTAAAGGTCTGAACTGGTGGAACTAAGGAATGTAGCTCGCCTAAACATTTGCCATAGAAATAGCGATAGACTAGCAAAAAGCTTAGCTGTAAAGGTCTGAACTGTTCGAACTAAGGAATGTAGCTCGCCTCAACATTTGCCATAGAAATAGCGATAGACTAGCAAGAGGCTTAGCTGTAAAGGTCTGAACTGTTCGAACCAAGGAATGTAGCTCGCCTCAACATTTGCCATAGAAATAGCGATAGACTAGCAAGAGGCTTAGCTGTAAAGGTCTGAACTGGTGGAACTAAGGAATGTAGCTCGCCTCAACATTTGCCATAGAAATAGCGATAGACTAGCAAGAGGCTTAGCTGTAAAGGTCTGAACTGTTCGAACCAAGGAATGTAGCTCGCCTCAACATTTGCCATAGAAATAGCGATAGACTAGCAAGAGGCTTAGCTGTAAAGGTCTGAACTGGTGGAACTAAGGAATGTGGTTCACCTGAACATTTGCCATAGAAATAGCGATAGACTAGCAAGAGGCTTAGCTGTAAAGGTCTGAACTGGTGGAACTAAGGAATGTAGCTCGCCTAAACATTTGCCATAGAAATAGCGATAGACTAGCAAAAAGCTTAGCTGTAAAGGTCTGAACTGTTCGAACCAAGGAATGTAGCTCGCCTCAACATTTGCCATAGAAATAGCGATAGACTAGCAAGAGGCTTAGCTGTAAAGGTCTGAACTGTTCGAACCAAGGAATGTAGCTCGCCTCAACATTTGCCATAGAAATAGCGATAGACTAGCAAGAGGCTTAGCTGTAAAGGTCTGAACTGGTGGAACTAAGGAATGTGGTTCACCTGAACATTTGCCATAGAAATAGCGATAGACTAGCAAGAGGCTTAGCTGTAAAGGTCTGAACTGGTGGAACTAAGGAATGTGGTTCACCTGAACATTTGCCATAGAAATAGCGATAGACTAGCAAGAGGCTTAGCTGTAAAGGTCTGAACTGGTGGAACTAAGGAATGTGGTTCACCTGAACATTTGCCATAGAAATAGCGATAGACTAGCAAGAGGCTTAGCTGTAAAGGTCTGAACTGGTGGAACTAAGGAATGTAGCTCGCCTAAACATTTGCCATAGAAATAGCGATAGACTAGCAAAAAGCTTAGCTGTAAAGGTCTGAACTGTTCGAACCAAGGAATGTAGCTCGCCTCAACATTTGCCATAGAAATAGCGATAGACTAGCAAGAGGCTTAGCTGTAAAGGTCTGAACTGTTCGAACCAAGGAATGTAGCTCGCCTCAACATTTGCCATAGAAATAGCGATAGACTAGCAAGAGGCTTAGCTGTAAAGGTCTGAACTGGTGGAACTAAGGAATGTGGTTCACCTGAACATTTGCCATAGAAATAGCGATAGACTAGCAAGAGGCTTAGCTGTAAAGGTCTGAACTGGTGGAACTAAGGAATGTAGCTCGCCTAAACATTTGCCATAGAAATAGCGATAGACTAGCAAAAAGCTTAGCTGTAAAGGTCTGAACTGTTCGAACCAAGGAATGTAGCTCGCCTCAACATTTGCCTTAGAAATAGCGATAGACTAGCAAGAGGCTTAGCTGTAAAGGTCTGAACTGTTCGAACCAAGGAATGTAGCTCGCCTCAACATTTGCCATAGAAATAGCGATAGACTAGCAAGAGGCTTAGCTGTAAAGGTCTGAACTGTTCGAACCAAGGAATGTAGCTCGCCTCAACATTTGCCATAGAAATAGCGATAGACTAGCAAGAGGCTTAGCTGTAAAGGTCTGAACTGGTGGAACTAAGGAATGTAGCTCGCCTCAACATTTGCCATAGAAATAGCGATAGACTAGCAAGAGGCTTAGCTGTAAAGGTCTGAACTGGTGGAACTAAGGAATGTGGTTCACCTGAACATTTGCCATGGAAATAGCGATAGACTAGCAAGAGGCTTAGCTGTAAAGGTCTGAACTGGTGGAACTAAGGAATGTGGTTCACCTGAACATTTGCCAGGGAAATAGCGATAGACTAGCAAGAGGCTTAGCTGTAAAGGTCTGAACTGGTGGAACTAAGGAATGTGGTTCACCTGAACATTTGCCATGGAAATAGCGATAGACTAGCAAGAGGCTTAGCTGTAAAGGTCTGATCTGAACTGGTGGAACTAAGAAATGTAGCTCGCCTCAACATTTGCCATAGAAATAGCGATAGACTAGCAAAAAGCTTAGCTGTAAAGGTCTGAACTGTTCGAACTAAGGAATGTAGCTCGCCTCAACATTTGCCATAGAAATAGCGATAGACTAGCAAGAGGCTTAGCTGTAAAGGTCTGAACTAGTGAAACTAAGGAATGTGGCTCAACTGAACATTTGCCATAGAAATAGCGATAGACTAGCAAGAGGCTTAGCTGTAAAGGTCTGAACTGGTGGAACTAAGGAATTTGGTTCACCTGAACATTTGCCATAGAAATAGCGATAGACTAGCATGTGGCTTAGTTGTAAAGGTTTGAACTGGTGGAACTAAGGAATGTAGCTCGCCTCAACATTTGCCATAGAAATAGCGATAGACTAGCAAGAGGCTTAGCTGTAAAGGTCTGAACTGGTGGATCTAAGGAATGTAGCTCGCCTCAACATTTGCCATAGAAATAGCGATAGACTAGCATGTGGCTTAGCTGTAAAGGTTTGAACTGGTGGATCTAAGGAATGTAGCTCGCCTCAACATTTGCCATAGAAATAGCGATAGACTAGCAAGAGGCTTAGCTGTAAAGGTCTGAACTGGTGGAACTAAGGAATGTAGCTCGCCTAAACATTTGCCATAGAAATAGCGATAGACTAGCATGTGGCTTAGTTGTAAAGGTTTGAACTGGTGGAACTAAGGAATGTAGCTCGCCTCAACATTTGCCATAGAAATAGCGATAGACTAGCAAGAGGCTTAGCTGTAAAGGTCTGAACTGTTCGAACCAAGGAATGTAGCTCGCCTCAACATTTGCCATAGAAATAGCGATAGACTAGCAAGAGGCTTAGCTGTAAAGGTCTGAACTGGTGGAACTAAGGAATGTAGCTCGCCTCAACATTTGCCATAGAAATAGCGATAGACTAGCATGTGGCTTAGTTGTAAAGGTTTGAACTGGTGGAACTAAGGAATGTAGCTCGCCTCAACATTTGCCATAGAAATAGCGATAGACTAGCAAGAGGCTTAGCTGTAAAGGTCTGAACTGGTGGAACTAAGGAATGTAGCTCGCCTCAACATTTGCCATAGAAATAGCGATAGACTAGCAAGAGGCTTAGCTGTAAAGGTCTGAACTGGTGGAACTAAGGAATGTAGCTCGCCTAAACATTTGCCATAGAAATAGCGATAGACTAGCATGTGGCTTAGTTGTAAAGGTTTGAACTGGTGGAACTAAGGAATGTAGCTCGCCTCAACATTTGCCATAGAAATAGCGATAGACTAGCAAGAGGCTTAGCTGTAAAGGTCTGAACTGTTCGAACCAAGGAATGTAGCTCGCCTCAACATTTGCCATAGAAATAGCGATAGACTAGCAAGAGGCTTAGCTGTAAAGGTCTGAACTGGTGGAACTAAGGAATGTAGCTCGCCTCAACATTTGCCATAGAAATAGCGATAGACTAGCATGTGGCTTAGCTGTAAAGGTTTGAACTGGTGGATCTAAGGAATGTAGCTTGCCTCAACATTTGCCATAGAAATAGCGATAGACTAGCAAGAGGCTTAGCTGTAAAGGTCTGAACTGGTGGAACTAAGGAATGTAGCTCGCCTCAACATTTGCCATAGAAATAGCGATAGACTAGCATGTGGCTTAGCTGTAAAGGTTTGAACTGGTGGATCTAAGGAATGTAGCTCGCCTCAACATTTGCCATAGAAATAGCGATAGCCTCGCAAGAGGCTTAGCTGTAAAGGTCTGAACTGGTGCAACTAAGGAATGTAGCTCGCCTGAACATTTGCCATAGAAATAGCGGTAGTCTAGCAAGAGGCGTAGCTGTAAAGGTCTGAACTGGTGGAACTAAGGAATGTAGCTCACCTGAACAGTTGCCATAGAAATAGCGATAGGCTAACAAGAGGCTGTGAAAATGGGCGATGATGGGGAAACAAACGCTTCTGTACGAGTTAAAGTGATGATTAAGCAACTCAAGCCAAGATATGGGAACGATACTTCACTTTTGGTCTGATCTGACTCTTGTAAAGATAAAGAATTGCCAGGATGGGTCTGATATTTTTGGAGTGGAACAGGCAACCGACTACACGAGTGTGTTGTGAAAAAGAAAATCCTCATTAGTGATAATTTTCTGTGTAACGGTTTTAAAACGAGGTTTGTTTGACAAGCAAATAATTGACCCCTTGAAGTCTCCGATAGTGTCGTCTCAATATCTTTCAACATTTTATTTCGTTTCGTTGAGAGTCAGTGTTCTGCTCGATTACATTCAGAAATACAGGTTTAGATACACAATGAAGCTCCCCTACCCACTGAAATTGTTAATAGCAGAGGGAGAAATATGTTTGAACTGTGTACGGTAGAATATATCCTGTTTAAACATGCTTAGAGTCAATCTGCTGTGCGGCGGTTTTTCGGAAGACGAGATTTGATTTGTAAGCTCGTCTTTCCCCGTGATCTAAATAAATAAGCTGCAGATTCTGTCTGTTGGTCGATGTAACTGAAAGCCTTCTAACTCGGGCCACACTTGCTCTACATAGACATATAATACCTTTTTGGAATCAAGATCATACTAGGATTGAAAATCTGCCCTTCATGTTTAGCAAGGGATTTGTGTCAGGGTGACGAGAGAAAAATTACTAATTGAAATTTTACAATAACTAAAAAAAACTTATATTGTGTTTAAGTAACACTAAAACTTTTTGAATTAAAAAATATTTTTTTTAGTATCTATGTTTCTGAGATGAGCTATTATGTACACTATTTACATTATTCCGACTATTCTTCCCATCTTTGTTGCCATATTTATTACAACGTTTCGGCCGTTGTACGCTCCGACCTTCTTCAGTATCTGTTTATATTTCTCTGATGAGGTATTATGTACACTATTTACATTATTCGGACTTCGGTTTATAATACCCAGAAATTCACGCACAGATGTCCTCAAAGATACATGGCACAGTGGATAAAAACATTCATGCCAGTGACAAAGCCCAAAGAATGTGAGTTCAATACCTGGTTAAGTCGGTGGAGAGCTCGGAGGGGAATTAACAGGAGATAACTGACATCCATTAGACATGGCACGTGAAACTAGAACTGTCCTCCCCGGCGGACGAAATAAAGGGTTCAATTCGACATTCCAACAACCTGAAGAGCGCCGGACCATACAACGAAACGTTGTTATAAATATGGTAACAAAGATGAGGACAATAGTCCGAATAGTGTTTTTATTATTTTAAAATATCTCCAAAACTTTCTAGATTGATGAAATTAATTTTATTTCCTCAAAATGCCAAGAAATTAGTCAAAGTGGCAGCCTTTGATGTTCCGAAAAGGTTGCTTTCTCAACTAAATAAATGCTATGATCACCGAGGTTAAGCAACGTCGAACCTTCTCAGTACCTTGATGAGTGACCGCTTAGAAATACCAGATGCTTTAATTTAAATGTCTAGTTGGTTTAAAGGATAATAGGTCGCAGTTGTTAATCGGAGGGCCGAGTTCTAATTCCGTGCTGGTTCATTATGTGCACTTACGCGCAAATACTCTTGGTAAAGGTATGAATCTCCCAATTTTTACCTCCATAAATGGTTTAAGTATCAAGATTTGTATCACTAAACCATTATTATCCTCCCAACCACTACCAAAATTTTCTTACGATCTGAAAATATTTCCTGGTTTTAAATAACTCACAAATCTTGATGTACCGTAAAAAAACATTTAGTCAATAAAAATAAAATAAAACATTATATGTGATTTAAACAATGTTTTATTGGCTTGGAGACATGGCTTATGAATTGTCTTTCGTAAAAACTTTCTGCGAGACTGATGGACAACGAACATGTAAGTCTTCTGTTTAAGTACATGCAAGTTCCATTTCGAGCGTCTGTGTTGATTTGCAATAAATTGAATTTTCTCCTTGTGTATTTAGTAGCTTTCCTGCTGTCGTATCTTCACCATGGCTAATAAAATCCCAAAATAGATTGAGAATCTGTGAAGATTCTTTTGGAATTAGAAAAGGAAATTAATTTTACATATTGTAAACTTGTCTACAGATATCACGCTGCTGTCTAGAAATTATTTTGATTTTTTTCTTCTCGTTCTTCTTCACGTTCTTTTTCTCCTCCTCCTCCTTCACTCCTCCTTCCCCTCTTGCTTCTTCTTCTTCTTCCCCTTCTTTTTCTTCTTCTTCTTCTTCTTCTTCTTCTGCCCTTCTTCTTCTTCTTCTTCTTCTTCTTCTTTTTCTTCTCATCCTCCCCTTCTTCTTCTTCTTCTTCTTTTTCTTCTCATCCTCCCCTTCTTCTTCTTCTTCTTCTTCTTCTTCTTCTTCTTCTTCTCTTCCTCCTCTTCCTCCTCCTCCTCATTCTTCTTCTTCCCTTCTTCTCATCCTCCCCTTCTTCTTCTTCTTGTTCTTCTTCCTCCTCCTCCTCCTCCTCCCCCCTTCTTCTTCTTCTTCTTCTTCTTCTTCTTCTTCTTCTTCTTCTTTGGAAACGAAGAAATTAAAAGATAGTTAATCTCCAAAATTAGTTCCGGAGAAAATTTGCTTTTTTAAACAGTTGGCGACAATTCCAATTTTTCCAAGTGTTACATTTACAGTAAACATTGGCCCAGAACCCCAACGACTACTCAATCTTTGTCGTCTGGCGTCTTTTGTCTGACGCCATCTTACTTATGTTATATTCTTTGCTTAAAATCATAAATCTTTGCATCCGTAACAGAAATCTAATCTTGCCTTTCTTATTTCTTTTAATCTTATTATTCATTTAACGGAGGTGCAGAAAGTTCAACGATTTTCTGTGAAGAAATTTAATTCGTCATAACTAGTGTTCTCAAGTCTATTCGCTGTATTTGCTCATTCCAAAATTGTTCGAGGCATCCTTACTGACCTTTTCTTTAAGGTAGTGTGGGGCGTCGCCATTTTACATATGTCATTAAATGTCTCTTTTAGTGACATGTGTTTTTCTTTTTAGTTGTTCATGTTGTTGAAACTGCTCAAGAGTCGTGTTGTTCGTTACGGTTCTTTGTTTGTCATTCTGTAGCACCAGTTGACAAGGTTTAAAGAAGGACGGTTCTTTCTAAGACCTACTGGGTTCATTCGCTCGAAGCTGTTTTTAATCATTGGTCTTAGAAAATGGGCGTATAAAGTTGACTGTTTAAACATTTCCGGACAGACAGTAAATAAACACCATCAAGATAATACTAATAAATAGTTGGTTGTTTTGTTTGATGGAATTTCAACTCCTTCATGGGTCTTTTAATGACGAAATTTAATTTTCTTGAGATCTTTGAAGTAATACAAATATGATAGATGTTATTCTGCTTTTACAATTGAATACATGGTAGATGATACTCAGCTTTTATGCAAAAACATTTTTGTGTGGACATAATTACTAGAGGCGGTGATATGTTTTATGCTGTAGTTTTGTTGTAGTTATATTTTGGAATACAGTTTAATTTCTTTAACAATTTGTAGGATATTATATGGCTTAGTGCCATGAAAGAGTTCTTTTGATGTTGGCTTTTGGTTGGCGGATTTTGTTTATTGGCATATCAAACACTATGGGTTTTTTAATGCCAAAATCAAAATATTTTGAACACAATTATATGGACTCAACTAAATATATTTTGAACGCAATTCACTTACAGATAAAATGTATTGCTGTCCAGTTTGTTTTTAAAATACATTGGTCTTTTGCTATATATTTTGTTAGTCATTATTTTTATATAAAAATCTATTGCTAGTATTTTTACTATTAAAATGTATTTTAATACTTTAGTAGTGTTTTGTTTTTATTTGGACATTTCCTATTTGCCCTAACCGGTGTTATCATCCCGGGTCAAGGTAGACCTTGGAATAACAGCAATTAAGGGGTACTTCCACGCTCCTCAAAACATCCAATGTTTCGATTAGCAGAATTGCAGCCGGATGTAGTTTATCGTCATTCCCATGACTATGATCATAAATGGCGACCTGGCCGTTCGTCTCGAAAAGGACCTCCAATCGGTTGTTAACTGGGGCAGGAATTGGCTGGTTAACTTTAACGCCTCCAAAACTAAACTACTCTCTATTAATCACCACAGAGATCCTTCCCTGGCCACCATTAGAATGTCTGACGGTCAACTTCATGAGAGTACCTCTTTGCGACTACTGGGTCTCACATTGACTACTGACCTGAAATGGAACAAATGCATTGAGTCAATAGCTTCGTCCACCGCAAGGAAAGATGACTCCCTGTGCCGCCCCAGGAATTTTTTTTCGACGGAGTCGGTCCTTCAAATCTACAAATCAACCATTCCTCCTTGCATAGAGTATTGCTGCCATATATTGTCAGTTCCCCTTCTTTTTGTCTCAAGGTTCTTCATAAGATCCAGAGGCGGATATCTGCAGTCGCTTTCTCGTCTTTTTTACAAATACTTTCACAGTAACTGCTCCGATGGGCTGCTTTCGCTGGTTCCCAAACATCATGAATTTAATCGTGCTACTAGGCTGGCATCCCGCTCTCACCTTTTCACTGTTGAAACTGTTAAATGTAGCCGTCTTTCCTACTCCAATAGCTTCATGTCTCGCACCTCTCGCCTGTGGAACTCCCACCTCTTTTCCTGTTTCCCTGATAGCTATAATCTCCGACTATACAAATGTAATGCCAATCGACGTCTCCAGATGCCTTGATCTATCCCCTATCGTTCTCTTCATTCTTTCCTCTATCACTCCTATTTGCTCTCGCTCCAACTCTCTGTAAACCCCTTGCGTGCTAGTGGCTTCCCGCCTTGCTTGGGATGATATGCTTAAAAAACATGTTAGTTCATAATCTGCCGCAGACAGAAATATTCACTCTATTTTTTACTAATGTTCACCTATACAAGGCCCAAAAGCCACTCAATCAAGAGTTAGTCAAGGCGGCCGTTGTTTGAGCGCTAAAAATACCGTTAAACTTGAAGAAGATTGTAGTAGTCGCGCAAGCAACAACAACTATCCCCAAAGGAACTTCTTCGTTAGTAATGGAATAAAAAAAGACTGAGGGTCGTTGGCCACTGTGTAGGCGGCGTGTGTAGGTTTAAGGTGGGGGGAACTCAGGAATGTAGCTTGTATGAACCTTTTCCATGGAAAGAGTGATAGAGTAAAGAAAGGTTTGAAAGATTTCGTTTGTGAGAAAGATGTTGTAATGTTGAAAACAATTCACCACCCAAAAGGCCGGATAGACGCTTAGGACTCCATGAAGACTGTTGAGTTAAAACTAAAGCAGTAATCTATGTTTGATCGGACCTGACAAGCGGTTTCAGGTGCTTTCTGGAGCGGTACACGGAACCGACCATTTTTCATGCATCTATAGCGATGGGTCGTATATACGAATTCCCATTTCAGTACGAAAGAACAATCGAGAGAAAGATGTCATGTAGATTAATTGTCGTATTAAATAATCATACATTTATTTTTCAGAAAAAGAATCACTATATATTTTTATATACAGATATGTTGAAGAATGTTGTAGGGGAGGCGGAGGGCAAAATAAACTCATCATTATTTCATTTATTATTCTTTGTGCTTTCTCTTCATTTTCATAGACAGTTCCAATTTATAATCATTTATGTTCAAAATCATTTAACAAAAAACATCATGGTGATAAGCTCACGTTTATATTTTAAATGTATTTACATTCTGGTGACACACAAAGTAGTCTATCATACTAATTTATTTATCGCCACACACACACACACACACGTGTGTGTCTGTGTGTGTGTGTGTGTGTATATACACACATACATACATACATATATATATATAAGATATATATATATATATATATATATATAAGATAGCTGTATATATATAAATGTGTGTATATATATATATATATATATATATATATATATATATATGTATATATATATATATATATATATATATATAACTCTAGAGAGTGCCGCCATAGAAAATTACCCAAGTATTAATCTACGCCCAGTTTTTTTTTCCCATTTCACCTTTCTTAACAAAATTATTGCTCTCACAAACAAATGTACACAACAGATCCATAAACTTAAAAGAAAATGTTTGAATACATCAACACAGATATAATGATAATATTCTCCACAGGTGACAAACACTGACATTATTTTCAGTTAACAATATGAAAATAGCGTTTCTCTACATTACAGTTGCTAGGAACTTTCTGTTTTTGTTTTTATTAGTTACCTTGTTCATTTAAATTCATTTCGTATTTTGCTTTGATAAAGTCCACATTGGACGAAACGCGTCAGCAATTACTAGTTTTCCTATTGTCATTTTTATTCATAAATATATATATGTGTGTGTGTGTGTGTGTATGTTCAAGCATGTTTGATTGAATAATCGGGACATATGTCTTGAACTTCTTAATATTTATATTAAATTCATTAAGGGAGGCGCCGTCATCTTTTTCATTTATTTTATTTTCACCAGTACTTTCAAGCGTTAATTGACAAGAAAAAAATTAATGTTATTGATACTTCTGAAGTTTTTTTTTAAAAATGCGCACGAGAGAAGTACAAATGCAAGTTAAAAACCAAAACTCCAAATTATTGAGGCCCTCTATATAATGGTAAAAATACATCCAACAATAAATAAGTGTATTTATGTCTATAGCAACAATGTTTTCAAATGTCTATAACAGCAATGTTTTAAAACACTTAAATTGTAATTTTGTTAAAAAATTAAAATTATATAGATTAATGTAACCTCCCTTACATAAAACACACGCTTGTGTAAATTAATTGAAACAACGCTTTAGTTTCCTTTCTTTCAACATACGGTCAGTTTTAGACCCTCTGGAGTGACAGGGTGTAATCAATTTCTATTTTTTCCTCGGATTAGGTTATTTGCAGTGATTCCCACTGATATGAATCTATTTTCGGGATGTATGATGAAATTTGTTTCACCTTGAAAAATATTGCGTCATCCGTTATTTCATAAGACACTGCTGTCTCGACTGTCGATTAGTTGTCAACCGATTTTGGGCCAGCACCAATTTCTTATTTTTAAAATTCTAGTGCGCCCGACCCGTAATATTTAATTTTTGCATATTCAGAATTTTACCTCAATCTACATGAAGGAAGTTTAACTTGGTCTCTAAACAAGCTTCATGATGTCTATGAAAGAGAAAAATAAAAGAAAGCAAAGAGACAGTTAATTATATATAATTTCAAAACATATAATAGAGAATTGAAAGGCAGAAATATAAAATATTGGGATGAAAGCTTATTCTGTAATATACTTTGATTATTTAAATCATGAAATAATAATGGGAAATGAAATTTGAGCTCACTAGAAAACAATTCATTGCTAATAACTCTAGCTCAAATTGCCCCCTTATCTTTTTGGTATAGTAAGCCGAAAGGTGCACATCCTACACATGCCCCACCAAAATATTACCATGCCCCACCAAAATATTGCTATTGTTGGGCCTAAGTATCATTGCGCTAAAATATCACTGAGAGTTGACCGTGTTGGAATTTTTGGGTACCTGGTGTACTAGTGAGCCAGCCAAAATGAGCTGACTCATTTTTATAGTTCACCAATAGAAGGGTTAACCAATCAGAAGGCTCAAAATATTCAATGCGACGAGTATAAAGGCGGCCATGTTTTTCCCGAATATGCACTGCCAGCCTTTGATATCGAAGACGAATTACGGAACAGCTGCTGGTGGTATTGGAGATATAGTCAGATTCAGTAGAATGTCTGACTCGTGAGTATTAATCTTTAACGTTGTTTTATTGAACAGATTACGTACTGCGCTGTATTCTATATTCAAAGAGTATGGCGAACATGGTCAACAAACCGTAAAGATTCACTGATTCTATTAGTATTTAAGAGATAACAGCAGTTGTAATATTAGTCGTTTATTTTTTAGGAAACATCTAGCCAGGCCTACCGTCAATTTCTAGTAGAACTGGTTTGTAGGAGATTATATAGCTTAATGTCATGCTTTCATGTCGGTTGTTTGCTTGGTAGCTCTTACCACTCTTTCCCCTAGTGATCAGGGTTTCCTTCCTAACCTTTTCTTTGAAGTCGTGTGGAAGGTCGACAACTTGATTATATCATTATTTTCTCTTCGAGTTACATACGCTATCCATTTTAGTCGTTGCCGCTGTTGAAAGTCCTCAATTGATGTCGTTTCTGTTATTTGGTCTAGCGATTCTGTAACGCCACATCTAAATATGTGTCTTTCGCCATCACTCCTAAACCCTGCTCCGCCAACCATTCATTCAAGTTCGCCACGTGGGTTTTGTTTTGTCAAACACAAATCTAAACATTCCAAAATGTCTTCCATCTTTTTTTCTCTATATCATATTCTCTGATGAAGACTTAATAAAAACGATATTAAGATTGATAAACGTTTCCTCTTTGTTTTTTTATGCTATAATTCTGTCAGGTTCCTGTCCTTATATGATCTGTATTTGATCCCAATTCATATGTGTGTGTTTATGTCTAAGCTCGTGTGCCGGGACGAGAAGACTAGGAGTGAAGTTCGGTGGAGATACTATTCCCCAACTCACCAGACATGATTTCTACCAGTTGACAGCCAATTCTTTGAAAATCCCCCATGATACCAAATATTGAAAAAAACGAAAATATACTACCTAACCACACCTTTCTTTTATGCATATATTTGCTATCTACTTGTCGCCTTCTGAAAGAAATCTTTGCCTAAAGAATTTGAACTTTTTATGGAATTCGACACTCAGGATAAGGATAGCGACGAGGAGACCGGCCAAAAACTGAAATGTATACGTTTGCTTTTTCTTTGTTGCTTTCTTGATTTATATTATTTCTTTCGGTCTATCCTGCCCGTCAATCTGAGCCCCTAATTTTAAGGAATAAATAAGTGAAAGGATCGAAAGGGCCCGAAGCTGATTTTATTTTTTGGTGTTCAACAAACTCAACCTCAATTGATTTTTGCTTGAAATCTTTCTTTTTTTTCGTAAAGAATGCCAGTCAGTTTATTTGTATCCTTTCTTTGTTCTATGTACATGACAGGAAATACAAGGTTATTCTCCTTCTGTATTTTTAATCAGTACCTACCACCCCAATCAAGGCAGTATAGCCGCTAAGACGCAAGCGGTTACAGGTTAAGGATAAATTAAGAACAGAAACATTAGTAATGAGTAGGAAGATAGAGAGTAATCAGGAAAACAGTAGATAGTGATTGACATTGCATTTAAAATTTTGAATATTATAGTTGGCTGGCAGCATGGAACCGGTAAAACGTTCCACCAGCGAGAAATGCAAACCCAACTGCCAACTTATGAGAACTCCCCGCCAGTCTAATACTGCGCTTAAATTAAAAGATCATCCGAATAATTATCATGAAATTATTTATAGAAAAGGAACAGAGAGGCAACCTTACAGTGGTGGGAAAGTTACTAAAGCCGAGCTGCCACATCAGGACTGATAATATTTCTGATTCGTCTTTGGATCTTATCAAGGAGCTTCAAGTAAATCACAGGGGCACCGGACAATATATGGCAGCAATATTCTAGGCGTAGGTGAATGGTAGACTTATAGATACACAAGATAGGTTCTGGAGAGAAAAATGGTCTCACGCGACAAAGTGAACCGACTATCTTAGAAGCTGAACTAGCAATGGATTCAATATAGACTTTGGACTTCATGTCAGTTGAGAAACTTCGCCAGAGAATGGTCAACGAGTCACTTTCCCGGGGGGGGGGGTAGCATCAGCCATTCTGATGGAAGGCAGAAAAATGTCTCTCCGATTAATGGAGAGGGTGTTTAGATTTAGAGACGTTAAAATTAACAATCCATCTTTTGTTCGAATTAACGACGGTCTTGATACATAAATATATATATGTGTGTGTGTGTGTGTGTGTGTACTGATTCCTTTTAATGGGACGTGTGTTTGTGTGTATGTACTGATTCCTTGTAATGCGTGTTTGTGTATGTGTGTGTGTGTATGTGTGTGTGTATGTGTGTGTGTGGGTGTACAGGTGTTTACATTGATTCCTCGTAGTGAGACAGTGTGTATGTATGGAGAGGGGATATACACATATATACATGCATGCTGACAAAAGCACACGAAAATGGAAATAGATCTAAGAACACTGCCAGTTCAAGAAAGACGTTTGGATGACTAACACAAGAAAGAAAATGTCTCATATCGAGAATATTTAACATCGAAAATCATTAAAAAAAAATTAATTATTTTTAATAATATGTGGAAATCTTCACCCCCTTTGCCTGATGACGGTCGCGAGACCGGAAACGCGTGTAGCAAAATTATGGAAAATAAAGCATAATATTTTTTTAAACATCCAAATTACAACCAAAAACGTTTGCTGTTTCACTCTTCTTTTTAATATACACACTTTTCTCTCGCTTGAATTACTATAACCTCTTCCTCTTATATATATATATATATATTGTTTAGATGACACTTTGAAAAAATACATATCCTTTGGATGTTTTGGATTCAGTTATCCATGATGTCATCAATAAATTTCATAGGCTTAAGCAGCATTTTGTTGAAAAATGTCCAGTTTATTTGCCTCTTCCCTATATTGATACAGAGGATGAGATTTTATCTAGACGAATTTCGCATATGATTAATAGCTGTTATTTTTCGGCTAATGTTTGGGTAATACTTGTTAACTATCCTGTTTTCTCTTCCATTCGTAGGGACGTCCTCCTCCGATCATGTTACTTCAGTGATTTATAATTATGTGTAGTTGTGGACTCGACTACATAGGGAGAACGTCTTAACGTTGGGATTTGAGAATAAAACAACACTTACCCTCCAGGATTTTGAATCCGGATGCCAGGAAAAGCCAACTAACCAATACTTCTGGCTCTGCTATTGCTGAGTATGTAATAAATAGCAGGAATTGTGTGTTTGATTTTAGTGCGAACCGTTTTTCAATTTTATCTAGGCCCCACTCCTCATATCAACTCAAGGTTCTAGAGTCCTTGTATATCAGATTCCATGGGCCTTCCCTTTGTAAACAGAGGGAATGCTTACTCGGTCTGAATGTTACTCGACTCTAGTTTTCTTGAAATTCCTTTTTTCCCTTCCATTCGTTATATTAATTTAATTTACACGTTTATATATATATATATATTTATATCCCAGAAAATAAACCTGATAAGGCTGGGACGAAACCGGTTGTTCTTTTTTAGCTTTTTAAAATTTCATATAAATTTTGCTTTTTCCTAGCTATCATTAAATTTTGTACTATAAAAAAACCATATATATATATATATATATATATATATATATATATATATATATATATATATATATATGAGATTTTGTAAAAAGTAAAAATAAAAAATAACAAGAACACCGGATTATATATATTACTGTTCTTTCTTTTGATTTGTATATACATATATATGAGATACATAGATACTTCTTACAAAATTCTGGTATAGTACGCTGATCAGAGTCAATAATAATAATAATAATAATAATAATAATAATAATAATAATAACAAAACCAACAACAACAATAATAATAATACTTTTTTTATTGACATAGGAGTCCCTGGAGATTGTAATGTATCTTTGAACATATTAAAAAAAACTATCAAAATACAAAGATTTTGAAGTGGGAATCTAAAAAATGTGGCACATAAGGACATCACTAATTCCAGTTTTACATGGATCCATCGGATTGATTGGAAAATGTTCCGATAGGATCACTGGGGTGATTTCTGGTAGCCCATGTATTAAAGAAATATAAAAAGATTCTACTTACAAGCATAGTTCACCCATTACGAAAAGTTTTATCTATGTAAAACGCTTGCGATCTTTCTTTTTTTTTTGGGGGGGGGGGGTTGTTACAAAATGAATCGATGGAAAATGTCATGAACCCTTTTATGACCTCCCTGAATGAAATGTGAATACTAGAGAAATCAAAGGAAATAATAATAATGATAATAATAATAATAATAATAATAATGATACCATTATTATTTGTGATGTCAACGAACACTCGTAATGTCTACTAATACTGGTTGTCACTTTCGTAATGCTCGTTGTAGTAGAGCCTTTGTAATAGCAGATACAACTATGGTAACGCAGTTGAACAAAACTGGTGTCAGCCGCCTTCCAATATCATTCACACTAATAGTACTTGCTCGATAATACTCGCAAAGTGATCGGAATAGAGAAATAATTCGTCAGTAGAGTAGAGAATAGCGGTCTGTATAGTGAGAGAGGATAGAACAGAAATGATAAGAATAGTAATAGAGGATAGGCTAGAAATAGCGATCATTTAGACGTCACGCGACTTCCTATATATATATATATATATATATATATATATATATATATATATATGTGTGTGTGTGTGTGTGTGTGTGTGTGTGTGTGTGTGTGTGTTTGTTTCCTCTATTGTCACGTGGTCTAATTAGTTCAATCATGAGATCGCCTCTGCTGGCTCAGTGGCGATCTATGTTCAAACTCAAGTGTCCGCAGCGACACTTTCTTCCTATATAACATTATTATTATTAATATTATTATTATATTTATCGTATATTATTAAGTAAATAGGCAAAATAAACTAATGGGAAAATATTAAAATAAAAGCATTTTATTTCCAGTTGAGAAAAAAGCACAGTCGGGTCGAATCTTTAACATTTTTCTCATCCTTATGTTTTGTCTAATGGTCGAATAATACACAATTATTATTATTATTATTATTATTATTATTATTATTATTATTATTATTATTATTATTATTATTATTATTATTATATATTTTCGAATTACTCTCATAGACTACAATAACAACATTATATATATATGGTGATTTTCTAAGCCCAGTTTAGATGTGGCACAAGGTTGAAAATATGGGGCATCCAGTGAGGATCAAACTCACTACACGGTCGTAACTGATCTATCATGACAAGCTTTCTAACCATAACACCACGTCGAGGTGCCCTTACATTATATATATATATATATATATATATATATATATATATATATGTGTGTGTGTGTGTGTGTGTGTGTGTTTGTCTGTGTCTGTGTGTGTGTGCGTATGTGTGTGTGTGTGTGTATGTGGTTTTGTGCATGTATGTGTGGTTATATGCAGAGATCGACCCAAAAATGTATACACATTTCAGGAACGGAAAGACTTGTATAGATATTGTAAAACTAAATTTATTCTGATATAAAATGATAAATATAAGTTAATTTTGAACGCTACAATCACAAGAGGTGTGCAAACGTGTGGCCTTCAGCTTCCAGACATTCATCAGAACGGCAAACTACTACTTTGGTCAACATTGGCCAAAATGTGCAATGGGATTTCTGCACATGCATTTTCATTTTTCTTGTCTAAGGGCCTCTAATGTAATGCTATCTATCTAGAAAGTATCGTACTACAGTAAACAGTGTCATCGCAATTTGATAAAACTACAAAAGACAAGTTTTTTCTTTCAGTGTGTATATATATATATATATATATATATATATATATATATATATATATATATATATGTATATGTATATATATATATATATATATATATATATATATATATATATATATATATATATATATAGAGAGAGAGAGAGAGAGAGAGAGAGAGAAAGACAGAAAGAAAGGGAGATTTTGTGGGCGGTATCAGTTGTCTCATTCTCTCTCCTTTGCAATAATGGCATCTTTTGATGTACGGACATCAACAACTGCCGTTTTAGAAAGGATAATTCGTAATTTAAAGAGAAAGATAGGGATAATGAACAGGGACAAAATTTCTATATTCTTTATTGAGACATGTTGAAAGAAACACCTGTTACCTAATTATCCCGACTATATATATATATATATATATATATATATATATATATATATATATATATATATATATTATATATATATATGCGTCGCTTTATGGGCGTAATATTGTAGATTTATCATATGTTACGAAGAGTTATGATGCTCAGCGTAACTTTATTCATTTCCTTTTAGCTTTAAATTCCGTCTCGAATCTTTTTTAGTCGAAGAAACCAGTAAGAAAAGCCTGCTTTAAAATCCTCTCCTGTGTGTTAGGCGTCTTATCATCGTCTTTTGTAATCAATTCTTTCCTCTAAAGATGATTCCCTATTTTCCTTCTTTATTTTTTAACAGCGATGAATAAATTCTTAGGATTTCTTACTCTTGAGCATGCGACATACAACTGACCATGCGTAAATATTTCTTTCTGGAGCCATATCCCATCTTTTTAAAATTTTTGGCCTTGTGATTTGCTTATAGCTCAACCTATTTAAACATTCAATTAAATAATTAATTTTACGGTCACATAATGTTGAAACAATCACTGAAGTTAAGCAGCGTGGAGCTTGTTTTGTATCTAGATGGGTGACGCTTGGCAATACCAGTGTCCTAAGCTTGGATGTGCCGGTAGTCGATTGTATAATGGCTCGAAATTTGTTAAGCGAATAACCGAGTTCCACTCCCGTTGAGTTTGTTATATTCACATACGGGCAAATAACCTTAGGAAATGTATAAATCATTTCAACGATTAATTAGTCAAACTTGTATCACTAATCCATTATTATCTCAAAAGACTCTTACTCTCTAAAATATTTCATTTGCATTAAATAACCTGCAATTGGTTGATAAGCCGTAGAAAACGGATAAATCAATTAATAAATAAATTAGGCCACAAGATGCACGAACTAACATCCTCATCATTGTTGGTTATATCAAGAATAATCAGTCAGTATTTCTGGAGCGGCCATGATCACCCAGATCTTAAAAGGAATTATCAGTTGCTGTTGTTTATCAATAGTAGTAGTAGTGGTGGTGGTAGTATAATAATAATAATAATAATAATAATAATAATAATAATAATAATAATAATCCCAAAAATGGAAATCCCCAGGAAATGACAAGTTGCCCAATTTCTGGCTGTATCATCTCTCATCTATCCATGAAATTCTTGCAAAAACATTATCAACGCTTGTAAATAATCCTAATAAAATCCCGGAATGGATTACTGAAGGTATTACATACCTCATACCAAAAACAACTGAAACAGACGACCCGAAAAATTATAGACCGATAACATGTCTCTCCAGAACGTATAAGTTGATCACGTCCGTACTGACGAACCGTACTTATTCCTTTTTCGAAACAAGCAGCATTCTCCCGCTGGAACAGAAGGGATGCATAAGATGTTCATATGGCTTCACAGATCAACCACTGATAAATAAAATGATCCTGGAAAATTGCAGGAGACGGCGTAGAAATCTTAGTGCAGCGTGGATTGATTATCGTAAAGCCTTTGATTAGTGTTCCACATTCTTGGATCCTTAAGACTTTCGTCACACCGGGGGTACTGCCATATCCAACCGTCTGAATATCCGACGTGGAATCTTTCAAGAAGACCCTATGTCACCCCTTCTGTTTTGTTTATCCTTAATCCCTCTTACACATGAACTGAACAACAGTAGCTATGGTTACAAAATAAATAAGAAAATATTCAATCACCTACTCTACATGGATGATCTCAAACTTTTTGCCAAAGACAACAATGAGTTGAAAGGCCTCCTCAATACTGTAAAATACTTCAGTGATGACATAGGTATGGACTTCGGATTAGATAAATGTGCAAAAGTAACATTCAAGAAAGGTAGAATTACAGAAACAGCGCTAATAGATTTAGATTTTGTCACAAAGATTAGGGAATTGGAGCATGATGAAGCTTATAAGTACCTAGGCATTAGCGAAGGACATGTCATACAACACCCCCAAATGAAGGAAAAAATAAGAAAAGAGTACTACAGGCGTGTGCGCCTGGTACTAAATACTGAACTAAACTCAAAAAATAGAATAGCAGCTATAAACACATTGGCTGTCCCAGTGGTGCAATACAGCTTTAATGTCCTTAACTGGACCATAGCTGAAATTAAGCGAATGGACGCCAAAACGAGAAAGCTTCTCACTTGCTATCGCATGCATCATCCCAAAGCTGATGTTGATCGTCTGTATGTGCGCAGATCCGAAGGAGGCAAAGGATTAGTTCAACTAGAACTTTCCTACAAAACTACAACAATTGGCCTCCAAAGATACTTGGAAACTACAGAAGACTGGATGATGGTATGTGTCAAGGAACATGAAAGTAGTAAGCGTATTTACTCCGTAATAAAAGAAGCCAACAAATTCAAAATGATGTTTCAAATGGGCGTAGAGATGCAACTACAGCACAATACACCGGCTGAAACTGCAAAATACTTAAAAAAAGAAAGCAAAGACGAATGCAACCGACCAGATACAGAAACGATGGCAAGATAAACCGCTTCATAGCCAATACTCTGCCAGTACCAAACAAGCTGACGTAGACAAAACCCGTACCCATCAGTGGCTACGTAGTGCAGGGTTGAAAGCGAAAACTGAAGGTTTTATCCTTGCTGCACAGGACCAATGCTTGTTAACTAGGAATTATCAAGCACATATACTAAAATATTGTGTCAGCCCAAACTGCAGATTCTGTGATAAATACCCAGAAACGATTGAACATCTTGCATCAGGTTGCACGATATTGGCACCATTGCAGTAGACTAATTGAAGGGATTCCTGGAAGTCCATGCCTCAAGAAGATACAAAAAATTGTTCTGACAAGTACAGCCCACACTTTACGAAGGGCTTTATCTATGTAATTTTTTTTTATTTTTTTTTTTGCCAGTGGAAAGTGTCATGATACCATTTCTAACCTTAGGTCCCTGGGCGGGACCCAGAAAGAAATGTGTAAACGCCAGAAATCAAACAAAATAAAAATAATAATAATAATAATAAATTTTGACTAATATATTTACCCTTGCTGCAGGCGATTAAGTATTCCTTGTAGGTAATGCAAAGATAAAATATAGGATGAAATCTATATAACGCGTTTCGACCGTTTAAAAGACATCCTCAGATTATTATTATTATTATTATTATTATTATTATTATTATTATTAATAATAATAATAATAATAATATTAAATTTAGACTAATATATTTACTAGTGTTGCAGGTGATTAAGTATTCCTTGTAGGTAATGGAATGATAAAATATAGGATGAATTCTATATAACGCATTTCGAACTTTTAAAGGAAATCCTCAGATTAATTATAATAAAAATATTATTATTATTAATAATAATAATAATAAATTTAACCTAATATATTTACCCTTGCTGCAGGCGATTAAGCATTCCTTGTAGGTAATTAAATGATAAAGTATAGGATGAAATCTATATAACGTGTTTCGACCTTTTAAAGGCCATCCTCAGATTATTATTAATAATAATAAAGTGTAACCCGGATATAAGAGACCGGAAATAAGAGAAACCCTGATATAAGAGAGATTTTATATGGTCCCAAATTAGAGCCATACTTATCTAAACAAAATCGACCAAACCCGGATATAAGATAAACCCGGATATAAGAGACACCCGGATATAAGAGACGTCTGCACCGGTCCCGACAACTCTCTTATATCCGGGTTACACTGTAATAATAAATTTAGACGAATATATTTACCATTGTTACAGGCGATTAAGTATTCCTTGTAGGTAATGGAATGATAAAATATAATATGAAATCTATATAACGCGTTTCGACCTTTTAAACGACATCTTCAGATTAAAATAATATTCTTATTGAAGAAATTACATATATGTAGTTTAAGAGTGGGAAGAAATAATCAAAAGAAGTTGGTTATAATGATACATCGATAGGAGATGCCTAAGATTTAAAGCCTCATTATGCAAAAGACACGCTTTTCTGGTCATCGTAATTCGGAGAAGAGGAATCGATACAGAATGATTGCATGAGTAGGCTGAAAGAAAGAAAAACCAGATGAAGTATTTATGGCAGAAATACAATGAATAAACCCTCTACTTAAGACTAGATTTGAACGAGATTAAACGATTATATTGTCAGGTTTCATTAGTCAATGTTTTCATTGACTATACAATCTCGTTCAAATCTCGCGACCTTTAGAACAGATCAGGAAAAACACCTGGAAAAATTTAGCACCCTCAGGAGATATTGAAGACAGTAACGTGGGGTGAACCAGTGCTCTACCCGTGCCTAACGAGCTTGTGATATGGTTAGCAAAACAGGTAGAAAAAGCACAAAAATTATTATTTGTTTGTTTGTTTGGATTTTATGGTATATCAACCACTGTGGGTTATTTAATGCCAAATCCAGTTTTTATATATATATATATATGCCAAATATGTGAATTTTAACAAAAACGCATAGATGGCAACATTATGGTTTCAAAAACGTATAGCTGGCAACATTATTGTTTCAAAAACGCATAGCTGGCAACATTATTTTACGAAAACATTATCTGAGGCCTTGCTGTTGGATGTAGTTTATCGCCGTACCCAGGACGCGGATGCAGTTTATCGCCATACCCTGGGCACGTATATAGTTTATCGTCATACCCAGGACGCAGATGTAGTTTATCGTCTTACCCAGGACGCGGGTGTAGTTTGTCGTCATACCCAGGACGCCAAAAATTATTAGGAGCTACAAAGGACAGGAATGATTGATTGATTTCTTTAATGGCATGTCAACACCTTATGGGTCACAATACGAAAATTTCTTGTGAGCTTTGAAGCAATAAAAACATTATGTATGTTATTCTGCCTTCACAATTGAATACATGGTAGATGATACTCTGATTTATGTATAATGATATTTGTATATGATATAATTACTAGAGGCGGCGGTATGTGTATTTTATGTTGTAGTTTTGTTGAAACTATATTTTGGAATACAATTTAAATTAAGAAATTTAAGATATTATATAGATTAATGTTGTGAATGTTTTCTTTTATGTTGGTCATATCTCTGTAAACTGGTGTTTTTGCTCATTTTACTACAAATAGGTATTGTTGGTAACTTTTTTATATAAACGTGTATTGCTGATATATTTACTATAAAAATGTATTTTTATACTTTCATAGTGTTTTGTTTTGTTTGGGGTTCACTGTTTGCCCATAGCTGGATCCTAACAGGTGTTACCACCCCTGGTCAATGTAGACCTGGGAAAACCATCAATCAAGAAGTGGTACCACGATCCTCAAAACCTCCAATCTCCCGATCAAAGGCCTTACAGAATGTAGAATATCGTCATGTCCTGAGTAACAAAGGACGGGATTCGGCATTAAATCAACCAATGGGTTACTATGCCGTAAAGCAAACAAAAACAAAGAGCAGAAAATTGTGGAGAGCCATGATCGCCAACGTCTTGAAGGGTCATGGCACATATTAGGTTGGTGCAAAAATAATGACGGTTTTTGACGTTAAAAAATATGTCATTTTTTTTGCACCAACTTAATAGAAGAAAAATAATCAATGGTTTCAATATTCTATAACTGGAGTAGGGAGGCGTGACCACCGTTTACAAGACTTCCCTAAGAAAGTAATAGCAATTTATCGACTGTTTTGTAAGCGGGCGAGAGTCGAGCATTCCTCCACAATTTTATGGAAACAATTTAATTATCAGCAGCCTATTAATTTTTTCACCAAACAATTAAATTAAATTAAATAACCCTAACAATTTAATTTTCTAAACAAAGCCAAATATGCTCCTCGAATTAAAATAAATAAAATAAAAATCTACCCACCACGTAGAAAATTTAAATCAATTCTTCTGTTCAAGGAAAAAAAATACTTAGTAAACGGACGATAATTTGCTAATGTTCTTCCTAGGCGTGCTCACGAAATGGTAACCAAGCAATAAAGAAAAATTGCTGAGGGAAACCAAAAAGAACAAACGAGACTTAAATAAAGCATTTTCATTCGTTTTGTTTAAAGACCTTCACTTTATTTTTCTTTATTGTCAATTCCGAAAGTTTAATTTTACACGGATTAATAAGCAGAAAATCTAGTAAATAAAATTCGTCCTGTAGAAGCCTTCGTGACATCATCGACAGAATTGGCTAAGACAGGACCCTCGAAAGTTGTGGGGGGGGGGGCAGGCGAGCACAAGTGTTATGTAGGACAGAGGGTCTCTAGGGTTGAGGATGGACAGAAGGCCTCAAAGGTTTTGGGAGAACAGGAGACCTTCAGAGTTGTGGAGGTACAAGAGGCCTAAAGGGTTGTGGGGGATTTGAGGCCTAAAGTGTTGTGGGGAAAGAGGAGGCGTCCATTGTTGTGTGAGGGCAAAATTAATGTGTGACTACAGGAGGGATCATTTGTTGTGGGAGGACAGGGGGACAAGGATTTTTGGGATAGAGTATGCCTCTAGGATTGTGTGTAGACAGAAGGCCTCTAAAGTTGTAGAGGGACAGGAGGCCTCAAGGGATGAGGGCGGTCTAGAGTCCTATAGAGATGTAGGGGAACAAGAGGCTTCAAGCGTTGCGGTGGGAGTAGGAGACCTCAAGCTTGGCATGAGGACAGGAGGCTTCAAATGTTGGAAGAATAGAAAGTGACGAGGGATGTGGGGGTACAGGAGGCCTCAAGGGTTGAAGGCAGGGTCTTATTTCAAAATTCAGACGGCCCACATAACGGCCATCATATTGTTGCTGCAAAAAAAGACACTGAGAAAAATAGATATGTATTTAGAATATGTCTGTATTTCTGAGATGAGCTATTGCAACTATTTACATTGTTCGGACTGTTGTTCCCATCTTTATTGTCATATTCATGACGTTTCAGCCATTTTACGCTCCGGCCTTCTTCAGGTGATATATGTTGGAATTTCGAATAGAAACTTTCATTTCGTTCAGGTGGGAGTAGACTGCTCTAGTTCTTTGTGCCATGCCCTTTCTGGATATACAGATTTTCGAGGACTAAAGATGTTAAATAAATCAAAATTTGAAATATTCCAATGACATAGCCAGAAAGTTTAATCGAACAAGCTTAGATCAGGAAGACGAAATTGTTTTCTAGTTTTATGGAGAGATTCTCAGCGTAGTTTAGATATGGCACAAGGCCGAAGGTGCGAAGCTCCCAGTGAGGACCGAACTCGCTACTCTCGTAATTAATCGAGCAAGGCAAGTTTGCTAATCATTACACTACATGCTTTTCAATGAATAACTTAGAAGTGGCACAAGGCCGAAAGTAGGGATAGAACTCACTTCTCAGTCGTAATTGTTCTAGCGAAACAAGCTTGTTAACCATTACATCATGTCGAAGGACCTTAATGATTTTCTAAGCGTAGCTGAGATGTGGCACAAGGCCACAAATACACCCTGTGAGGACCGAGCTCACTACTCAGTCGTAATTGATCTAGCAAGACAAGCTGGCTAATATTTACACAACGTCGAGGTGCCCAAATGATTTTCAAAGCATAGCTTAGATGTGGCACATGGCCAAAAGAATGAGGCACCCAGTGAGGTTCGAACTCAAAACACAGTTTTAATTAATCAATAAATCGATAGAATACAAAAAGATTGAATTATAATTTTCTTTACTCCCATTTCATTTGTCCGTTTCAAAAATCTTTAAAAAAAAACAGGATCGATATTGTTTTGCCGAATTCTTTACATCTGCAACCTGCTCTGTATTGTGCAATCTATTCTGGAACTTCGAAATTTTAATAATCTTCATCGTCATTGAATTCGGTTTCATTAATAGATCCTTCATTTTCGGAAATCGGGTCCTTCAGTTTCGTCTTCAATGTTATCAAATGCTGTTCTTCATTGGAACATCCAGATATCTGTTATAGGAATCCTGCTGAAAACAAGATTCTTCGTCTTCGAAAAGCATCGTCAGTATTGGAAAATTTACCATTTTTCATCTGTGATATTTTTATGTAATTTTGTGGGGTTTTTTTGTTGTTGTTGTTGTTTGTTTGTTTTTTATAGCAAAAATTGGAGGTTTTTTTTTTTTTTTTTGCTGGGATCAGTTTTCGATTTCTTTGGTTTGGGAATATTTCTCAGCTGTTCTCTTACTGGAACTGGTTTTTAGCTTGTGTTGGCTTGTGGCGGGATGCCACCTGATCAGAGGTCGATTTTTCTTTTTTCGACCTTCCCGATAGAGTCAGGTCTCTTCGATGGCATTTTCTTACGAGCAGGCGAAGTATTTCCACAAGCAATTTCCTCAAAATATATATATATATATATTTTTTTTTTACAAAATAATATCGCAGATTTGCCTGTAAGTTTCTTGGAACTCACAGTTGAAGTAGCTTTAAAAAAGATTATAAACGAGTAACGTTACCAAAATTGATTCTTTTATAAAAGAATCCTTTCCCATAGCGAACCGTCATTCTGTTTTTTCTTTAAAAGGAAATCATTTCAGAGACGAGAGATACGATTTACAGTGTATGATCAAAAAGTGACTGCCATATGCAAACCAATGCGTTTTCGAGGAGAGGTAAAAAGTTTTCTGATAGCTCTGTATTAGAGCGAAGCTAAAATTAATAATAAAAAAAATATGTTAAAAGTATTGTTTTGTTCCTCTCAGCATTGTTAAATACTGTAACTATTTTCTATCTGAAGTTATGTGATGAGAAATTATCATTAATTACACTCAATAATAATGAAATGGACAAATCTTTATGTTTATTCATTCTTTTTTATAGATACAAATATTAAATAATTGTTCTGTTTATAATAAACAGTATTAAACAACACTTAGCGACCTAAACATGATGATGGTACAACGGTTGAAATGTGGGTAATAACAACAATAAAGATCAGGAAAACAGTACGTAACTATTTGCTAAAATTCCTTCTTCGATTTCCTTTAAAACCGGGGCTTAGATTTCTGCCGGTATTTCAGGCGTAATTAAATTTGTGGAAAAGTTTCGGTTGAGGGGACGTTTAAAAGAAAAACAATAAAAATTTGGTTAATAAATAAGATTTTAAAAAAAGAGAATTTTATTTATTTTTTTTAATTGAAGAAAGGAATTAGCTAAACTACTGACTAAGTTTATATTGATCAAATTGGAAGAACGAAAGACCTAAACGAAAGGCCTGTAAAAAAAATCAGCAGTAAAAAAAAAAAAAAAAGGGTTATTAAATTGATGCGTTTTCCCGGCATGCAATGTTTGATAACGTCGTCGTGATAGTTGTTGTCGATCTAATCAGAAAGATTATTCATTTTTCACTGATAATAATGTGATCCTTCGATGAACTTCTCCGTTGAAAGTTTTTTGTTTTTTTTCTCCCACATCTTTATTTAAAATTGTATTTCTCATTCATTATTTGCGCGGCCAAATCTCATTAATATTTTTTCTCCTTCATCTGCTTTTCCTCGTCTTGATTCTGTTCTTTAACGTTTTTCTTCTTCTTTACTCATTACAATCACTACAGCTTCCTTGTCACCCTAACAGCGATTTTAATTTAATCCACTTCATCATCGCGACTGCCATCGGGAAATATTTTCCTATTATTATTATTATTATTATTATTATTATTATTATTATTATTATTATTATCTTCTCTTCTTCCGCGCGGGTTTTCGTGTTCAACTGCAGATTTCGCATGATGGGTGTTCTCCATCAAGACGTACCAACCTAAATCATATTTTCCGTAGATGTGCGTAACATTTTAATAAAAATATTTGCGGCACACCTAGCAAGTCAGTGATGGATATAATTTCGGTACTTCTACTAACGATATGTAGAGGTACTTCTGGGCTTCAGATTGCAAATCCTACCTGGACTTGAGTCAGTGAGAGAATGAGTGTTTGGTCTTCTTCTTCTTCTTCTTCTTCTTCTTCTTCTTCTTCTTCTTCTTCTTCTTCTTCTTCTTCTTCGTATTATTATTATTATTATTATTATTATTATTGTTGTTTTTGTTGTTGTTATTATTATTATTATTATTATTATGATTATTATTATTATTATAATTTCCTTTGATTTCTGTTATATACAAATTTCTTTCCGGGTCCCAAACAGAGACCTAATATAAGAAATGACTTCATGACATTTTCCACTGATCATTCTTGTAAAAAAAAAAGATTACACTCATTTTACATAGATAAAGTTCTTTGTAATGTGTGAGTATACTTTGTTTTGTATTTCTATAAGGCATGGGCTACCAGAAATCGATTCAGTGAGTTTATCGGTAACTTTTCCAATCAATCTAAGTGCTCCAACTACAACTGGAATTATTGATTTTCACTTCAAGATCCTTGTATTTTGATAGTTTTTTGAAGGTCTTTAAAGATATATTACAATATGCAGGAACTATAAGAAAGCACATTCTGTTCTTTTGATGACGATGTCTGCGTGATTAGCTTTGATTGTTCTGTCTGTGGGTATTGCAAACTTCTATAAAACTGTCACAGATACTATCTCAGTAACTTGATCTGGGCGATGTTCACGCCGTTTGCTTGCAGTCTAATTCCTATTTTATTATTATTATTATTATTATTATTATTATTATTATTATTATTATTATTATTATTATGTTTCTGCTCTGGTCACACTACCAAGCAACTCTGCAGGAAGACCTAAGGCAGGTTGCGATGTGCTGTTCAATGGCTACATTTCATGATTTGTTTTTCTAACTCCCATAATATCACTAGCGTTACATGTACAAAGTTCTTCTTTGTGTCTTGACTGTACTTATCAAGACATTTTTTGTATTTCTCTTAAGCTGGGATTTCCAGGGATTTTTCAATGTATTGTTGTGTTCCTTTTTTATCATTCCAAGAGCACCCACTATGACTGGTACTATTTTCAAATTCCACAATTTTTCTATTTCGATTTCCCCGTTTTTATACATCGATTGTTTTTCAAATCTTCGGTTGCTAACTTACAGTCCGCTGTGCAAGCTATATCAATTAGTACACAAATCATTATTATTATTATTATTAACCAGCCTATTACATCTACATATTATAAGAAGCATACCTGGACTATTTTTTTGGTAATATCACATGTAAATAATATATATCGCCGTTAGCGGAACTCGTTGCTGAGTATTGAGGCACTCATCTACATTTTCATCTGTGCGAAATGATTCCTATGAAGAAGAGGAAAAAGAGGACGTGAGAAAATGAAAAGTCTTTGAGCATGAAAGTCTTGGCAATAAAATATGTTTGAAGTGCTGCATGGGTCGCCACTCCATGGCACACATCTGTTAGCTGACACCATCCACTGCGGCAAAATGGGCTTGACAAGAAGGTTCATGATGGCAGCTTGCAATGGGCTTCCGACTTGTTCTCGACAGTAGAACATCGCGTTGATTGCTCACCCGCCGGACAAAGGATCGTGCTTTATCTGGTCTTATTCTTACCGACATGAGTGACATTACGAGTATAGTGGGCTGTCGGCGTCATTGAACTCAGGTTCATTGAGACACACAAGTACCATAATATATATATATATATATATATATATATATATATATATATATATATATATATATAAGTGTGTGTGTGTGTGTGTGTAAAAATTCAGATATAAATAAAATGTACCTGTAAAAAGACGATATGAATAATGACAATAAAGGAAAAAATACTCTATGCCGACACGTTTCGTCCTTTGGGGTTTATCAAGACGAATGTAATCAATTTATTTTGAAAAAATGAATTTATTAGGTTGGTGCAAAAATAATGACGTAATAATGTCGTTTTTGACGTATTTTTTAACGTCAAAAAACGACAATATTGAGCGGTATGTATTGGAGCGTTGTCGTCTTGGAAGATGCAGTCACCATCAGGGAATAAAATCTTGGCCATTGGATGAAAAGATCTCCCAAAATGTTCAGGTAATCTTTGCTGTTGATTCTACAATGCAGGCAACTATTGGACTGAGACATTTCCATGATATGGCGGCCCAAACTATCACTGATCCACCTCCATGCTTCACTGATGGAAGAAGGCAGTCAGAGTTGTAAGTTTCTTTGGGCTGCCTCCACACATAAACTCGCCCTGAAGTTGGGAAAAGAGAAAGACTGGACTTGTTTGAAAATATGGCTTGCTTCCATTGGTCTGCAGACCAGGTATTGTGATCTCTGCACCACTTC
>OZ010588.1:101208511-101236011 GCA_963932145.1 Acanthosepion lycidas
CATTTGACATCAAGGTTTCTGATACTGCGGGTATCTAGGAGCGTGGAACTGCCTCTTAACTGCTGGTGTTCCCGGGTTCACCCTGACCCATGCTGGAGGCACCTGTTAGGGGGACCAGTTATTTGCAAACAGTTGACCCCCAACTTGGGGTCAAAACACTGTGGAGGCGTAAAAATAAGTTTTAATACCAGCAATGTATTATTACCAGAAATACATTTTTGAGGAAAAACAAATTACCAGCAATACTTTTTGAAGGAAAAATAATTTCCAGGAATACATTTTTGAAGGAAAATTATTACAAAGAAAATATTACCAGCAATATATTTTGTAAAAAATTACCAGGAATAAAATTCTTGCCGGCATTAAATAACCCGATATGCCTTAAAACAAAACAAACCTAACCAAACTAAGTTTCAGTTGCACAACATTATCTACTGATTGGACGCCCGGCTTTGAGGGATCAATTTGAGCCTGAACAGTGCTTTTCTTCCTGTAGAAACGTCTTGCTATAGACATTAAATAATTACTGTTTGATAAAGTATATAAAAAATCTATTGTAACTGCTTTTTTAACCACTGATTTGAGAAAGAGGCTACATACAACAATAAAATTCTTGTCGGTATTAAATAACCCATTAAGTAAACCAAACCAAACCAAACTAAATAAAAAAAAATCTTTTTGGCATTAAATAACCCTTCGAGGTTGATATGCTATTAGGTTGGTGAAAAAATAATGACGTAATAATGTCGTTTTTTGACGTTAAAAAATACGTCACAAAACGACATTATTACGTCATTATTTTTGCACCAACCTAATATAAAACAATGCAAACCAAACCAAATCTTACCATTTGCTAGTTTACAGGTACGTTACACACAGGCAACACCTCACGAATAATCGACTATTCCGTTTCGATTGCAAGGAAAGGCCAACAAGACATAACAGAGACATTGTTTAGAATCAGTAGAGAAAAAAGACAAAGATAAGATAGAGGAGACCATATTAGCTCGCTTTGTCTTTTTCGACTGTCCATGAGAAATAGAAAATTTCAATTTAAAATCGTTTCATATACACCTTCTTATTTTTTTAACCGTTCACATTTAATATTTTTGACTGAAATATTTTGTTAAAGTTATTCTCTTCAAATATTGTACCAGGCAAAAAGGTAATTCCCACGGATATTTCATATTCACAGACCCTGCAAGACGTTTATCCAAACATTAACTTAAAAATTATGAGTCATAAAAAAATTCAAATAAAACCGTGAAATTTCTCCCGATTATATATTTCTTCTTTTATATACCGTGTCTAGTCAAGACGTAGGAGATCACAGCTCTCCACAATTTCTTTTCATTTGGAGCTATTAATAAATGGTCGTTATATTTCCAAAACCCTGCTCCCGCCAATCATTTACTCAAGCTCATATTTCTGTCCCTCTTGCCATCAATCTATCCTTTGAGTATCATATTTTCCAAGCCCTCCTTCTTTATTATTCTCCCTAGAAATTTCCGCTGTCTCTTTCTGGTGTTAAGTATAAGCTTCCTTTCTTGTTTCCATTTTCTCTGAAACCTCATCGTTTCTCATATGTTTGGTCTATGGTATACTCAGCATCCTTCGGTAGATCCACATTTCTCCTGAGGAGATCGTCAAGCAATCTCTGCTGTATGGGAAAAAACATATATTAGGTTGGTGCAAAAATAATGACGTAATAATGTCGTTTTTTAACGTTAAAAAATACGTCAAAAACGACATTATTACGTCATTATTTTTGCACCAACCTAATGTCACATAACTGCTGAAAAGGACGTATTCCCTCCTCCTTTTTACTTCTGCCGGGTGTTTTCGAATTTTTAATTTATACCTACACGGAAAATGAATGACATTATATTCAGTTCGTATTAAATAAAACTAAGAATATTTAGTGCTATTCAAAGTATGTTACAAATTCAGAAAATTCTCTTCTTTAAAATAATACATATTTAAAAAAAGATAGATATGGAATAAAAGAAAAAAAGAAGGAAATCGTCTTTATTTTAATATACTATAATAATATACGAAAGAAAAATGATATAACAACTAAAGAATTTATTATTTTCGCTAATACTGCGCATGTCTGTAAAGCTTGAACATCATTGTGAAATGCAATAAATAAACGGTGAGCGGTGGATATCATAATTTTCACTCAGCTAATATATAAAATTCACCGGAAGTCTTCAGTCACTAAATGCTACTTAGGTGCTACTTAAATAAAGCTGCACGTGGGGATAATTTTCTTTAAGATGAATCACATATTTAGGAAAAGTTATACACGTAGATCACATATTTAAGTAGCAGGATCCCTCCGTTAATGCAAGAATATGAAAATGCTACTGGTTTTGTTGTTGTTGTTGTTTTTTATTCCGTTTTTAATGTCTTCCTTTGTAAGTTGTGACACTCTAACGTAATTTACCTATAAATGCATTGATTTTGCATTAAATGAATTGCATGAAATTATAGCTCGATAACATGTGTATATATATATATATATATATATATATATATATATATATATATATATATATATATATATATATATATATATATATATATATTGATAATATTAGTGGCCAATATATATATATAAATTTACAAGAGGTTAAAATATAGGTGAATCTCTGACAGAACCAGAATATAACATAAAAGGTTAAAACACTAATATTTCATAGTTATAATTTATTACATTTGAAGTGCACACACACACACACACACACACACACATATATATATATATATATATATATATATATATATATATATATATATATTATTATTATTATTATTATTATTATTATTATTATTATTTATATATTGTATGCGCGGTTTGTCTGACAATCGCAAAAGCGTGAAACTCAGGGAACCCAAGCACACATCATTCCAACCATATATATATATATATATATATATATATATATATACACTGTTGCACGGATATGAGTTTGTAACCGTGGGTTTCACACTTTTGTGATCATCAGACAAACTAGTTCATTTTTTAAATTGGGTTTATTTATGCTTGTTTGTGTATGTTTGCTGGTGTGAGGGGGAATTTACTTCTGTGTTTGTTTGGCGTGACACATAGAAACATATATACATTTGTATGCATTTTAGTTCACAGAAACACATGCATATAAACAATCCGAGATTAAGCGCAGTTACACATCCATTAATCCGGCTATGCATGCAGACGCAGTTGTAATTCTATTTCGGTGTCGGCAACGTGGATTTTATGTATAGCGATGTTCCTTTCGACAAGGAGCGGATAGGGGTCATTTTGACGCTATTCAGATCAACCGCCTGCGCCGTCAGAGAAACCTACACTTCTTCACACACACATACACATATATAGACGCGCACATACACTCCTATTGGTCGGGGTCGTTCACCACCATTTTCGTTAAACTGGTTTCTGTTTGTGGGTATGGTGATGATGATGTTTGTATTTGCAATGCTAACTGCCTTGTGTATTATTGACGATTGTGATGATGCTGATAGTAATTATGCCGGTTATATTAATTATTATTATTATGTTAATAACAGTTATTGACGCGTTAACAATACATTTAGTCTTAATGATGATGAAAACAATAGTATAATGTAAAAAATAGCAATAATGGCAATCGTAATCATGATAATATTTATGGTAAACCTTTATCTGTATATTACAATTAAATAATATCAATTTGCCTTATTTAATTGCATTATACGGAAAATTATTGGTGAATATGAAAGGATTATGATAAAAATAAACAGATATAATGTTTGTAATTTATTCAATTATGCATTTCTAAAAGAGTATTTTCTGCTTATATATATATATATATATATATATATATATATATATATATATATATATATATATTGTGTATAGACACCATATTTTCATTCAAACTGGTTTAGTTAAATAATTTAGACATATTATGTTGATTAGTTTTCGTTGTGATCCTTTGAATCCACAGATGAAAATTGAGTAAGAAAAAAATTAAGCCGCGAAAAAATTATGTATTATATATATATATATATATATATATATATATGAGAGAGAGAGAGAAAAAAATAGAGGAGACAGAGATATGGTAGTCCATATATATACATACACACACACACACACATATATATATATATATATATATATATATATATATATATATATATATATATAAAGATAGATAGATAGATAGATAGATAGATAGATAGATATAGATATAGATATGGTGGCCTGACGATTGCGTTTAGCATGTAACAGTCTCTCACCTCGGAGTGTTCACTTCAATGTCCACTTTTATAATTATATACGCTCTATATCTGATATTGATGATTTTATCCCAGAAATATAGCATACCTTAAAACTATATTTCATCATATATGTGTGTATTTGTGTGTGTTTGTGTGTGTGTTTTTGTGCGCGCGTGTGTGCATGAAGTTTTTCGGTCTGATGCACACATCGCCTAATACTATTCCCATAACTGAGGACCAACAATAACGGAAAAGACCCTTTTCCTTTAGCAGCCACCAATTTTCAGAGAACCGGATGTATCGCTTCATCCATATTTCTCTATTTCCGTTCGACTTTTTATCGCAAATGACGCCTGACTTACTAAACATAGTTTCCATCAATAACAGGCTGCTAGGATCAAATACAATGCTCTCAACGCGAGAATACTTACAAAGATTTATATATATATATATATATATATATATATATATATATATATATATTGGTTGTATGTCAGCAATAAATATTCATTAAAACAGGTTCGATTAAAGACAACCGATAAATTGTGTTCACCAACTCATGAGACAGAAAGAAAAATATAATAACGCTCACCTCATCATTTTAATTTTTACAGAAAGTTTCACTCTGTACAGGGCGCGGAGCCACTCGAAGTAGAGATTTACGTTAAGGAAATGTTTATACGGAGAGGAGTAAAAGATAACGGTTAACTGGAACACTTGAACAGGTTAAGATTGTAGTGATCAGGGAAACATCCTCTTGGAAGTCTGTTCTATTGGGGCAATGGTTTGTGGGAAGAAGCTGTTTGAGTGGAACTTACTTATCACCGATGGTACACGGAGGGAATGTGGATGGATTGCTACAATTTAAGTGGTATGGCGGGTCCTAGCCGTGTAGGCTAGACTTGGCGGAACCAAGGAATGCAGCTCGCCCGAGCACTTTCCATGTAAACAAGTATTGCAAGAAGCTATTTATTTTAAGTAAAAAAAAGTAACAAAATTCCTTATGATTTTATAATATTCTCCTATTTGCCTTGTTTCTTCAGAGCATGTACAATCATGGCTCTCCACAACATCTTATCCTATTGCAGCTTTTGTCGTTTTGTCATCCCACAACTTTCCTTTCTGCCATCCATTCTGCTAAGCTCATCCCATTGTTGGTTCATTGCCATCCCCTATTCTTTTTGCTTTGGATATGACCAGTGAGTGTCAATTTCTCCAAACCTTTCTTCCTCATTATGTGTCTCACATATTTCAGCTGCCACTTCCTGATTGTGGGTATAAGTCTTCTTTTAGTTTCCATAAGGCTTCTTTGCTTACACTCTCTATCCATTCTTGTAGAAACACATTCTATTAATCTGTGAGGAAATTTTCCAAATTGCACTGCCATATAGGAGGGTTAACATTAGACTGCAATTCGGCACTCTTTACTTTGACCCTAACGAAATACTTAATACTTTGCTTAGCTTTAAGAAGGCATTTTTTGCAATTAATCACGTTTTTCATCCCCCTATTAAAACAGTTCTGTTTAATCTATGTGCCACGTCCCTTCAAAAAGTGAACGCATATGGCTCTCCACAATTTCCTTTATAGAATTTAGCAAATTTCGTCGTTCCGCTATCTCTCCTAATCCCTGTACTGCCAACCATTTACACGAGCTCCTTAATTAGACGCTCCTCCCCAAAATAGACATTCTAAAATATTTATATTTACAGAATCCACAGGACCGTCTCTGTCATGGACAGCACAGTATTTCAAGACATCAGACTCGCGTGACATGCTGGCAAATATCGAAATTCAAAAACATTACGAGGTTGAAAACTCCAGTAATGATGCAATTTCTTCCAATTTCTTACTTTTTCGATAAAAAATCCAAATCTCGGGACCTGAACGCATATACCACGAACTGTGGAGATTTTATTTGCTTTTTTCAACATCAGGACACGTTAATTGATTAGCCAACCAGAAAAAAAAGACTTATTAAAATTCTAATAACCCTGAATGATCACAATGAGTATTATCTGAATGCGACATAGACAAAGTATTAGGTTGGTGCAAAAATAATTTCGTTTTCTAACATATGTTACTATGTGAAAAAACGAAATTATTTTTGCACCAACCTCATAGAATGATGATACCCACAAGAATTACCCAATAAAAGTTGCTTCACAAAACTGATGCACGCGAGGTCGACTTTAACAATTAAAAAGAAAAACACAAAAATTGAAACTGAATTTTCTTTTTCTCCGCCATATTTAATTCTCTGATGAAGTTTTAATACGAGCGAAACATGATAGATTTATAAACCTTTCCAATTTGTTCCCGATACTATCATATATATATATATATATATATATATATATATATATATATATATGCATATAGATAAGCACACATACACACTCACAAACGCACACACACACACACATATATATATATATATATATATGTATATATATATGTATATATATGTGTATAGAGAGAGAGAGAGGTGGGGAGGCAGTGAGTGAGTGACTGAGTGAGTGAGTAAAGGTAATAAATCCGTTGGTATATAATCCAAGTGGATCCTAGTAATATAAAATATTAAAACTTATCCACAAAAAGAGCTCAATGCATTTATTATTACAGAGCAAATAATTAGTACGCAATAAAATACCAAATCCCCTCATATGGGGAATAATCTTATTATATATATATATATATATATATATATATATATATATTAGTATTAATAGTAATCCTCTAGGTATAAGAAATTATACTGGTCCGGAAAACCTTCGGTGTCTTGATTTGCAAACCAATGCCAAAGGGAAAAAAAGATATATATAAAAAAAAAACAAAGAACATGTACGTCAGCCGAAAATAATCGTCTAGCATCCAAGTCCAGAGTCCAAAGAAAAAAAATCCCGATACGAGTAAGCAAAATAACTAAATAAAGTGCTCAATACGTTAAGTAGAGCAGATCTAGTTAAACCTAGAGAGCCAGACAGATTTACCAAGGTTTCAGCTAAGCGGATCGCCGGCCTTCTCTCACAATCTGCGTAGGTTAAACCTTGGTAGGTTTGTCTGGCTCTTTAGGTTTAATCATATATATATATTTATTTATATATATATATATATATGCATATAAGAATTTGCGCGGATCCAAACTATATTAACGGTGCGATTGGTAAATTGTGGGCATTTTATATTTTTAATTTCGCGTAAGTGTTTTGTTTGTGTTTTTGATTATTCAACTGCGCAGTATGGTTGGGCGGTGTCTGTAAGAAAAAGATCACCATGATGCAATTCACACTATTAGAAATTTGGAAATGGCATGCGACAGATCTTGACGATGTAGGTGAAAAACAGGTCTTCGTGCGATCAGCAATGTTAAACAACGTCGAGCCTGATCACAACCGAGATGGGAATAAGATGTGCTGTAATCTTGTATATGAAGGTGCTGTAATTTCATAATGGCTCGGAATTATTAACTAGACAGCCGAGTCCCAATTCCGGTTATGTTCGTTATATTCGTTAAGTGTGTCCCCACATCTTTTCCCCCAGCTATGGGCTAATTAGTAAAAGGTTGAAATATCGTCGAAAACGAATCAATCAATCAAAAACATATATATATATATATATATATATATATATATATATATATAGCTTCACTGCGCAACTGAGCACGTGATCAGTTCCTTCTACACATCTGGTGTGAAAGCCAGAGAATTATTTACGTGTAACATGTCTTGTGCAAGGAGACCTGGCGGAGCCTATTCCTCTCTAGGTTAAAGAACAGCCGATGTATTGCAATTTGAAAGCTGGCTGTGGTCCAGGGCACGAGGCTCTTGATTTTATTGGCCGAACCTGACTGTTGATATCGGTTTAGGAATGTCCCACCCAGAAAGGCTGGGTTATCACCTATGCAGCATAGTCTATCCCACCAGGCTCCATGACTGTTACCCCCACCGCCCACTATGAGAAAGATCATCTGCCCCACCCTTTTGACAAGTCCTGTTTTTAATCCTGCTTTTAAGCCATGCTTTCTCACCTGAAAACTCTGGTGGTGAAAAACGGTGCTGAGTTACATCTTACAAGTAGCAATAGACGAATAGGGATATATATATATATATATATATATATATATATATATATATATATATATATATATATATATATATGGAACTTTAGATGATGAAATCATGCATTGGATTGCTAAGGCAAACTTCGCCATCACTTGTGGAATGAGCGGGGTATTCGACTGGATACGAAAATTCCGGTTTACAGAGCTGTTGTACTTGTCATCCTTTTGTATGGCTCAGAGTCATGGGCTCCATACAGGTACCATATACGTCAGCTAGATGTTTTCCATAAAAGCTGTCTGCGTGCAATCTGTGGAGTTAAGCTTCAAGATAGGACATCTAACGTAGATCTGTTTAACAGGTGTAATATTGGAGGATCGAGACTTTTATCATACAGTCTCAGTTGCGGTGGACTGGTCATGACTTGAGAATGTCTAATGACAAGATACCAAGATCCTAATGTATAGCCATTTAGATCAGGGCTACAGGAAGGTAGGACGCACATGGCTAAGATACAAAGAAAAGCTGAAAAGCAACTTGTCAGCAGTTAATATACCACATAACACCCTTGAGCGCTTAGCTTTGGAACGGGTAGATCAACATGTTTTAGTGGACTCTGCAATTTTCAATCTGCTTATCTGAATCATCTTCAACAAGCGAAAGCAAGATCTAAAAGGTCAGCCAATCTAACAGTGATCTCATCTCACAATTCTCACACCTGCTCCATATGTGACCTCTTTTGTAAATCACTAGCGGGTTTTAAATGCCACTTAAAGATTATCGCATAAAGTTTCATAACTGAATCAATAAGCTGGCAGAACCTCATACGTCGAAACCGACGGGAGAGTCCATTATTATTATTTTTATTATATATATATATATATATGTGTGTGTGTGTGTGTGTGTGTGTGTGTGTGTGTGTGTGTGTGTGTGTGTGTACAAATAATGTAGATGCTGTAGGGTTGGATCGTGGAACCTAGCAAATTTGTTACGTTCACTTTCACAATAATCCCCATTTGAAAGCCGTTAATCCGTTCTTACTTCCACATATTGGTTAGTGAAGTTAAATTACTGTTTTAAGCCACACAAACTAACAAGACTCTTCCTCTGTAGCTAAAAGGTATAGCACGTCAGGCTATATGTCGGTTACGTGTAGAATACAGGTTCAATTCCTGTCGGGGAACACTTATTTCCTTTGAGATTTCTCGGGGATTCACGCCGACAAATTTTGTTAATACTATTTATTATAAACACAATATTTAGTTAAATATTTGTATCTATAAAAATAACGTATAAACAATAAAATATATTAAAATAATTCTCGGACTTTGTCCATTTCATAATATATATACTACCGGCAAATGACTGTGGCCTACCTGTATTTCTTTAAAATACCATTTTTTCAAGTAAAAGATAAAATAACAATAACTATAGTGTATTTGATTTTATTTTTATGCCCTTTTTGTGCCTTATGTCTCCATTTACTACTTCAAAAAGTGATTTCTTAAATACATGATGTCCCCAAACGTTTTACCTGTCATATATATATATATATATATATATATATATATAGAGAGAGAGAGAGTTTCTCTCTCTGTATCTGTCTGTCTGTCTCACTCTCTCAACCCCATATATATATATATATGTAAACATGCATATATATATATATATATATATATATATATATACATATATTTATAAATGTAAAAGACAATTAAAAAAAAAACTATATTATTAACCGACGCGTTTCGCCCAATGTGGAATTTTCACGACATAACGAAATGAATTTATTTATCTTGAAAAGTTCACCTCACAAAACGCGTCGGCTAATAATACAGTTTTGCTATTCTTTTTTACCTTGATAAATATTGACTTTTTCTACAGGTTAATTCGGAGAAATTTTTCATATACATATATGTATATAACAACACACACACACACATATATATGTATGTGTGTGTGCGTGTGTGCGCGTGTGCATTTGTGTATGTGTGTATAATATCTATATAGTAAATTCATATGCATATATAAAATCCAGAATAACTAAGAACATGTTTTTGTACTTTTGCTCATTGTTAAATGTACTTATATTTTAAAAAGTCTACTCCAGCGATAAGATGACCGAAGCGTTCTTATATCAGATTACATAGAGCCCCAGTTTTCTCCTGACCTTTCTCTGTCTGGTTCTTTTGACTAACTCCCTGCTATCTCGTCTCGCCATCTTCAATCTAAAGTTGAAGAACCGCAATAAATCACCAGGAATTCTCAAATTGAATGCATCTTTCCCCGGCTATTATCCTCCGTTTCCATCACTCTTTCAGTGAAATGCGCATGGCGAGTTTCATGGTGCAGGTCGACACGACAGACGTCAGTTCAGATGTTTATCCCGATTCCTGTGTGGGTAGAGAATCAGGATATTCTCTCGTAGAGATCTCGAGGAAACCATTCCTATCAATTTCGCTTCCATTATTCAGTAACAATGTCTTGAGACTCCAAAGTTCAGAGAACTCTGGCCTAAACTTTAAAATTGCGTTCATATTAAGCACTGATTATATCAAAGCAGACAGTATCTTGCAAATAAATTCTACCTATAAAAATAACCAAAATTTAAAATGTAGCCATGTTAATATTAGCTGTTTCCTTATGAGGGAAACTAGAGTTCTTCACTTCACGACCATCAGAGAGCACTTTGATGTTGTTTAATACCTAGGACGCTTGTCTTGCTAGATCAATTACGACTGAGTAGTGAGTTCGATCTTCGCTGGATGCTCCAGTCTTTCGTGTAAGCTACGTTTAGAAAAATACCATATAAAAATGATTATCCCAAAGCAGACAGTATCTTGCAAATATATTTTGCTCATAAGATTAATTTAAATTTTAAATGTAGTCCTGTTAACGATATTATGTTACTCTCTTCCCTAACAGGCCATCTGGGGGCAATTTGATCGGTTTAATGTTTAGTAAGCTTGTTTCGGCAGATTAGTTGAAACTAAGTAGCGAGTTCGTTCCTTGCAGGATATTCCACACCTTTGCCTTGTACCACAAGCGACATCTGGAAAAAGCATCCCGTTAAACTTACGTTAGACTTCAAAATTTTGTCACATCCGTCAGCGTCATGAGCGCACTCACAAAATCCAACTCCCCAGTGATCTCACTGGAATAAAAGTCAAGTTCTCACTTCCTTTGAAATAGGAGAAACCCCTCGTTCCTCATTCCACTAATAGAGGCTTAGTCGACGTCATATCGATGCCAGCATATTTTTAGGTCGTGTGCATATTCATGACTTAAACTTCAACCTTAAACCTATTTAGCGTTAGTGGTGCAGATCAGGTAAATAATCTCTCCTTATGACGATAAACTACACCCGATTATATTTTGATGACCGTGGAAACAACTCTTAATTACAGTTGTTTCCAGGTCCGCCCTGACTCGAAGTGATAGCACGTGTTAGGGTCTCAACTATGGATAAATAGTTAACTCCAAAACTTAGATCAAAATATTATGAAAGTGTAAAAATAGGTTTTTATAATAAAAATACCAGCAATACATTTTTGGGAAAGAAATATTACCCGCATTAGATTTGACACTCGACAAAAACCGTTTTTACAAAGATACATCAATGAAATCTGATCTCCTATAAACTGATTTCTGACAAAGGCTACATATTCTATTCATACGAACCCATCCTAAAAAGCTTGTCGCCATGAAACAAACTATTGAGGTTGAGACGTCGTAAAACAAAATAAATTAAACCAAATAATCATTCCCTGGCCAGCTGGCTGAGTTTAAATGTAGCAACGGTCTTCGGACAGACAAACTACATTTAGTCTCTCAGTTGTTTGTCTATCTTTGGACAGAAAACAACAAATAAATGCGGTGATGATTGGCGCCTGGAGATTCCAGCACTGAGGTAGTACCTCCATCATAGCATTAAGCTTTTTGCCTATTGAAGTTTTTTATAACACATTGGATCTAAAGTGTTGCGTTTATTGAAGGTTTCACTAATACATTAATACAGAAAAAGTAGATCTTTTTTCTCTGTTCACTGTAGAAAAAAAAAGGTGTTAATTTAAAGGCGATATTTCATTACTGTAAGTATGCTCATTTTGTTATGCAATACAGATTGTTCATTTTATTCTTTCCTTTGATGTAACCGCAAGTTCTATGCGTACAGTTTCTTCTCTGACACCACTCGGTTTTAGAACCCTCTTGCGGCTTATTGCTTTCCAGTCAACTTTGATCTTCACAAATTTAATGGATGAGATTTCACAGATTATAAACATAAGGAATTCGCAAAGAGCCATGATGGCCCACGCCATGAAGGAAATTTATATTTATACATTTTAGCACAAAATGTTTGGTTTGTTTTTTTTACGGTATATCAACCTCAATGGGTTATTTAATGCCGACAAAATTTTCATGGTTGGTAATATTTTTTCCTTCAAAAATCTATTTGTGGTAATAATTTTCTTTTGCTGTTTTTTTATTTTTTTTTTTCAAAATATGTGTAGCTGGTAATTTTTTTCAAAAATGTATTCCTGGTAATATTTTTTCAAAAAATGTATAGGTGGTAATTTTTTTTTTTAAATATATAGGTGTTAATTGTTTTAAAAAACCTATTATTGGTAATATTTTTTTCAAAAAAGGTTGTAAATTTTTTTCAAAAATGTATAGCTGGTATTTTTTTTTTTTTCAGAAATGTACTACTTGTAATATTTTTTTTCAAAAAATGTATAGGTGGTATTTTATTTTTCAAAAATGTATTGCTGGTAATATCTTTTTCAAAAAAATGTATAGCTGATTTTTTTTTTTCAAAATGTATTACTGGTAATATTTTTTTTCAAAAGTATATTGCTGGTAATAATTTTTTTACAAAGTATTTCTGGTATTAAAACCTATTTTTACACTTTCACTGTTTTGACCCCAATTTAGGAGTTAACTATTTGCCTATAGCTGGGACCCTAACAGGTTCTACCACTCCGGGTCAGAGTGAACCTCGGAACACCAGCAATTAAGAGATGTTTTCACGCTCCTCAAAACCTCTTGATCAAAGGCCTTGCTCTTGGACGTAGTTTATCGTTTTTACCCAAGTCGCGGATGTAGTTTATCGTCATATCCAGGAGGGCAAAATGATTGGCTCACCCTTTGCATTTAATAATTAGAAAGTTCCATAGATTTTTTAATTTAATTAACTTGTAAGCTAGGGTACTGAATCTGTTTAACGTATTGGAGAGGGTTAGCTAAAATTTTAAATTTCATGGCCCAAGATGACCGTTGGTCATCAGGGCCATTTTACAAAAGAAGCGAAAATTTTATGAAAACTTCCGACTTCTTGATTACCAGGCGATTTTGATCTTAAAAATCAATCGTTGTCTTCTGACTACTTGTTTTCTTTCTTTAATCATGTATTTCTGATTCCGTATCCCCTTGCGTCAAAATGGGTTGAGGTGTTATGACTATGAAATCTTATTTTGAACATTACAAAAAAGGCATTAAAAGATATCATATTTAAGGTTTCATAATCTCAGAAATAAATCACTCACTAGTAAATAGTAGATAGGTTCGCCTATCGTCCGGTTCAAACACCTCCTTTGTCTTTTGAACAAGAATAGAGGTTTATCCATCGCTTCCTGTTTAGGATTTTATTTACAGTTCCAACGAAAGTTTAATTCAACTCTAGACTTCTAACGTCTCCGTTTAAACACTCAAAGTTTTTCCTCAATAAGAGTTGATAGGTTCGAATGTTGTCCGGTTCAAACTCCTCCCTGGTCTTTTGAACAGAAGTAGAGGTTTATCCTTTATTACCTGCTTAGGATTTAGTTTCAAGTTGTTTCTAAAGTCTTTTCAATGTCTTCGACTCCTAGTAACATCTTGTGTCTTAGTGGCATTATTGTCTTACTTGGGGTGAATTCATTACACACACACACACATATATATATAGACTAGTTTATCGCTCTCTCTCTCTCTCTCTCTCTACATATATATATATATATATATATAGAGAGAGAGAGAGACTAATTTATCGCTCTACTTAACGTACTGAGCACTCTACGTTTAGTCTTTCTACTGGTTTGGGGTTTTTCTCTTTGGAATTGGAGCTTAAGCAGTTGATGGTTGGTTTCGTATTTTGTTAATGTTCTTGGTTCTTTTTTTTATTATTTACAATTTTTTACTCGGGTACAAGTTGAGAAATCCGAGTTTTTTTTAAACGAGTATTACCATATATATATATATATATATATATATATATATATATATATATATATATAAACAAAATGTTTGGAGGTACAAAATTTATATATAATTTTAAAAACAAGGAATGTATTGATTTTAATTTTAAAAGTCTCTAAGGCCCTTTCAACCAACATCTCATCAGGAGGTAATCGTTGGATAATTAATTAACGAAAAGAATAGTAACGACAATAAAGAGCAAAAAGAGGGGAACACGTTAAAATAACAAACAAGTGTATATACTTGTAACGAGGGAAGGGGAAATAACGTGTAAATAAATAAGCGAGGGACAGTTAAAATAAACCTTCCAAAATACGATTTGGTAAGATAGATAAAATATGCTATCTTGCCCCCATTAATATGGAATCGGCTATTGCTCAACACTTAGTTGAGAATATAGCCTGTGCCAAGTCGTACAAAAAAAAGTGGTTTAAAATTATTCATACAGCCGATTCCAACAATCATTTGAAGATTTTGGAATCGGTCTGTATAGGATTAAGGAAACCTTCTCTCTGCCGGCAGAAGGAATTTGTAAAGTCTCTTAATCTGTTGGGGGGATACTTTATTTTAACTGTCCCTCGCTTATTTATTTACACGTTATTTCCCCTTCCCTCATTACAAGTATATACACTTATTTGTTATTTTAACGTGTTCCCCCTTTTTGCTCTTTATTGTCGTTACTATTCTTTTCGTTAATTAATTATCCAACGATTACCTCCTGATGAGATGTTGGTTGAAAGGGCCTTAGAGACATTTAAAATTAAAATCAATACATTCCTTGTTTTTAAAATTATATATATATATATATATATATATATATATATATATATATATATTTATATATTATATAAACAATGACTATTACTACTAATATGATAAGGCTCTTCCCTTCCGTGAATTGAGCACTGTCAGCCACTTTTGAGCTTATTCACAGTACTTAAAAATTCGCGTTTCTTTCAGCCGTACACCGGGGTGAAAAGCAAAGGCCATTGCCGAATCGGGTTTCGATTCCGGTTGGAAGCAATCGGATATCTAGCCCACTAATAAACTGCGAAATAGTCTGTCTGTTAATGACAGTATATATATATATTTAAAAAATAATAATACGAATAATTGGAAAAATGTTTTTGTGATGCGTTCCTTTTCTTGCAAATAACCGATCTCTTCAAAAAATATTTTTTTAAATATTTCATTGCCTGAATAAAATGAAGTAAATTGGAATAAAACATACTTTCTAAAAAAAATAAGAAAAATACTAAGAGAAAAACGAAAAAGTTACTTTAAACAGATATAAGACATCACGTGTTTAAAGGGAAGATGAAGAATAAAGGAAAATAGAAAGAGAGGCTGCTCATGATTTTACATGTCACTGAACAAATGAAATCATTATATTTTCGAAAATAATAATGAAAATAAAACATAAACAGCACCCTGTCAGAACTTAGCATTCGTATTTCTACATAAGATTAAATTAAATCTAAACTTTGACGAATTTTCTGATGCATAAAGCCTCCTCATCATAACAGTTTGACATTTAACAAAACATGCACTGGATCATGTGAACTATTCGTTTAAAGTACAAATGTTATCGAGTCTAAAAAGAAATACATACTGTTCATTTTATGAACTTATTGTGTTCTTTTACCTCGCGAATAAGACAAATTGTGTACCCTTATATTTTGCTTAGATAGAAGACCCCACCCCCACGCCGAAAAAGGAGAAGCGGTAGTGATACATTAGTAACCAATACTATCAGAACTATGGCATGAAACTTAGCTTTTCCAGACTTACTTTGTTGATGACAATAAAATTTGTCTTGCCGGCCGGACATAACCGACTCCACACAATTTTTTGTTCCGAATTTAATTTATGTTTTAATTGTTAATTTCATATTTCTTATATTTTGTCGTCTCTACTGCGAAATTTTTACTAATTTTCATAATATTAGGTTGGTGCAAAAATAATGACGTAATAATGTCGTTTTTTACCTTAAAAATACGTCAAAAAACCGACATTATTACGTCATTATTTTTGCACCAACCTAATAAGACAGTGTTATCTTTTCTCTGGTGTCATACAATCTACTCTGATTTTTTTCTTTTTTCGGTCCACTGGCCAAGTAGGGTTAACATGCTTTGCAAATGTTGGTAATTCAGCGCTAGCGCGTTCTCTCTCTCTCTCTCTCTCTCTCTCTCTCTCTCATGGCATCTCCCTGTACCAATGATTTCGTCTTTGTTTGGACCCCCGCCCCACATTACTAACACATCCAACCCATCCCATTTGTTTTCTGAAATCGGGACGAATTTGTAGAGTTTGCCAAACTTTCAATTATTGACCACTGATTCCAGCTTAGAAAGTTTAATATGAAATTCCAATTGTAAGTAATACAAAAAAAAAAAACTGTTTCCATGGCATTGTTTGGAAATGGAAACGTTAGCTTAATTCAATCGCGTATTGTTTTAATAGTAATTAGACTTACACTTAATCACTTTATTCTCTTCTCCTATCTTACCAATCTTCTGCCTCTTTACTAACTCTGACCCACAAACATTTTGCTCGCAAAGTGATTGGTGTTTCTTTTCTAGTTTTCAATGCACACACACATCCATACATATATATATATATATATATATATATGCTTTTTTTGAATTTGTAGGTCTGATGAATTAGATCGTGATTACGATTTCAATGTAATAAATTATATCCATTGAATATTAGTGTTTGAGCCTTTTATATAATATTCTTACTCTGTCCTGGATATTGAATTCTACTTGGATTCTATCCTCTTGGGATTTTATATATATATATAAATATATTTCATTGAATTTTGCCGCCCATAACTTCTAAAATAAAGAAATATATATATATATATATATATATATATATATATATATATATATATATATATATATATTTACCTCGTGTAATATTTTGTCGAATTTGGAATGTGGTAACGATCTTTCGTTTCAGTTTGGTGTGACTTTTGATAAGAATGCCTTGTTTGCCAGATTGGCACTAAAAGATATTCTCTTGCTTTCTTATCACAAATAGATAAGATTGGGAAATAATATTTTAAGTCATGTGGGGGGGTCTCATATTACCTGTTCATTGAGAAATAAGTCTCCTTGTGGTGTTAGCTTAATTGAAGCAAACTTTCATTCGACATTTACAAAGGAAATTTGAGAAAAAATCTTTATCAGATATTGCAGCTCATAATTCGTGAAGATATCTTGATGGCGTTCACATAGACACACATATAAATAATCTCTCATCTAAGCTACGGCTATAAAATCACTATATAAATAATCGAAAATAAAATGTCGAAATTATTTACATACGGACTAATGTTCCCATGTTTGCTGATCCAGGTAGTCTACTGGAAATTTTTTAATGGACCCTTTATTTATGTACGGGGATAGATTTTTTCTCGTTTCACTGTCTAGGGATGTATTTTCTAATTCTTACCTAGCACTGCTCAATTATTGCTTGCCTAAGTACACACATCTCAGATTAGTGATCAAACTCACAATTCCTTAGTTTCTATGAGTGAAGCATGCTTGGACGATGATGTGTCATTTGGATTCATGACTGACTTGACAGAAACATTCCCGCAGTAGACGACCGTTACTTTCTAAGGAAGACTGTTACAGAATGCGAAGGCCAGGGTCAGAATTGTCAGCTATTGTCCGAGATGACTCGTGGGCGGGGCATTCTGACAATGATGGATTGATTTTGTCTTGTGTTTTGAATATAAGTTCAAAAAGTGGCGAATTCAATAGAAGGTCTCGAAAATTCTGACGCGTCGATATACCTCCCACATCGAGATTTGCGACCGGCCCATACGCGGAGGAATGCTGAGGCAAGATGCAACATGCGTTCCTGTCAGTCCTACTACTGCCTTTTAGAATCCAAGCTGCCAGAGTTTATACAATAAATAACAAAAGTAAATGAACCTTTTCATTGATACCGTTTTTAATAATAGCGTGGGTATCCCGAGACAACAGAGAGCGAAGGTAGATTTGTTGCCAACTAAGGCTATAGGACCAAGTCCATCTTGCTAACCGACCCATTGCTTCAGGGAGAAGGATTTTTCATCTGGTATCTTCGCATCTATGGGATTCAATGATATGATTTTTACGGCTTATCAACATTTTGCAGCTAATTTAATGTCAAAATGTACGTAGATTCTGAGAATTTTTATTGAGATAATAATGATTTACTAACACAAGTTATACTAATTAGCCAATAGCTTGGGTTGACCCATAACGTTCCCAAGGGTTGATGCACGGAAATTAATGTAAAAAATCCGACTCGAATGGCAAGCCGCTATCCATTACACCAGTCGAACACCTAAGCTAACAGCACCATATATATATATATATATAATTAAACTAACAAACTGATCCCGAGAAACTAACAGTTAGAAAAAAATAAAGGTAATCAATCCAAATAAATACTGAAGTAATAAACAAATTAAAAACTGTTCCCGCCAAAATAATAGTCAGAATAAACTACAACAATCAACACCAAAATTGAATAAATAGCTTTATCTTCCCAAATCAAAACAAAACTATTATATAAGTGATTAATTATCTTCCCAAACCAAAACAAAACTATTATATAAGCGATATAATTTACTACGTTAATAAAAACACCGATTAAAATAAAAACAAAAAATAAATAAATCAGATACGAAATAAAAAAAAATTAAATAAAAATAAAAATAAATAAAAAACAACCAAAATAATTTAACCCAAATAAATAAATAAACAAATAAACGACTTCCGTTAAAATAACCGCCAAAATAGACTACCCACAAGGCACCAATTACCCGTATATATATATAAATAGCCGAGAAAAATAACAGCACTCGTGGCCTCACGATTGCATTTATCATGAAACAGACTGTCGCTTCTAAGAATTGACTTTTATGTTCACTTTTATATATATATATATATATGTGTGTATGTGTGTGTGTGTGAATCTCAGTGTGTCACACTGTATCAGCTTTACTCCTACAGGCAGTAGGCCAACATATTACCTCATTTTTTCAATCAGGCCGACTCCGGGAGCAAATTAAAAACATTCTGGCCTGAATCCAGAGTCACAATCCTGAAATTTTGGATTCCAAAGTTTTCATTCGGTGATTTCTCTACGTCATGATTTTGCGACGAATTCTTTGTACATTAATACTTTTTATCGCTTAGAAATAAATTTGGGAATAATCGAATTTAATTGCAAAATCCAGCGAAAGTCACCCATGAAAAGTAAGGACCTACGTACATCAAATTGTCTTTAAATGAAGTGGCGGCAAACTGTATTCCAAAATATATTTTTGATCATATCTACAACATAAATATACATATCAATTATGTACAGACAAACATGTATAGGCACAAAATCTGAGTACCATCTACCATGTACTCAACTGTGAAAGCAGAATAACATATCTCACATTTTTATTACTTCAATGCTCCCGAGAAAATTAAATTTAAGTATTAAATGAACGCAGGAGGAGTTGATATGCCGTTAAACAAAACATTCAAGGAATCAATCACAGTTGTATTAGTTATATACATATATCCATTTATTTGGCCTTCTTTCCAATTTATCTAAAATGCACGTCAGTTTAATGATTTCTTATGTCATTGATTTTAGTGTATCCTAAATATATAGTGTCCTTGGGATGACGATAAACTATATCCAGCAGGAAGGCCTCTGAGCAGGAGTTTTTGAGGAGCGTGAAACCACCTTTTATTTACTGTTGTTACCAGATCCACAAATTGGGGTCAAAACATTATGTAAAAATAGGTATTATTACTAGTAATACATTTTTATAAAAAAATTACCAGCAGTACATTGTTTAAAAAGCAAAATATTACCAGCGGTACATTTTTGAATAAGAAAAATATTACCAGCAATAAAAATCTTGTCGACATTGAGTAACCTATTGAGATATGCCGTAAACCAAAAACCAAAATCATATATATATATATATATATATATATATATATATATATATATATAATTATCTATTTAAAAATATGATTCCAACACGCTACATACGAGTTGGAATCATATCTTTATATTTATGCTCTACTTTTGTATCGAGCACCATTTTTTTAAAAATAATAACAAAAATACTAAAGAACTTTGGATTATTTACTTAACAAGTTCTTTCCTATTTTCTATATATTTTTTACACACACACACATATACATATACATATATATATATATATATATATATATATATATATATATATATATATATATTCTCTATTTGTCTATATAAAGAAAGACTTGTACCCACAGAAACAGAACATAGACTTGAGCAAAATGGACATCGACTTTCGATCAACGCTTTTTTCCAAAAGAAATTGTTTACTTATATAAACATTATAAACATTATTCGGATTATTGTCCTCATCTTTGTCACCATAGTTATTACAACGTTTCGGCCATTGTACACTCCGGGGTTCTCCAGGTGGTTGGAATGTCAAACTGAACCCTTTTATTTCGCTCACTGGGGTAGACTGTTTTAGTTCCATGTGCCATGCTTAATGGATAGCAGTTATCAGTTATCTCCTGCTAATTCCCCTCTCCAAGTTCTCCACCCCTTTACCCGGGTATTGAACTCACACACTTCGGGTCCTGTAACTGGATCTAACGGACGCCTTTATCTCCTGTGCCATGTGTCCTTGAGGACATCTGTATATAAATGTAGGAAACTTGCAGTCCATTCGCAAAGTTTGTAAAAGCATTTTTGATAAAATCTCTATATTGTTTTACAATTCTTAGTCTAACATAAGGCCGCGTAAATAACCATTCTTATTTATAATGTTTGCATGTGGACTGTTGGCATTTGTGTTTATATTCTCACAATGTGCCGGCCACCGTGATTCATAACATGTTAATCGATTCCAGTAATCTCTAGAGCACTTGAAAACTGAGACGTTTATCTAATCAACCGGGGTAGATTGTGCTCGTTTCGTTGTCCATGTCTCGGGATATATCGTCTAGATTTTAATGTTTACTAATTCGCGTTCTATTTTTACTGAGTGTAAGTGGATACGTAGAAATAAATACGCTGTGGTAGTCGTTACGAAGAAAAGATAAATTACAGAAAAACTTCAACAGTAGCAGAAAAAGCAGTAAGAAAAGAAACATCACTAATACAAGCAGCAGGCAGATTAATTTCACCCTCCATTCTATCTATACTCAGGATTGTCCTAAGGGAGAATAGCCTAGTGGATTAAAAGTCTTTTTCATTAATTTTTGATATAGTAATCGTCTGGTAGATGATAATCTTGCAGACGATTACTATATCAAAAATGCGCATATATATATATATATATATATATATATATATATATATATATATATATATATATATATACTCTTGTTCAAATTAATTGAAACAACTGCTTTAGTTTCTTTCTTTCAACATACGGTCAGTTTTAGACCCACTGGAGTGACAGGGTGTAATCGATTTCTATTTTTTCCTCAGATTAGGTATTTTGCAGTGGTGTGCAGTAATGTGAATGTATTTTCGGGGTGTATGATGACATTTGTTTGGCCTTACGTCATCCGTATTTGCACCAGATTTTTATCACGTCCAGACACTATTGTCTCGACTGCTGATTAGTTGTTCTACGGTTATTGCCTGCGATGGACGTTAGTCTAATGAAGCGTACGAAAATTGTAACACCGCAGGAACACAATGGCAAGCCTTACTAGTGAGCAAATTAAAGTACTATAGACTACCCCAGAAACTCTCCTGATTTAAATCTAATCGAGAAGCTGTGGTCAATCTACACGGGAAGACAACGTGGAATGGATGTTGTGAAGTACTAAAATGTGCACTGGTTCTTGTGGCAAAATACAAAAGAAAAGTAAATAATAACGGAATTATTCGTTTCGTTTCAATTAATTGCACAAGGGTATATATATATATATATATATATATATATAATTTCTCAGAGTTAACCTGTAAAAAATGACAATATGTATAAAGGTAAAAGGCAATAGGAAAACTGTAATATTAGCCGATGCATTTCGTCCACTGTGCACTTTTTCAAGACAAAAACGAACTGAATTTATTGAAAACTAAGTAACTATTAACAACAAACGAAATGTCCTTAGCAACTAGAAGAATTTAGAAAACGCTATTGTATTCATATTGCCTACTGAAAATTACGAATATAAATACAATAGCGCTTTCTAAATTTCTAAAACATAAACGAACATATATTTTCTATATATGTTCGGTTATGTTAGATGTTTGTCGATTCCGTTATATATATATATATATATATATATATATATATGACTGTGTGTATGTGTGTGTGCTTGTGTGTGTGCTTGTGTGTGTGCGCGCGTGTGTGTGCCCGTGTGTGTGCGCGTGTGTGTGCTGCTCTTCGTGTTTGTGAATCATGTCAATTCTACTATGAAACTTGTTATAGATTTTGTTTATTTAATACAAAATATATATTAGAGCAAATATAAAATGTGTCCCGTTCAGAAAGGCAACGTGTCAGTATTTGAAATATGCGAATATTCAGTTTTAGTATAAAGTATTTATGACAGGGAAATTAAAATAATCAATTTGTCGATCAAAAAAAAAAAATATTATTACAAAAACAATCTAAAGACAAAGGAGAAAAAATGTCAGACAAGAAATTTGAAAACAAATTGAAATATTTTGATCATGTTATTGATTTAACAACTTGCTTAACTGGCGTGACGTACAAAATTATTTTCGTTTTTTTTTTAATTATTTTAAATCTTGAAATTTTTGTTTAGTGCTGATTGGGTTCATATCGATTTTGTGCTTTAGTGCGTGTCATAATATGGTCCTAACATTCGTAAACTTCTACGTTTTATTATAAGGAACAAGAAATCAACCTTCTAATATCTTAACCAATCTGGCTCAAGATGTTGAAATTTCATTTCCATATATATATATATATATATATATATATATATATATATATATATATATATATATATATATATAGTTGAACCTAGACAGCCAGACAAAACGCTACGGTGAAACCTTGAGAGGTTTATCTGGCTCTCTAGGTTTAACAACGTCTATGTGTGTGTGGGGGTTTGCTTGCTGTCCAACAGAGTAGGTAACATCGGGTGGGAAATGATTTATTTAAAGGAAGAACATGCCTTAAAATATATATTCTTATAATTTTCATGCTTAAATCCTGCGAGACCTGCGAAATTATACGTAGTTTTCCAGTTGAAATGACTGATACAACTTTACGGAATACTGTATGTTAGTTGCTTGATTTAACGGCGTATCAATATATGAAAGCTCATTTAATAAAAAAAAAATAATTTTCTTGGGAACTTTGGTAATTTTTTTCTTATTAAAATCTATTGCTGTTATTTTTACTATAAAAATGTATTTTTATTGTGTTTTGATCCCGACCATAGGTAATAAACACTACACACACACACACACACACACATATATATATATATATATATATATATATATATATATATATATATATATATTAGAATAATTTTTTTAAATATATGATTCCTTCGCTACATAAGAGTTCTCATGTTTCAAAAACGAGAGCCGAAAACCTCAATATAATTATTAAAATTAAATTTAGTTAAAGTATCAAGCCCTGTTTCATACTCAATAAAATAAAATTCTCTAGAGACTAACGACATATTATGGTGCCAAAAGTAATCTTCCGCTGTGACTGACCAGACGATGTACACAGATGAATGCCATCATTCGCTTTGAAATGGATGCTCCCACCTTACCTCAGCTTGACCTCTTTCCGAAGGTGACTGATATGTGGATAAAAATTATCTCTTAGACCCCTTACCAAAATGGTCGCCCCAGCCGTTTCCATAGTAATTAATTTGCAAATGAACATGCTTATAAAGATGCGTAAATTTCAATATTGGTTATTCCTAAATTTTCGCTTGAGGATGAAACAGAGCTTGATACTTTAACTCAATTTAATTTTAATAATTATATTGAGGTTTTCAGCTCTCGTTTTTGAAACATGAAAAGTCTTATGTAACGAAGGAATCATATTTTTAAAAAAAATAATTATAATTTAAGCTCTACTTTTGTATGAAGCACTGTTTTTTTAAAAATAAAAACAAAAATATTAAAGAACTCCGGACTTCCTTATTTTTACATATCTGCATATATATATATATATATATATATATATATATATATATATATATATATATATATATATATATATATATATATATAGTAGAGGTAATAAATTCGTTGCTATATAATCCAAGTGGATTCTAGTAATATAAAAGTTTCGCCGGTTGAAATAGATCTATCCCACCCGCATACTAGGTAATTTTGGATTTTTGTTTTGTAATATGTATGTGTATGTTTATATATATATATATATATATATATATATATATATATATATATATAGTTAAGTAATTAAAATCTTGGTAATACGGAAAGTTAATAGATATGCATTTTAGTAGACAAGCTACTGACATTTTTTAATAAAATTAATCTAAAAATTAGTTTCTCATGTATGAACAATGTAGAGAAAATTATAAATTGTCAAAATAATAATATCATTACAAATGACCAGTTACAAAAAGAAAATTATACCTGCAATTGCAGGGTAAAAACTGAATGTCCAGTAGGAATAGATGTTTATATACGGAAGTATTTATTTGCTTGTATTTAGATGTGAGGATGCTTGTGTACACGCGCGCACGTATGCATGTATGTGCTATTGTATACGGGTACGTATATGTATGTATACGTGTGTGTAGGTACATGCATATATATATATATATGTTTATGTATATGTGTGTATATGTATGCATGTGTATGTGTGTATATATATGTATGTAAATATGGATGCATGTGTAAATATGTATGTGTATTTAAATATAGATATAGATATATATGTGTGCGTATGTATGTAAGGTTATCTATGTATATGTATGTGTATCGATACATCTGTATGTGGTTGTGTATGTATTTGTATATGTGTACGGGTATGTGTATGTATATTTACGTAGATATGCATGTGGTGTGCATGTATGCATATATCAATGAAGTATCTATGTATATATATATATATATATATATATATATATATATATATATATATATATATATATATATATAAACATAAAACATTAGGCAGCATATAATTTACATACAAAGAAATAATCACACATAGAATCAATCAGAAATATTAATGCGATTAATGGTGACATTAATAGCAGATATTCAAAAAACATCTTTCGGTCGACAAACAAGTATTTCGTCTTCAAGTTTTTGATTTTATAAGGAAAAAAAAACATGCCTGATGATGAATAGAGGACTATTCGTAAGTACTAGCATTTTAACATCAAATAAACTGAAAACTACAGACATCAATGGTTTCGACGAGGATCACTTCACTCTATGGATTAACAGTATTTTAATGCATATATTATGTCTCTAGTGACGGATGTCACCATTAATGGCATTAATATTTCTGATTGATTCTATGTGTGATTATTTCTTTGTATATATATATATATATATATATATATATATATATGTATATATATATATATATATATATGTGTGTGTGTGTCTTTGTATGTATGTGTATAAAACTTGTTTAATCTCGAAATAGTTTCAAATTAGATTTGAAGACTTATACTTTAATTAAGAAATATTAATCCTTAACTTTCATTCACAATATTACAAATACTAATATTAGTAATATTTTTTATTTTTGTTTAATGATATATATAGATTATATTATTATATTATTATATTATATTATATTATATATATAGATTATATTTATTTCTTAATTTAATTTGTTGAGATATTAAAACGTTTAAATTACTATCATACCGTTAACAGAAAAATATAAAAAATATATAAATCTGTGTTTTTCCAAATTGGTCGCTATATACTCACATACATTAATTCTCTTTTTTTCCCTTCCCAAATCTCAATTCCTTATTTCCGTCTTACATTTTTACTTCTCTCTTTTCCTCTTTATCGTTTCCTGTGAAATAACCTATTAAGTAGGTCAACGTCTGATCCTGAAACCTCTTCCTCACTATTAAATATTGTAATAAAAACAAATTTAAAATCATTTCTATCTCTCCTTTCCCTCTCTAATTTCGACCATGTCTGTCGCTCACTCTCTCTCTCTCTCTCTCTCTCTCTCTCTCTCACCACTCGCTGTATCACCTTACATCATCTTAATATTGTCCCTCAAAAGTATATAAAAAATATACGTAAATTTAAATTCATTTTTTCACCCTTGAAAGTGTGGTCTTATGAGCCAGGGAAAAAGAAATTCCCTGGAGAAATAAATAATAACCAATGAACACCAAAAATTGTTTATTTTCATTATATATATATATATATATATATATATATATATATATATATATATATATATATATATATTAGTGTGTGCGTGTTTGTGTGTGTGAGTATGATTAAACTTATTACGTCATTCTTTTTCTGTTAACCGTCCTTTAAACTTTGTTAAAATGAGGAAAAGCAAATTAATGGATCAAGACCTCCGTAAATGCATGGTTGACATTCATACAAATGGTTTTGTTTATAGGATTTTCTTTACTCAGTTGAATGTGCCATTGAGTTCAGTTTGTACGATATTTCTTCATCAAATCATGTATTTTGGAGTCTGGATCGTCGAGTCATATCAACTGAGCTGCTTGCCCCTCATACGTCGAATATGACGTGAAAGTCCAACACCATATATATGACATCTTTTCTGGGACTCCAAAGAAAAACAACTTCTTAAGTGAAAACACGTTCTTGATAGATTGGATTTTGAAAACGAGCATTGTATCAAACCTGCAGCATTTGGGGGAAAATGTACTTTGATCAGAGAAAACGAAAATTGAAATTTTGGCAGAAATGCTG
>OZ010588.1:101241011-101273511 GCA_963932145.1 Acanthosepion lycidas
TATATATATATATATATATATATATATATATATATATATATATATACGAGGGAATGGGTGAAAAACAGTTGCATGTTTATGTTTTTATTCTGTTGACGTTTCGTTTTGTTCAGCAAGAACAACGAACTGGTTCATCAAACATTCAACTTTACCAAATTACGTACTTTTTGGGGGAATATTTCGTATCGGTCCTTTTGTCATATATATATATATATATATATATATATATATATATATAGTGTATAAAGTACTTTTACAAAATTTGTCGGGGATCCTCACACCAAAACAAGGACAAAAGTCCATATTTTCATATGTTCGGAAATCTTTCGATTTTTAGTTAATAAGTTCGCGGTAGACCTCGTTAGATGTATAATTCAAGATGGAGTCCAAAAATTCTTGAAAAGGTTTTGGTGGTGAGGGTGATTCCTGATTCAACCGAAAGTTTTGTTGAAACCTCATAACTCCAAAAACGAAATATTTGCAGATATATATTTATACTGACTTTTATATTTGATTAGGTGTGAGAAAACGCCCCCAAAGTTTATAAAAGTATCGTTGATACACCCTACATATTTATATATTAGGTTGGTGCAAAAATAATGACGTAATAATGTCTTTTTTTGACGTTAAAAAATACGTCAAAAAACGACATTATTACGTCATTATTTTTGCACCAACCTAATATATATGTATATATATATATATATATATATATATATATATATATATATGTATGTTTGTGTGTGTGTGTCTATGTTTGCGTGTGTGTGTGCCTATATATATGTATATATATATATATATATACATGAAGAAATATAGTCTTAAGGTGTGCTATATTTATGGGATAAAGTGCTCAATATCAGAGATAGAACGTATATATAAAAATGAACATTGAACTCAACATTCAGAGGCGACAGGTTGTTTCATGCAAAACGCAATCATCAGGCTTATTAAAGCTAATAGAGACTTTTTATTTCAAGTATGCCAATAAACGTTTCGCTAATAAGTATATTATATGTATATATGTCTTTTTATGTAAAACTATCTAAAATTCGTACTGGTTTCAAGCTTTCCCTTCCCATAAGCCATCCTCAGGATTGGAAGTAATTGAAGGGAAGAAAAGAATATCAAATATATATTTTAGCATACCATTGTTTTAAACGTATCATGATTTCATGAGACAAAAGTTTGGGAGTTTTCGCTATTTCATTCATCATCAACAACAACATTTGCGAAATATTATTCGCATACAAAAAAAAAAGTGATCAATAATTTTAATGGATAAGTGTATTTTTTAAATCCAACCCAAAATACTATATACATATATATATATATATCCGGGTTTCTCTTATACCCGGGTCTCTTATATTCGGGTTACACTGTATATAAAAATGCATACATACATATATACATACATACATATGTATGTATGTATATATGTATGTATGCATTTTTATATACAGTGTAACCCGAATATAAGAGACCCGGGTATAAGAGAAACCCGGATATAAGAGATATTTTCTCTGGTCCCAAATTAGAGCCATACTTACCTGAACAAAATAGACCAAACCCGGATATAAGATAAACCCGGATATAAGAGACTTCCCCGGTCCCGACAACTCTCTTATATCCGGGTTGCACTGTATATTATTTAAATATTATATATGTGCGTTACTTATTGGAAAGCGCTCAATATCACTGTTTCTTCTATGTACCGTGTACTTTCAGGATTATATCTCTCCTCAATATGTCTGTACCAATGTAAAACATGCCTAACACAGTAATTTGTTTCATTATGTACTTGTGCAAATATTCCTGTATATAAATTATGTATATAATACATTTCCGTATCAGTCCATCTTTTATACATGTTTCGTTGAATACGATGGACAGTGAATATTTTGTAAGTTTTTTCTTTCCGATTTCCTAGCCTTCTTAATTTTTTTTCTTTTTTATGAGGAATTAAAGTGTAAATAGAAACGTTTACTCTTCAAAAAAATAGAAAGAAAGATAGAATCAAGCTAATTAATAAATATTCCTTATTCGTATTCTTCTTTGAAACATTGGTTAATTTGCAGAGTAAGCAAAAAAGCCCCCGGTACTGAGAATGTACCATTCTCGTGTGAAATTGCCTGGTTATATCGAAAATGACATTAAAACATTGCGCTCGATTACTGTTTACAAGTTATGGACAATGTAAGTTCGACTTCTTTCTCGCCGTGTACAAAGAACGTCCGCCATTACTAGCCCTGTTTCCATGCGTTTGCCTTAAGTCGTCCTGCGTCGCGGAAGCTTCACTTGCCTTGATTACTGCGCATTGCGCGAAGTTTGAAATAAATGCGCGAAAAAAGGTAAATTCCGACTAGTAAAATAAGATAAAACATACTTACCGGAAAAGCAAAAAAATCCCGATTTTTTTATTTTTTTCAACGATGCCTTTTTTATGTGTCGTGAAAATTTCTTGAATTTAAAGCTTCATGAATTACATTTTAGACTGTGATTCTGTTTCATCAGCTACAAGCAGATTTATTAATGGGAATAAAGAAAAAATACAATTTCATTTAAAACTTCATTTAAAAAAAAATAAGCACATAGAATAACATCCGCGAATATCACGCAGTAAGCAAAACCAATAAGATACGGAAAGCTGTAAAAAGCCCGTTAACTAAGTAAGCTTCCGAGTATTATTGTATATAGGAAAATGTATGTAAACAACGGCAATAATGGCGACCGGACAACGCGAAAGAGATCGAATTTACATTGACGATACTCGAGTGCAATGTTTTAATGTCATTTTCAAAATAACCAGGCAATTTCACACCAGAATTGTACATTCTCAATACTGAAGAAGGGGCTGCTTATACTTCAAATTAACCGAAACATGTTTAAAAGTGTTGTACATTTATATGTATGTTTTTGTAAGTCACGTTAGAAAAATTGCATGTCCTATTGTCCCAATTTTCGTAATTTTGTTATGTGTGCCAGGAATGTGTATATATACTTGCAAGTCTTATTCTTTGCATGGCTCTAACAATTGCAATACATAAATATGGATTTGAAGTAATCGATGTATTTTTTTTTATTTCTATAAACGTTACTTTACTGGATAGACGTATTTATGTAGTTATCCTTCTTTATTTTCAAAATGAGAAATTAACATCTACCGGCCTAGATCAAGTGACAGAGATCGAAACTGCATTCTCTTTTTTTCTGGAGATGCACCTGAATTAGACATAGCTCAAACGATTTGGAAACAATGGTCCTTACAGCAAGGCAAGGTCCCTGCATGCTTTATAAAAAGTAAACATCTATCGTTGGGATATTTCGAAGTATATATCAGCTAACTTACCTTTTCCTAGCTAAAAAGTATTTTTTATCACTAAATGCATTTTTGTGTGACTAATGTTAAATTTCAGTTGATATTATTACGCAATTATATGTGATAAAAGCAAAGAGAAAAAAATTGATTAAACAGGAACAAAAGAAATAGAAACTAAATGATATATATATATATATATACACTTGTAAAAATTACTTGAAAAAACCCCTTTAGTTTCCCTTCTTTCACCATAGTCAGTTTTAGAGTCACAGAAGTGAAGGGTGTAATCGATTTCTATTTTTTCCTTAAATTAGGTCATTTGCAGTGGGGCGCAGTAATAAGAATCTATTTTCGGGATTGCATCAGATTTTTTTCATGCATAGACACTATTGTCTCGACTGTCGATTAGTTGTCCTACTGCCATTGTCAACGATGGACGTTACTCCAGGGAAGCGTACAAAAATTGTAACGCTGCCCGAACACACTGGCAATCCTTACCAGTGAGCAAATCAAAGTATTATAGATTGGCGCGGAAACTCTCCTGATTTAAATCCAATCGAGAATCTGTGGTCAATTTGTTGGAATGGATATACAAAGTACTAACATGTTCACTGTGTCATGTTTAATTGGATAAATACGATAAAAAGTAACTGATAACTGAATTAATCGTTTTGTTTCAATTAATTTGCACAATGGTGTACACTGCGTGCCAAATTATTATCGAGATAATTTTTTTTCTAATATTTCAAAAGCCCGTCCAATCAATTACCACAAATTTTTCACACAATATTGGCAACACTAACCTGCGCAAACACAGAAATTTTTGTACTGATCTGCGCAAGGTAAACAAACTGGCGCCATATTTGTATCAGCACGCTGTGTATATGAAAACAAAAAAAAATAAACGTAAAATTCTCGGGGCATCTTCCCCTTCGTCCGCATGCATAACCAGTGGTTTAGTCCAATTAAGTCCTAAAAATTTTGAAGAGGAATAAATTAGCTTTGGTTGTTCACAAAATTGAAAATGACATTTAAAAAGCGAACATTTATCATTGAATGACAAATTCCATTTTAGATCAAAAAAAATTCAGAAACCTTCTTCATAGACAGAATGAAATTGGCTTGGAAGGTTTGGGAGAGTTGAAGCATCAAATGATGAAAATCTTGAAAAAATACAATTAATTTTGAAAAGAAATAAATTTAGTTCATTTTAATAAAGTTTCATATTATGAGCAGGGATAAAACATGAGCAAAGAGAAATAAATTTAGTTCATTTTAATAAAGTTTCATATTATGAGCAGGGATAAAACATGAGCAAAGAGAAATAAATTGAGTTCATTTTAATAGAGTTTCATATTATGAGCAGGGATAAAACATGAAAAAGAGAAATAAATTTAGTTCATTTTAATAAAGTTTCATATTATGAGCAGGGATAAAACATGAGTAAAGAGAAATAAATTTAGTTCATTTTAATAGAGTTTCATATTATGAGCAGGGATAAAACATGAGCAAAGAGAAAAATGAAACTAAAATAAATCGGTTTTCCTATATCCCCGCCCAAATAAAAAAAATAAAAAAATTGAAAAGTTTAATGTTTCATAGTCCCATTCCCCCTCTGCACTTGTGTTGTTACTTCAACATAAATATACAGTCTTCTGGAGAAGAGAATTTTATCCCTCGTTTCCGGTATAGTATTGGATTTCCGGTTTCTTTTAAATTCTATTTCAACTCCATACTTCTAACATCTCAACATAAAACTCTGAACTTTTATCTATTATTTCCTTCCTTTTTTTTTTCTTTCACTAGACGTAGATACATTCGTCTATTGTTCGGTTGGGATTCCTCCTCGGTCTTTTGAATAATATTAGAGTCATATCCCTTGCTGCCGGTTTAGCATTGGAATTCCGGTTTCTAAATTCTATTTCAACTCTATACTTCTAATGTCTCAACATCTGAACTTTTATCTACTAAGTAGATAGTTTTGTCTAACGTTCGTTTCACACTCTTCCCCGGTCTTTTTATTAGGTGCAGAGTTTTATCCATTGTTTCCGGTTTAGGATCGGGTTTCCGGTTGCTTCTAAACGCTTTTCCCTCTCTTTCACTTCCGGTGGACTATTGCCATTACTTTTAGTGGTGCCACTTACTCTGTAACACTTTTCTTTAAGTGGTGATTGGACTTTATACAGAGTAAACATCATTATAATGAATCCGATGGAGCCCTTAAGAACGAAACGCCTCACACGATTTTTCCGTACTTCATTATTAATTTTCCTAAAATTGTTCTGGGTTATATATATATATATATATATATATATATATATATATAATTTTTTAAAAATATAATTGCTTCGCTACATAACAGTTCTCATGTTTCAAAAACAAGAGCAAAAACTTCGATATAATTATTAAAATTAAATTGAATTAAAGTATCAAGCTCCGTTTCATATTCAAACGACATGTTTGGTTGCAAACATTTCGCTTGAAGACGTAGAGCCTAAATTATAATTATTTTTTTAAAAACTATGATTCCTTCGCTACATAAGAGTTCTCATGTTTCAAAAACAAGAGCAACAACTTCGATTGGTTCGAAACATTTCGCTTGAAGATGAAACAGAACTTGATACTTTAATTCAATTTAATTTTAATAATTATATCAAAGTTTTTGCTCTTGCTTTTGAAGGAATCATATTTTTAAAAAAATAATTATAATTTATGCTCTACTTTTGTATCGAGCACTGCTGTTTAAAAATACAAATAAAATAGTAGAGAAGTTCGGATTATTTACCTAACGAGTTCTTTTCTATTTTTCCATATATCTGCACACACACACACACACATACACACACACACATACATGCATACATACATACATATAACCTTAAAGTGCTCTGTTTTTATTTAAATTATTTGCTCTGGATTTACATTGAGCTCTCTGGATTGTATCCTTCTTGAGTCTCCCCATACGGATTACCTAGTTCTTCATAAACTAAATATATATATAAATTGATATATATATATATATATATATATATATATATATATATATATATATATATATATATAATTTCTCCTATTTTACCCTTACCCAGGCTATTTCGGCGAAAATAAATACTATGAAGTCAACGAGAATTCGAACTGGGCACGCTGATTTCACTTGCCCGCCGATAAGAACTCCGCGATACGCACATCCACAAATGACTTAAAAATAGGATTCCATATTTAGTCTATATATATGTCGTAACTTGTTTTTAATAAAATATTAAGTTCCTGATTTTTTTTTTTTTTTTGCGTCCCAAAATTACTCTCGATTCCTTGACGTATTTTTAATCGTTGGTGTAGTCGGTAACGGCCTAGAAAAATAATTAAGTAGACCGAATACGAATTCAGATGGCGACTGATCTTATCTTAAGGTTAGAGATTTTAGAAAAAACATAAACAGAACAGTCTAACCCCACGGTTAATAATTTGAACAATCATTTTTTTATTGATGGGTCAGATTAGAAAAAAAAAAGAGTTAGGATGATGTTGCTAACATTGCTTGACAAAAATAAAAATATATAATTTATTTTTCAGAACCTTGGATGAATTTAAATATTAGGGATAATATGATGATGTAGATGGCAAACTCCGAAACAGTAATTTTCGAACTAATATGAAAAAAAGAAACTGGTTACGACAATGTTTTCTCCCAAGGCGAATACTTTGAAAGACTCTAGATTTACATTACCTTAGCTAGTTATATGTATATATATATATATATATATATATATATATATATATATATATATATACTTGCTAATATTAAATATTACTTTACGAACAATTTCGAGTTGAATATATAAATAATTTTTGTAAATAATCTTATCATACCTTTCAAGAAAATGAAGACATGCCAAGACATCTTACAAGAAAAAAATCAGAATATGTGAAAAACTAACTCAGATTCGAGGATATTTTCTGTCGATATACCCGCCCCACGTTACTGCTTAAATAGTAGAAGTTGTCTCTTAAAAAATCATTGTCATCTCCAAAAGAATTGTTAATGCAATATTCACTTGTAAAAATAATTTATTCTCATAATCCAAAATGTTTCGACATTAAATAACCCACAAAGGGTTGATAAACCTTAAAAAGGAAATATAAATCTATTAATCACAAAAAAAAGATATTTACCCGCTCGAATAATGTTGGAGATGTTTATCACTGTTCTCTAAGATATGAACAAAATCTATTTTCGTTAATAAAATCCCTTATTACTGTTATTTAATAAATATGCATCAGGTTGAATGAAAAGTTTCGGGAAATTATGGAAGATGCTAAGTGACTAAATTTAATGTCTAATAAACGAAAGTGAGTTTATGACTCAATTAATATTTAAATTACTGTTTGTATCTCTGAGATGACGTTTTATGATTACTTCTGTTATTCATACTGATATCTTTATTATCCCAACGTTTCGGCCTTTTTTAAATGATTTCGAACCGAAACATTTATCTTATTCACCGGGGTTGTTCTAATCTAGTTCGCTATATCTCAGTTATCTCCCCTTTAGCTGAACTCTCCAAGTTTGAAGATTTTGGTATTGAACTCAACTCTTTTCAATCCAGCCCCTACATCTAACCAACGTCTTTATCCACTGAGCCATGTGTACTTGAGAACATCCGTACCTGAATTTCTACGACTTATAAACCTAATGCCTCAGTTTCCTTTTTTATCAGTGCTCATATTGCAATTTTAACTGTTATTATTTTTGTAATTTTTTTACCAGAGCTTATATTACAGTTTTTTTGTTTTTATTCATATATATCTCTAGAAGTCTTTATTATTGGTTCCCATAATGTAGTTATATCTATGCTTGATCGACTCAGGAAATTTTTGTGACCAAGCATAGTGGATAAAGACGTTATTTAGATCCAGTAAATAGAAACCAAAGAGTTGTAAGTTCAATACCAGGCCACGGCAGTAGTGAACCAAACTTGGACAGCTGAGTTAAAGAGAAATAACTGAGCCATCAGGTAGAGGCATGCAACGTGGAACTAGAACAATCTACACCAGTGGACGAAATAAAGTGTTCGGTTCATCGCCCGAAACGTTGTGAATATGGCAATGACGGGTAATGTCAATCGACACCTGACACCCTGAGCTTGTTCCCTGTTCTGCTCGGTTTCCTTTCCTCAAACACGTATCTTTACTCTTCTTCTCACTCCTCTGTAACCCCTTGAATGCTAGTGACACTCCCGCCTTGCATGGGGTGAATTGACTTAAAAATATAAAGATGAGGATGACAGACCGAATAATGTAAATAGTGTAATTAATATTTAAATTATTTAAATTTAAATATTAGCCTGTACTAAATATGGTTTTTCGCTACACAGTAATAACCATGTTTCAAAAATGGAACATAAAAACTTTATATAATTAATGTATGTCTGTGTATGCGTGGGTTTGTGTGTGTGAAATTATTCAGTATTCTTCTTCTATATGCCGTGTCCTTTACAGGACGTTGGCGATTATGGCTCTCCACAATGTCCTGTTATTCCCAGCTCTTAATTAATTTCGTCCTCTTATTTCTCCTAAATTCTGTTTACTCAAGCTCATTCGTTTTGCTCTATGTCCTGTGTTAGGATGTAGGCGATCATGACTCTCCACGATTTCCTCTCTTTTGTAGCTTTAATAAGTTTTGTCTTTATGTTATTTCTCCCAAGGCCTTTTCCGCCATCCATTTACTCAAGCTCGTTAAATGAGTTATACATTGTTTTCCTCTGTCATTCTGGTTTTTAATCTTCCATGTTAGCATCAGATTTTCCAAACCGTCTTTCTTCATTATGTAGCCTAAAAATTCCAACTGTCTCTTTATGAAGCAAGTAAATATATTTTTCTTAAATTTTATATGAGATCGGAAATATTGTATCGTTATACAGTTCTCCCCCGCCCATTCGAAGAGTGGGGGAGATCTGTATAACGAAGCTTTACTTAATGAAGCTTTACTTCATTATCCGAAATGGTGTAACTCGAAAAATTGATAACGGTTCTATTTAAATTAAATGGTCCGCCCGTAATAAAGAAAGGCTTAATTCTTATACACAATTTTTGTCGAATATCATTAATTAGATCTTCTGCTGACCGCATTCGTCAGAATCGAAAGCTAATATTTCTTTTCTTCACTTTACAAGCCGTGTCCTGTTTATACTAGGAATACGGTTTCAAATCGCGCTTCGTCTTAAGCATTTAATTGTAATTTGTTTTATTTAAAATCTGACGCTTATGGCCACACGTTGAGAAACCGGTTCCCGTACGATCGCGGGAGTTAAGAAACGTCGAAACTGGTCAGCACCTAGATGGGTGACCTGTTGGGAATACCACGTGCTGTAAGTTTTGATGTGCGGGTGATTTAATGTATAGTGGCTCAGAATTGTTAATCGGAGAAAATAGTTCCAATTCCGGCCGGGTTCCTTATCCTCACTTTCGCGCACATACCCCTAGTGAAGTTTTGAATCCACTTCTTCTCACCCTCATCTATGGGTTAATTATTTAGACTGTTTTTAACTAAACTATTATTCTCTCCGCGCCAGAAAAAAATTCTTACAATCTAAAAATAATTTCTGGTTTTAAATAACTTGCAAAGAGTTCATAGGTCGTAGAACAGGAATGAATCACTTGAGTAAACGCTGGGGCTCGAATTGGGTAGACATTAGTAAAGAAATATATTAAACACAAAATTTTAGTGGATTTATTCTTTTAAACGTAGTTTATCTAAGAGCGGATAAGGAAATCGTCAAAATTCAAGTCTTATGTTTTATTCTATCAATCTCAAACAAGATTATTTCTAAGGGTTTGAAAAACGTTCAAAACTTGTTCCATGTAAAATAATAGCGATTACTTTTTCGGTTTAATCCCTTTTCTGCTTCCGAAAAAACCCAAAATGTATACACTAAATTCGAATAAGTTGACAACAGAAGAAGCCTGTGAGAAATTATAGATTTATTAAACACACAAAATTGGGATGTCGACTTATACACAGGGATATACGGTCAAATTAAAATCTTCACTACAGGAATCCTTTAATATGTCTTACTTAACCCGACTTGGTCTTATTCCGATTGTTTGGTCAATGCATCGTTAGGTATCTTTCCGATTCGTTAAACATTAAGGAACCTTGAACAAGAACCGTTAGTTTTCGTATTGCCATCGGAAGCTAGGGAGAAGAACAAAGTTTTCTCTTTTGAATCTATATAAGTATGAAGGAAAAATGCTTTCCACAGTTGATGTATATCTGTGATTTGCAAAAATTGTTTGGAAAAAGTAGTACGTGGTTTCCTGATGTTTTCTCTACGGTTTTAAATTCGGAGTTGTCCATCAATTAGTTTGAATAACACCCAAAGCTCCCAAGCCTTTCCTACACTGCCATTTAAACTATAGCTGGGTGAAAAAGGCAGTACCCAGCTGAAGGAAATAAATACTTCTAGTAGTAATTTCATAAAGACTATCGAAGACAAAAACAACTGAGGAAGGGCGATAATATAGCCGACGAAGCGTTAGGAGAAAAATACGAAATTATATGCAAAAGGATTGTTAAGTAATATTTCTTTGAACTTGAGAGAAAAAAAATGAGTTTGATAAAAAAAGGATGATTTTCTTATACGAAGGCCAGTGCATCTTATTAGCTGCCATGTATTTTAAAATGTTGTCCAGAAAAGAAAAAAAAACATAAAGAAAACCTGGGAAGTATTTATTTTATTTTTTATATATTTTTTTAAAATTCCCTGGTTTAAGAAAAAATTGAAAAGGCAAATTAAAAAAAAAAAAATGAAGAATTTCTATCTGAATTTCTGGGATGACGAGTTATCATTACCTACATTGTTTACAGTCGGTAAAATATCCTCATCTTTGTTGTTATTGTCACGTCTTTTCGGTGGTTGCGCTTCCCAGCCTTCTTCAGATGTTTGTCGAATTCGATTTGACCGTCAATGAATTTTGAACTGACGCCATATTAAATATAAAGAGCGACTTGATTGTTCTCGTTCTACTGTTCATGTCTAGGGATATCTTCTTTTGTACTATTTCAGTGTTGCTTACTTAGCTGCACGCCCGGTTTTTAGCGATTTCTAATCTGTATCATGGATCTAATGGATTGAACTCACAACTGATATTGATAAAATTAATGAAACAACGCTTTATTCTCCTCGCATATTGTCCTCTGGGACTTTTCTGAAGCTAGGATACGAAACCTTCTTACTACCTTTATAACTGTTTCCACCTATTGCTATCGTAATCAATGTTAAGTGAATGAAATCAGGTATGACTGATCATGTATAAATGTGAAACTGTGGAAGGAAGCATAAATACAGAACGTATAAGAACACTGGACAATAAGAAGGAATCAATCGATATACTAGGCTATGACAGAATCCTCATTAGATCGATTATAGATATAAATAACATATGTGACCTATTAATTAATAAAGAGATACAACGGCCAAGAGACCTAAGCTTGACAGCATGGCTTCAACGAAAATAAGACGCAGAATTTGAATGATTGAAGCTTGATTGCAAAGTTTCAGCAAGAGAGGCAACAAGAACATTAGGTGTAAGTATCCAAAGAATCAGCCTCAGTATTAACCTACGAGACGAATGCTAGAGGATTAGATGTTTATGAATTTAGTGATGTAATAATTGTGAGTTCAATCCCTAGGCTTGGTAGTAAAGTCTCAGGCACAGTGTAAACAGGATTAGCAATAGAGCAGTGCTAAAAAAAATGTGACGACACAAAATATCCCTACTTCATGGAGAACAGAATCAGAACTATTTATCGTTCAGTGATTAAATAAAGGGTTCCATGGTGGTTTACCGGATCGATAGACACGGGGAAAACGCTGGAGTGTTCAACGGTGGAAAAGTTGTGAAAATAAGAACAATGATGAGAGAATTAGACCGATTTTAAATGATGAAAAAAAAAAAAAGTTTTTCTTTTTCCTTATGAATAATGTCTGTGTTATTTGTTCTCGCTACCGTTTCTTCGTTCCAGCTCGCGACCCAAAGCCTTGCGAAGTCCACAGTTCTTTTTACCGGAACGGGAAACGCGTAGTAAAGAAGAGATTGTATCGCGACGGCGAACAAGTACAGCCCGACTGTAGCCATATGTGCACGTGTCAAAATGGCAATTTTGGTTGCGTGTCGCTGTGCCCGCAAGAGGAGAAGAAACCGTCGAAGAAGCATTGCAAGAACCCGCGTCTTGTAACCGTGGCCGGACAGTGCTGCGGTGAATGGTGGTGCGATACAGACACCAACTATACGCGACGGGTTGAAATTAAAAGCGGAAGTACAAGTAATGTCATTGCTTACGACCCTCGTCGGGATGAGAATTATATTCGACACGGTAAGGGTTGATGATTAAGATCATGACAAAAAAAAAATATATTATTTATAATTTTAAGGGCCATTTTTGTTAATATTTGTTTGCCCTTACATAGTTTCTTTTTCTTTTTTTTTCTTTTTATTATGCTATGTTGATTTTTATCCTTTTTGATGTTCAAATTTGTATGTTCTCGCTTCGCCAATCAAGAGATTTCTGTGTGTAAAAAAAAAAAAAAAACATCACCAATATGAAGAAAGGTAAATATCGTAATAGAATCATACAAAAATGAAGGGTGTGTTGAGCAAGAGTTTTGGGATAAACAATGATAAGCTGGAATAAAGGAGACACGGTGGAGTAATCGATAGCGGCCCAGATTGAGGAATCGGAAAGCCGAGTTCAAATTCCAGTCGGATCCATTAAATTCACTTACGTGCTAATACCATTGGGAAAGGTATGAATCCTCTACTTCTCCCCCCAGCTATGGGTAAATAGCAGGACAAACGGGGATCTAGAGCATCGGATGGCAACTGGTCTATCGCAGAAAGAAATAGCAACCTACTGCGGGGGAAAAATCTGCCCCATCAGTCATATTTCGAAAGCTACATGATCGCCTAAGCATGTATTTCGCATGACACATAACTGACTGACTGCGATAGATAATGAACAGATTGAAATAGATAGATAGATAGATAGATAGATATTGAATAGACTGTGATAGATAATAAACACATTGAGATAGATTGACGAATCGGAGAGCCGAGTTCGAATTCCAGTCGAATCCATTATATTCACTTACGTGCTAATAATAAACTTGGGAAATGTAAGAATTTTCTTCTTCTTCTCCGGCCATCTATGGGTAAATGGAGGCACAGAGTTCTAAAGCCTTCGGTGGCAACCGGTTCAAGAGAGGGTAAACCTGAAATCAAAAACCGGCCTAGAGAGGGTGTGGGCTCCGCCAGGCTGTCTTGCCTAAGGAACACCACTTCTACTGCTGCTGCAGTACACATGAAGTCCCTACTGGTCAGAGGATAAAAAAAAGATGTTATTGTTTATACAGTGTGGTTTAATGGATCGGAAGAAGAGCTGTTCCCTGTTTAGGTTTCCATTTTCCTTTAAGTCTTTTAATTTTCTTTCGCTTTCATTAATTTCTTTGCGTCTTAGTGGCATTATCGCCTTGTTTGGGTGTGAATTGATTAAAAAGACAAAAGTCCTCATATGGGTGACCGCTTGCGATACGAGGTGCTGTAAAGCTTGGGAATGCAGCTAGTTAACGACTTGGAACTGAAAATCGGACAACTGAGTTCGAAATCCAGTCAGGTTTATTGAATTCACTTGCACGCAAATATCTTTTGGAAAGGTATGAATCCAGCGATTCTCCCCTCAGCTATAGATTAATTAATAGTACTTGTATCAGTAAAGCATTACCATCTCTAAAACCTCTTACAATCTCAAATTATTTTCTGGCTTTCAGTAACATACACGTGGTTGATAAGCCGTAAAAAATAACAAATCTATCAATCACATAGACTCAAATATTCGCGGCAAATATTCAGATGAATTTCTTCCTTTCTTTCCACCTGTACAGACGTTTAATGTTTGGACATTGCACGTTATTTCCACAGGGTCAAATCCACCTTATTTCCCCCGTATTCCAAATATAAGAAAGAAGTTCCACTTTGACTACTTCTTCCTAAGACCTGCCTCTCTGTGGAACCGATTGTCACGTGTAGGCTTTCCTGATTGTTTTCATACTGACCTTTTTAGATGAAAGGTCAATCATTATCTATCACTCTTATCCTCACAATACCTACTTCTTATCACATTCTCTTCTTCTCACACACCTCGCTTAACATTACAATTTTGACAGTAACACTCTAACTTGAGTGTCTCTCGTGTTATGTATTGAGGGACAATTTAAATTTTTCTTGTGTTCGTATATATTTTTCTTTTCTGGACATAAAGTATATAAAAATTGTCTTTATCAAGTATGATAGTTATTTTTATTTTTAACTGAAAGTATGGATTCTTTTGACAAAAGAGCGCTCGGTGTCATGGAGAACAATAGGACAACGATGAAGAAGGGTTACTACTTAAACAAAAAATGCTCGACAATTCCAACCTTTCAAACCTCCCTAAAGTGATCATTATAAAAATAAGCACCCACCAAAAGGGCTACCTGCTGTTGATCTCAATATCTACGAGGATTTACATCCTTGATATTGAGCACTTTAACCCATAAATACAGCTTACCTGAAGACTAAATACATATATATATATATATATATATATATATATATATATATATATATATATATATATATATATATATATATATATATATATATATATATATATATATATATATATATATATAATGTTTATCCGTTGTTTTTATAGATACAGTTAATTTAAGCAAATGTTCTGTTTTTTTAATTAAACAGTATTAATTACATTTACCGGACTGAATGTTAGAGAAAATCTCATAGAAAATATAAGGTCTCCGACAGGAATCGAACCTATATTCCCATACGGAAACCGTTATTTGATTTTGATCTGATATAACATTCAGGTTACAGAGAAGTTCGAATATATATATATATATATATATATATATATATATATATATATATATATATATATATATATATATATATATATATATATATATATATATATATATATATATATATATATATATATATATATATATATATATATATATATATATATATATATATATTTTAAATGGGTTGTCAGTTTATACTAAGACCAGGATGATATGCGTTAAATCATAAAGCATGCCGTACACCCTGTAGGTGTGGTAACTACAACATAATTTTCTTTTACTAGAGATTATATATATATATATATATATATATATATATATATATATATATATATATATATATATATCCGTGTATGTGTATGTGCGTGTGTGAATTATTTTCAGATAAATTGTATCTCTAAAAAGACAAAAAATGAAAAAAAAACTATTCTTACATTATAGTATAAATATGCTATAAAATCACTACAAAAATAGCCATTCTGTTTCAACACTTCTGGTGTCTTATCAAGTGATGGTGTTGAATGTAGAATAATGGGTTTTAAAAGATTCAAATCAATCAAACACCCCTCGCTGGAGGAAAAGCTGTTGCATCAGCTGGAATGACCAATCAAAATACAAGTATATGAGAATTCAAATAACTTGACAATGAACTTTGGTTATAATAATTATTTAATGCTTTAATGATAGGGTTAGAATAAAATAGAATTCAATCTAATAAATATTAAATTATACTATAAAATTCAGAAATCAAAATTATCAATTTTAACATTTTTATTTGAAAATATTTTACATTGTGACCCGAAAATTTCTACGTTTCAAGACTTAATTTTTTTTTAATCACTTCATCAAGCAATGTTTGGTATTTTTGATGAAAATGATTTACTTTTTGAAAACAGAAAACAATACGTTTTCTTATTAAATAAAACAATAATATATCCAATATTTTTTATATAATGTTACATATAATATTGATTTAATTTCTTGATTTTTGAATTTTAATATTGTCAACTATTAAAATTCATTGAATAAAATGAGTATTGTATTTTAGGTTCAAAACAAAAATTAACCTATTGTTAGAGACATACATATGTCTCAGATTATTCCTTTTAAATTAAAAATGTATATTCTTGAGCGGAAGTATGGAGTCGTGTCTTAACATGACAGTTCCCCGAGACATGTATGAATGCTACACACCAGCCACCTTTTAACCTATATTTTTAACTTTTCTGCGTTATTTTGATCTGCCTTTTGTTTTTCAAAAGCGACATAATCAAAAGATTTTAAAATCTGGACCCCGCCCCTTTCCAACTTAACACTTTAATAAGCAAACCTATTGTTTTCTGTTTGCAAAAGTAAATCATTTTCACCTAATGTTACTGAACATTGCCTGTTGATGAGATAAAAAAATAAGTCTCGAAAGAGAAATTTTCGTGTCGCAATGTAAAATATTTTCAAATAAAAATATCATTAAAAAAATATTATCCTCTACGTTGTAATGAGTACTTTTTAAAAAAAAATCAAATGCTAAAGAAATGTGGAATTAAATCTGTTCTTTCTCTTCATATATATATATATATATATATATATATATATATATATATATATATATATATATATATATATATATATATATATGTGTGTGTGTGTGTGTCTGTGTGTATATGTGTGTGTGTGTGTGCATGTGTATAGATGTGTATATCTATGACCAGACAAGAATAAAGAGACGAAGATGATTGGAGAACATATAAATTAAAATGTTATGATGGATAAAAATAACAAAGATAAAGATGTTAGTTTTTCTCTTATATGAACACAATTTTTTATTCGCTTTGTGACAGTGTTTTATTACAATTTAACAATGTATTCTTTTCATATTTGTATTTGTAATAAGAAACCTTTTTCAGGTCAGTGTCAAAATGAAAACCGATATATTTGTCACACTTACAACCCAATATATGACTGATTTGTGAAGATTAATTCTAAAAAATCGTAGAATTTTTATAGACTGGGGGAAAATCTGAACTGTGTCAATTTGAAGAGATTCTTTTGAGAAGTTAAAAGCTTGTTACAATATATTTCAGCCAAATAAAAAAATGCTTTCGGATGTTAAAATGTTAATAAACACGGGTGATTTTTCGCAGTTTATAAATATTCTTGGATTTGTGGTAGGAATGCCGGATATTGTAAGCTAACACAAAATATTTTCACCATTTTTTTCCGTTTTCTTTGTTATATATAATATACGCATGCGCGTTAGACAATCAGCAATGTTTAAATATTACTTTGAACTTTTTAACGCTTTTTTTTTTTTTTTTCTTAATTCTTTTCTTTTGTTGTTAATGGCTTGCTGGATGCTTTTAAAGAATTATTTTGCAATATGTCAGTGCTAATGAACGACTATCTTAAAGTTATTTTTATTTCCTCATCAATACCTTTTGCCCGCTGCTTCTTCCGCCATCTTTCTTTAAAAAAAGTGTATTCCCAGGAATGATTTGCCTGTTAATGATTTCAATTGCTTCTTCAGTATAACGTTTCGCTTGTTTGCTGAGCTATTTCCTTAGTCGTTCTGTTTTCGTATCACTAGACCAAACACAAAAGAGAACAATTAGAATTTAAAACCGTCTAAATATTGCTATCCTTTTGGCATATAAGTTAAAAATAATTGTTTGTTATCTCTGGATTTCCTAGGTACGATATCGTGCTGAGTGTTTTAAATAGGCAAAGTTTTTATTTATTAAATTTATTTAAGGCCTACATATATATATATATATATATATATATATATATATATATATATATATATATATATATATATATATATTACGAAATGGACAGAGTCCGACAATTTATTTATTAAAGACATTTTGTTTTTTTTGTTTTTTTATTGTTTAACGTTCTTAAATTTAAAATTTCTCGGACATTCAGGCCGGTAAATGTTATTTAATACTGTTTATTATAAACAGAGCATTTACTTAAATACTTGTATCTATAAAAAGAACGTTAAACATAAAAAAAATGTCTTTAATATATATATATATATATATATATATATATATATATATATATGTGTGTGTATATATATATATATATATATATATATATATATATATATATATATATATATATATATATATATATATATATATATTATGCAGCGTGGAACAGCAACGTTGTCCAAATCGTGTAAAAGCAAAATTGTCCAATTGTTAGATTAAGCTCTGAACCGTTGTATCTTAGAAATGATTAAAGATATCTTCTGGAATTCTCCGAGGTTTTTCTAACACTATTGGACTCCACTCTGTGCAATAAGAATGTATAATTACTCTGAAAGATTAACAGAAGAATCGTGATGAAATCGATAATAAACGGAAATGACATGTTCATCATTAATTAATCATAGTCAAGGATCGGAATCTCATAAAGTATTGAAAGAAAGACTATATATATATATATATATATATATATATATATATATATATATATATATATATATATATATATATATGTGTGTTTGTGTGTGTGCGTATTTATGTGTGTGTGTGGGTGTTATTCCTAGATCATTTTCCAACTTATTCAAGATGATCTAGCCTTCTCTAACCTTTTTTCTCTCCTGGGGTAACAAGTTGCCTCACGTACAATTTCATTTACAAGTCTTTTTTTACTCTCTCTTTGGACTGTCATAACTGAAACTCCTCTCTCTATTCGATTTGATCTCTTTAACTCTATGATGATTTGATGATCCCTTTTCCATGCTCCAGATTTCCTCTCTAATGTTCCCTTTAGTAAACTTCTTCAACGTTTTCTTGATGGTCTTTGAATGAACTTTGTAGATGGAAGCCAGAGTATGAATGTATGAATGAAGGGCCGAATTAACCATTTTTAACCTGTTCTCTTTTTAGCTTAAGAACTCAAAGGGTTTTTCAGTGATTATTACGACAAATGGTTTTACGATGGCTAAATATCTTGGAAAAAAGAACCTCAATTAGTTTAGTGATTTTTATATATTAAACATTTTGTGGGATGGATAATTATGCTCTTACACGATTTCGACAGTTTTGATATTACATCCGGTACACATATATATATATATATATATATATATATATATATATATATATATATATATATTAAAAATCAGGTTTTCAGTTGAATACGCTACCTTGGTTTCAACCTTACGATATCCTCAGGCGTTTTTTATCAAATGACCTCTTAACGCTCTATTTAAAAAATCATGAAAATTTATATTATTATTTTAAAAAATAAATAAGCAAACAAAATTAGGGTTAATTACTTTAAAAAAAAAAGCGTCAAGAGGTCATTTGATAAAATCGCCTGAGGATCCCGTAAGATTGAAACCAAGGTAGCTTGATTCAACTGACCTCTTGATTTTTAAAGTTAAAAGCTCTACATGTTATTAGGTTGGTGCAAAAATAATGACGTAATTATGTCGTTTTTTGAAGTTCAAAAATACGTCAAAAAACGGCATTATTACGTCATTATTTTTGCACCAACCTAATATTTTGACTTTTATTTTAATTTATCACACGTGTATTGAGCACTTTTTACCACTGCTGTTTCCTAGTCTGATTCAAATCTGGCCATTAAACTTTTATGTAATAGACACACACGCGCACACACAGACACAGACACACACACACACACACACACACACATATATATATATATATATATATATATATATATATATATATATATCTGTGTGTGTAGAGAGAGAGAGCGAGAGATCATAAATCATTTACAAATAAAAGACAACTCCTGTCTGCTGTACATACAACCACATCATGAACAAAAAGACTCAATTAAAATCCCATTACTTAAAGACTCAATTAAAATCCCATTACTTAATTTTCGTAAACGAAGAAAAGGAGGAAAAAAATAAGGAAATGATATTAAATAAATAGTCTGGGGTATAAATAACCCTAGCCTATTTGGACACACATTCTCCACCCATCCAACAAGCATAAATGAGCAGTCTAGACGTCATGTCCACAAATAACATTCCGCATAACACTCAGAACTAAGCAGAACCAAAAGAAATTGGGATGGGTCAGTCACGTCTCTTATTGCCAGTTTTGTAAATTCCTGCCCACAAAACGAGTAAGGATACTAGCTCTTGCGATCGCATTGAAACATGAAGCCAATATATATCTACAAACACTCTATCGTACATGTTGAGCACTCTTCCCCTATCGATTTATTAAGCTAATATATATATATATATATATATATATATATATATATATATATATATATATATATACAGAGAGAGAGAGAGAGTGTGTTTCATTGAAAGCGATACACATGTCACTGCGATTACGATGTTTAATACAGTTTTCTTGCATTTGGGCAAGCGATTTCTTTTTTGTTGGACATAGAGTGTGTATGAATTGTCCAAAATGATGACACAATCTATGCCCCCAAAAGAAATCTTTTGTATGGATGCAAGAAAATATATATTTAAAAGTTTAAACGCTGAGCCTTGACAGTCGTCTTCAATGAAACCTTATAAAAGATGGATTACTGCCCATATATATATATATATATATATATATATATATATATATATATATATATATATATCATTAAGTGATAAACAGTAAGTACAACTTACACCGCTTATTGTAAGAAAAAAGCAAGTAAACCCCGAAGAAAAGAATGAAGAAAAATTAAGGAAGAACAGACAGTAAGAAGGAAACAAACGAGAAGAATAAAGTTCTCATGGAAGCATGAAAGGAAATTAAAAAAAAAATTAATAAAAGGAAGGAAGGAATGAGATCGAAAAATAATAGGATGGCACGGAGAATTATAGAAAGGCAACTTGAAGGAAGGAAAGGAAAGAAGGAAAGGAAGGAAAGGGAGGAAGGAAAAGAAGGAAGGAAGGAAAGGAAGGAAAGGAAGGAAGGAAAAGAAGGAATGAAGGAAGGAAGGAAGGAAAGGGAAGGAAGGAAAGGAATAGAGGAAGGAAACAAGGAAAGGAAGGAAAGGAAACGAAATGAAGGAAGGAAGGAAAGGAAGGAAGGAAGAAATAAAGGAAGGAAGGAAAGGAAAGAAAAGGAAAGGAAAGGAAAGGAAGGAAGGAAAGGAAAGGAAGGAAAGGAAAGGAAGGAAGGAAAGGAACGAACGAACGAACGAAGAGAGAAGAAAAAAGACAGGAAGGCATGGGGAATTATAAGAAATAAAGAAAGAAAGAAAGAATGAAAGAAAGAAAGAAAGAAAACAAGATAAATATAAAAGAGAAAAGGAAAAAGCCAGAAACCAAGAGTTATAGAAAAGGAAATAAAAGGACAGAAAGATGGACGGACGAACGGAAGAAAAGAAAAAATAAATTAAATTTTAAAACTCTTCCAGTTAGAACTTTGATATAAAAAGTAGAAAAATAAAGAACATCTGAAACTGGCATTTTATTAAAAATTATTTTCCGTTGAACACAGATGTTCTTAAAATGAAATTAATAAATTTGCTGACATGTTTATATATGAAACTTTGATCTTTTACCAGGACAAATATCAATCATTTCCGAGTTCAATGTTTGCTTGTTTTTTCCAACCACGCCAAGATAAATGTATCTATAGTAGCCCTCTATGTTTTATTGAACGAATAACCTCCAACCCAGATAAGCAAATAGATAGTGAGACAGACAGATAGTTACCAGAAATGATAAGGTTCTCAGCAAAAGAAAAAAAAAACAAATTAATATTTTCAATTTTCCTCTTGTCTAAATTTGTTAATTAAGGAAAAAAATCGTCTGTAATTATTTTTCAGACTGAATAATTTTTGCTAAAAATGATTATTTTTCTGTTAATGTTCAGTGCCATCAATAAAAGCATTTTGGTTTACCGTTCGACTAAAGTGTGCTTCACAGTCCAGCAAAGCTCTATTTTCCGTTTAAACAAAAGAGCCTTGTTTGACGACAATGCTGTCTGTAGCTGAACAATAAAACACGCCGGGTCACATAGTGATTTCTCTTACAAAGAGAGAGGCAACTACGAATTTTGCTGACATTTCTCGAACCCAAAGCGAGTGCATAACACCGCCGTGTTAGTGGGAAGGTGATCATGACCTGCTCAGAGGAATTCAACTGGATAGCGTCGAATATAATATTCTAGCCGTATTTCTTTACATTTTGGTCAATGATTCCATCAAATAAACACGTCTTAAATGTCCCTATCCTGTTATATTTGAAGCTAATTTTTAAAACATTTCGATTCTTTCCAATGACTTCTCCAGCTATCTTATTACGACGTCTTCGTCTTCACTGATAGAACTAAAAATGGGGCTATTTCAAACAAATAAAACGTAATAATGTCGGATTAAAAATAGGTTTATCAATTCTTTAGAAATATGTTTACACACACACACACACGCGTGCGCGCGTGTGTGTGTGTGTGTGTGTGTGCGTGCGCGTGCGCGCGTGTGCATTGCTGGTTAAGCGGAAGTCATCCGGGATTGGACAATAAATGGCAAGTTGAGTCGCATGGTGCGTAAATAGGAAGTTTGTAAATACGAGAATGGGAAAAATTGTAGCTAACGGAAGGTACACAATTTCAAAGCAAAAACAAACTCGTGTATACGAGACGCGGGAGCGCAAATCGCGTCGCAGCTCGTGACGTCACACATGGCCACGCAACATATTTGCTTTGAAATTTTTCGTTTACGAAACACGGACTGCCATTATTGTTTCGTCCGTGTATTGTTTGATATATTGTATCATTATGGTGATTTCCTTTCGTCTTTCAATGATAAAGTTATTAAGCTCATCAGACAATATGAAAGGAACTTACTTAAAATAAATAGACAAAACTTGTCTATATTATTATATATATATATATATATATATATATATATATATATGCAAGACTCTTCGTTAAGACGAATCGAGTTTTCCAGTCAAATATTGTTAATGAGCTAATTCAATAACGATGGCTAAATACTCAAAATATTATCTATAAAATATAATAATAAACAACTTCCTTCAAACCAAAACATACAGCCATGATGACAGTTGATGATAACCGAAAGTGCTCGGCAAAACACTAAGGACTAGGGTCATATTTCAAAAAATTAGACCTAAAAAGAACTTGAGAGAAAGTCAGAAAAAACAGAAAAAAAGATTATTACAAGAAAATGTTCCGTAGACTTTAACAACACACACACACACACACACACACACACACACATATATATATATATATATATATATATATATATATATATATATATATATATATATATGAGAACTCTTATGTAGCGTGTTGGAATCATATTTTTAAATAAATAATTATATATATATATATATATATATATATATATATATATATATTAAATAAAACCAGACCACTTTAAGGTTCCATGTAATAAATAAATAATTTATTACATTGGAAATAATTTATTACATGGAACCTTAAAGTCTGTTTTTATTTAAATTATTTGCTCTGGATTTACATTGAGCTCTCTGGATTTTATACTCCTACGGATTACCTAGTTTTCCATAAACTATATATATATATATATATATATATATATATATATATATATATATATAGTACATTGAGAGTTGCGCCTAATAAAATAGTGCTAGATGTATAATAACAAAGCTATAATTTATAATAGTATTATTAATATTATTAATAATAATAATAATAATAATAATCATATAATAATAATAATGATATATGAGAAGGCAATATATAATATTTATTAGACTAATCTTAGGAAATTTTATGTCACAATGTCAATAAAATGCCGTGCGACGGGTCTTGTTTCATAAAACCCTACTGAAACAAAATGGAGGAAAAACAAAATGGAAAAAAAAGAAGAAAATAAAAATAAAAAAATAATAATTTAGAATTTCAAAGTCTCATCTCCTTCATGCGAATGTGTGGTCGCATCAACTTGAATATTGATTTGGTTCGATTGCATGACACTCAAACCTGTACCAAACGGAAAGGCAAAGATGAAAATTTATTATTATTATTATTATATATATATATATATATATATATATATATATATATATATATATATACAGTACGAGGCAAAAAACTAGACGAATCCATAGAATGTAGATTTTTGTATTTTTACCAAGACAAGTGAATAACAGAATTCGTTTATTAATATAGGAATTTAATGTACATTATACAAGTCAAGAAATGATTTAGTGTCGATAACGATCTTAAGCATATTACCTTAAAGAATAAACGTTACTAGAGAGGAAGCGTGACGATGGTAAACTGCAACTCTTCCAGTGGCCTAGTCAGAACCCTGTCCTTAATTGAAATTGAAAACCTTTGGGCAAGAATGTCCGTAATAGGAAAGTTAACATAAAAGATGAGATTTTCAGCGAATTAAATGTATGCTGGAAAAATTTGTCGAAGGATGTTGACTTACTAAACAATATATACTCTTAAAGCGTGCTATATTTATGGGATAAAGTGCTCAATATCAGAGATAGAGCGTGTGTAAATATAAAGGTGAACAATGAAGTTAACACTTGGAGGCGACAGGATGCTTCATGCTAGGCGAAATCATCAGGCCACGATTGCGTCCAGCATGACACAGCCTATCGCCTCTCTCTCTCTCTCTCTCTCTATATATATATATATATATAGACGTAATATACCAAGCCACGATAAAATCACCAGATAATGAAGAAAAAGTATACATAGGAGTAACTGAAGGACCCTGGAAACAAAGAAATTATACACACAAAACATCTTTCACAAATAGTAAATATGCAAACAGTACAATGCTTTCTAAGTATATCTGGGAAATTAAAAACAAAACGAACATCACACCAAAAATAACTTGGAAGATAAGGAAAAAATCATCAGCCTACAATAACCAATCAAAAACTTGCAAACTTTGCTCGGAGGAAAAAATAGCTATCATTACTTTTCCCGACCAAAATAAATTATTAAACAAAAGATCCGAACTCATCTCAAAATGCAGACATGAAAATAAATTTTTACTACGTAACCTAAAAAATTAAAAACGGAATAAAATAAAAACAAATAAATATACTAATAAGCAAAAATAACAAAAAAAAAAAAAAAAAATAGAAATAAAACATAAAAAAATACTATGTTACTTAAAAATCGAAAACCGAAAATATACAAGTAAAATAAATTAACCTAAATTCATCCAAGTAAATAAATAAACAAACCAATCCCAAATAAAGATAATCAATTAAAAACTGTTCCCGCCAAAATAATACTTAGAATGAACTACAACAATCAACCCCAAAACTGAACAAATAGTTTTAATTAAATTCCCAAACCAAAACAAAACTGTTAAATAAGTGATATAAACAAATTTTTACTACGTTAATAAATAAATAAATAAATAAAATAAGAAACAAAAATAAAAACAAGCAATATAATTTGACCTAAATAGATAAACAAACGACTTCCGGTGAAATAACCGCCATAATAGAATACCCACAATGCACCACTAACCCGTATATATATAAATAGCCGAGAAAAATAACAGCACACGTGGCTTGACGATTGCATATAGCATGAAACAGACTGTCGCCTCTAAGTGTTGACTTCTATGTTCACTTTTATATTTACACACGCTCTATCTCTGATATTGAGCACTTTATTCCATAAATATAGCACACCTTAAGACTATATTTCTTTATATTCAGCTCCTGGTAAACAGTAGAGCACTTTCGCTACATTTATAACCCAGTATGGACATGGAAAAATTTAACCTCGACTACTCCCTAAAAAACATACCCATCCCATCCCCCCCTATATATAAACTAAAATTAATTGAAAAAATAGAAAGTTTCCTAAAAAGAATGAGATGGAAAGTCCACTTTTTAAACCGGGACCTTTACAATAACAACACACTTAAGGAAAAATACGGCTTTAAAACAAAAAAATGCCCCCCACAACAAAAAGAATTAGACAATTTCGAGAAAGACTTAACTGACCTAGTTAGAAACATAAAATTCCACAAAAAACAAGATGCATTCCAAAAAAAACTAAAAGCAGATATAACTAAAATAAACAATTCAGCAAGTGTATTTATCGCTGCTGACAAAACGAGAAATTTATACAAACTAAGTCCTCCTACACACAATAAATTACTGAAGAACAACATAACCAAAACATACAAAAAGGCACCCCAAACAACAGAACACGATATCAATAAGGAAGCTAAAACAATCGCCCAAAAATTAGACCTGGATGACCGAATAAGTTGTATTAGCAAGGCAGGAGCCTTTATCACACTAAAAGACCATAAAGAAAATTTCAAAACCAATCCTGCATGTAGACTCATAAACCCAGCCAAAAGTGAACTAGGTAAAATAAGTAAAACAATACTAGAAAGAATTAATTCTGAACTTAGGAAGAAATTAGGAGTAAACCAGTGGAAAAATACGAAAACAACTATTGACTGGTTCCACAGCATAAATAACAAACAAAACTGCCAATTCTTACAATTAGACATAAAAGAATTTTACCCATCCATAACAGAACGTATGCTAGATAAGGCCATCAACTTAGCTCAGGAACAAGTAATAATACAACCAAGCGAAATCAACATCATTAAGCACTCCCGTAAATCACTATTATTCCACAATGAAGAAGCATGGATAAAGAGAGATGGGATATTTGACACTACAATGGGAAGCTTTGACGGTGCAGAAGCATGCGAAATCATAGGCATTTACTTACTAAACGAACTGAGCAAAATAATAGATAGAAATGACACAGGACTCTACAGGGACGATGGTCTCATAATCTTAAGAAACTGTAACAAACAAAACACAGACAAAACTAGAAAAGCAATAATAAAGATTTTTAAAAATAACGGATTCGACATAGATATAAAAACTAACCTAAACGAAGTAGATTTTCTAGATGTTACCTTCAACCTAAGAGAAGGCACACATAAACCATATAGAAAACCTAATGACAAACCACTCTACATACACACATCTTCCAACCATCCACCTTCTATAATCAAACAGATACCAAAATCGATTAACCGCAGGCTCTCTGACAATTCCTCCAATGAATCCCTATTTAACAAAGCTAAGAAAGACTATGAAACAGCCCTAAAAGATAGCGGATTCCCAGAAACACTCACATACTCACCACAGAATACAAAAAAGGCCAACAGAAGAAGAAATATCATATGGTTCAACCCACCGTACAGCAAGAACGTAAAAACAAACGTAGGGAAAATATTCTTCAAACTCTTACACAAACACTTCCCAGAATCAAGCACCTTACACAAGATATTCAACAAAAACACTGTAAAAATCAGCTACAGCTGCACCGAGAGCATGGCACAAATAATAAAAAAGCACAATAGGAAAATTATCAACAAACCACACGAACAAATTAAACCCACGTGCAACTGCAGAATAAAGAACGAATGTCCCTTAAACGGAAATTGTTTACAAAACAACGTAATATACCAAGCCACGATAAAATCACCAGATAATGAAGAAAAAGTATACATAGGAGTAACTGAAGGACCCTGGAAACAAAGAAATTATACACACAAAACATCTTTCACAAATAGTAAATATGCAAACAGTACAATGCTTTCTAAGTATATCTGGGAAATTAAAAACAAAACGAACATCACACCAAAAATAACTTGGAAGATAAGGAAAAAATCATCAGCCTACAATAACCAATCAAAAACTTGCAAACTTTGCTCGGAGGAAAAAATAGCTATCATTACTTTTCCCGACCAAAATAAATTATTAAACAAAAGATCCGAACTCATCTCAAAATGCAGACATGAAAATAAATTTTTACTACGTAACCTAAAAAATTAAAAACGGAATAAAATAAAAACAAATAAATATACTAATAAGCAAAAATAACAAAAAAAAAAAAAAAAAAAATAGAAATAAAACATAAAAAAATACTATGTTACTTAAAAATCGAAAACCGAAAATATACAAGTAAAATAAATTAACCTAAATTCATCCAAGTAAATAAATAAACAAACCAATCCCAAATAAAGATAATCAATTAAAAACTGTTCCCGCCAAAATAATACTTAGAATGAACTACAACAATCAACCCCAAAACTGAACAAATAGTTTTAATTAAATTCCCAAACCAAAACAAAACTGTTAAATAAGTGATATAAACAAATTTTTACTACGTTAATAAATAAATAAATAAATAAAATAAGAAACAAAAATAAAAACAAGCAATATAATTTGACCTAAATAGATAAACAAACGACTTCCGGTGAAATAACCGCCATAATAGAATACCCACAATGCACCACTAACCCGTATATATATAAATAGCCGAGAAAAATAACAGCACACGTGGCTTGACGATTGCATATAGCATGAAACAGACTGTCGCCTCTAAGTGTTGACTTCTATGTTCACTTTTATATTTACACACGCTCTATCTCTGATATTGAGCACTTTATTCCATAAATATAGCACACCTTAAGACTATATTTCTTTATATATATATATATATAAATATATATATATATATATATATTATTTGTTATTTTTTTTGCAACTGCATGTCACCGAATTATTAATGTTTTATTTCGTCTCCAATTCACAAGTAGCTTATTTTTAGTTCAATATGATCAAGCGAAACCACATACACGCGTGAACATGTGCAAGCTTTTTTACTCTTTCGGATCTACTCAATAAAAAAAACGTCGAACCTGCACAGCTATATTTCCTTTTTTTCTCTCTCTGTGTGTTGCGCGTGTCAAATCAAATATTTCAAATTGCCTACGATCAAATGAATGATTAAAAGCGGCCATTCATATTAGGCTCATCTGAACGAAATTCGCAAGAATGTAGAGATGGATTACAAGAATTAGCAGGCCATAGTATTCCGCTGCTTTTGTCGCTACATTTCAGCCTATCCATTCTTCATCCTTCTTCACACTTTCACGATCTCTAAAGAAAAGAGAAAAGTTGATTTTTATCTCTCGTTTTATAAGTCTTTTATTCTTCATAAGCGATGAACAGAAACCAAATTTTCACTCATATATCAACGGGTTTAGTTTTATTAGCAACAAGTAACCCGCGCAGAAGATAGCAACCGGTATTGCTCAACTGGTTCCATCTTATACAGGGGATAATTCAAACAACTTCAATTATTTTTCCTCCACTGAGGTTCCCTGATCGCAATAAGAACAATTTGATCTCTTCTCTTTTCATGACAAACAGAGTTGTCTCCCCTTTGAATATGGTAATGTGTATTTGAATCTGAAGCTTAAAGGAACGACTGATTAAACTTTTCAAGCAATTTTTCAGTATGTGTGCTTGGAATTTCTATTTATCAAGAATAGGTCCTGTTCACTACTTAACCACTGATGGGTAAGATTTGCCACATTTCACTGCATTGTATATTGTTGTATAAGAATAAAGAGTCGCTGGCGACACTTGAGTTTGATCACAGAGTGCCGATAAACAAAATCAGGTGATCCCTTTATTGAATTAAGTAAGCCTCGTGACCATAGACGAAACGCATATATGTAGGAAATGGCTGACGACTAACGATCTATATTTCTAGTCGATCCTCTATCCGATACGGATCGCTATTTCTACTCTATCCTCTATTACTATACTGATAACTATTCTCTACTCTATTCACTTTACTATTTCTCTAATTGGATCACTATACGTGTTACTTTTTGAGCGAGTATTATCGAGCAAGTACTATTCGTTGGCGTCTGACACCAGTATTGTTCAATGGCGTACTATAATTGTATCTACTATTACAAAGTCTCTACTACAACGGGCATTACGAAAGTGACAACAAGTATTCAAAATATATATCTTCGTGTCAGTGGCAAAGGAAATTACAAAGAAAAGACTGCAAAAGCTGCTCATGCTTCAATGCCAAAAATCCCTTGGATTGTTCTTCCTCTTATATAGGATAATAATAATAATAATAATAATAATAATAATAATAATAATTGTTGTAGCATAACTACGGACGATAATAGGTATGTCCTCATTCACATAAATAAAATAGTAAATACTGTATGGTGATCTACCGTTTAAGATTCGTCTCCAGCTGGGCACGTTAAAGTCTCTGCCTTCGGGCAGAGAGGACTCCAGACGAGATTATGTCAAAGGGCAGAGTCTCGTCTCGGGAAACAGCTACCCGCCACCGTTTTATACGGGGTCTACGAGGAATTTTTGGCCGAGCCTAAGAGCTTGGATACCCAACTTTAATTTCGGCCTTGTGCCACATCTGATTGCGTGTGACGGTTGGTAGATATCCTGCAGTTGCAGATTCATTGTGGAATTCCCTTGACTCGCTTCTAGCAGTTGACTACTTGTACGCGACTCTGGCGAATCTTATATCCGATGTTTCTTGTCCTAAGTGTTATCATTCATTACCAAACTTCGTCTGATTATTCTATTCAGTAACCTTTTCTAGGTTACACTAATAATAATAATAATAATAATAATAATAATAATAATAATAATAAGCTTCTGCATTGTCAATACTCTCCCTGTACTAAACAATCTCGTGGAGACAAAGCCCATACCCATCAGTAGTTACGTATTGGTTGGTTAAAAGCTTAAACCGAAGGTTTTATTCTTGCTGCACTGCTTGCTAACTAGAAATTACCAAACATACATGCTGAAAACCTATATTGACACTAAGTGCAGGTTCTGTGATAAATTTCCAGAAACAATTAAATCTCTTGTATCAAGTTGCATGCTGTTAGATCTCACCGAATATAAAACTCGGCATCTTAGAGTGGGCCAATATATGCAATGGAAAATATGCAACTTTTACGGGAAGAGAACTGCAAGAAATTCGTATAAACATCACCCTGACCCGGTTAGAGTGATTTGACTTGTAAAGATTTTATGGGACTATACAATACACACAGACAGAACAATCAACGCTAATTGCCCAGACATCGTGATCAAAGACCACAAAAACAGAATATGCTTTCTTATTGACATGGCAGTCCCTTCAGATTGTAATATATCATTGACGATCTTAAAAAACTATCAAAATACAAGGATTTTGAAGTGGAAATCTAACAAAACGTAGTATATGCGGACATCAATTATTCCAGTTATAGATGGAGCCTCGGATTGATAGGGAAAAGTTCCGATAGACTAATTGAAGGGATTCCTGGTAGCCCATGTCTTACACAAATACAAAATGTGTACTAACAAGTACAACCCATACATTACGAAGAGCTTTATCTATGCAAAATGTATGAGGTCTTAATTTGGGGGGGGGGTCTTTTTTTTTTTCAAACATGAACATTGGAAAATGTCATGCAACCATTTCCGAACTTAGATCTCTGGTTGGGATCCGGATGGAAATGTGTATACAACAGAAATCAAAGGAAATAATAATAATAATAATAATAATAATAATAATAATAATAATAAATAAATAAATAAATAAATTGGTGTGCTGCTAGTTATCAAGTTTACCCATCTGCTATGGGGGCTAGACGCCCACGGATACAACTATACTAATGTAATCTGAGCTACAATTCTTGGGAGAGAGCAAATAAAGTGGGAGAAAAAACATTTGAGCAAGTCCAGTACGGTTAAAAATTCGGTCACGTTGACTTGCAATGTCATGCCAGCAGAAGTAACGACAACTTGTTCGGAATAGATTCACCCGCCCAATTTTCTTCAGAACGTTTATGCCAGCTGGGTGTATGGCTTTCAGGGGATACACCGTAACCGTCTCCGCAGGCTGATATTATCAAGGGGTAACCGCCTTCCCATATCAACGCTGGCTTAAAGTCGAACCTAGGTCACATAATCGGACCCCTAACGCACAAACCACACGGCCAATTCCTGGAATCGCCTGCTCTCACGTACGACTCCTAATCTTCAGGGCTAAAATCTTTCATGATACGCACATTGTAGCGAACTGTAGGTGTTCGCTTCGTATTCTTTGGTGAGATGTAACTTTCACTCGAGCAGTTTCATCCCTCGAAGCGCTGCTTTGTGGAACCGACTCCCAAGACAATGCTTCCCGATTACTAAAATCTTAACCAGTTCAAGTATTTGATTTACCGTTATCTTCTCCACATATCCTCATAAAGTGTACCTGTTAACAATTATTTTGTGGAACCGACTGGCCATGCCACGCATATTTTAGTCAATCACGCTCATTCCCTTCGTATACCATTGGTGAGGTGTATGTTCCATTCAAGCAGGTTCTTTTCATGAACCACTGCTTTGAGGAACTGACTCCCAAGAGGATGCTTCCCAAATTACTAC